>JAWWEB010000214.1:0-28220 GCA_035222195.1 Myioborus miniatus | reverse complement strand
GCTGAACATTCCTAAGTGCTTTATATTCTATGTTTTAACCCATTATCCCTCGAAAGCCACTGTTTTAGGGGCTTCATCTGTAAGGACCTGCAGGCCAGGCCATGGCCAGCAAGCCATTCCCAACATGGGGCAGAAGGCAACTTCTCCCTTCCCTGCATTATGCTGTGGGTTTAAGAGCAGTGAGGAGATCTGCTGTAGGCCCACACATCCAGGGCTGGAGAGGGAAGGAGGCAGTGGGAGCTGAACAGAGCTCCAGCTGTGCCTGTGGAGCACTAAGGCAGCAGTGACCCCATGCAGGGGAGGGGGGTGGTAACCCCAGAGTCCAGCCCAAAGCCTCTGGAAGGTGTGGGATGCTCTGTGGATGCCCGACAGTTGGTGACAGGAGCAGCTCACATGTGACAGACAGCTGTCACTGTGATCTACCAACTTCCAGGGCACAGTTTGAGGAAATGGGTGGCAAAGGGGTGAAACTGAAGAGCCTTATGAGCCAGGGCAGGCTGCTGTTGCTCCCAGCCTGTGGCTGGAGCCATATGGGGGAAAAGTATCTTCTCAACATTTACAAGTGACTCTGTATTCTTCTTGCATAATGGTGGTCCCCATGTATGAGGCTTGATGTCTGCACTCATGGGTAGCATGCCCTGATTTTTGGAAGATTTTCACTCTTCTGATCACGCGTGTTGCTGTCTCTCATTGGGCATCCAGGATTTTTGTTACAGTCTTCACATCTTTGGGAGGTGAAAGCAGGACACTATGCTGATGTGAGGAGGTGCCATGCAGGAGTCCTAGGGGATTATCCTAGGGGATAATCCCTAGGAATGCAAAAAGCAGCAGGGAACAAGATAGATGTTGGATAGATGCATAGGTAGGAAGGAGAGAGTACATTCAGACTCAGTGTTTGCATGTGTGAGATGTAAAATCCATTGCTGCCAACTCTGTAAATGTTTAATTTGAAGATGTATGGTTCCACATCTGGCTTGTCTTTAACTTCACCAAATACTACTTTTCTCTTTAAATTTCTCTCTTTTTAACAATTTCAACTTCAATCTCATAAGAAAGATCAAATCTCTTCTGAGAGAAGATGTGCTTTTTACAGCTTCGGATAAACTAACCCTATATATTTGCAGTAGGGAGATGGAAAATACAGATGACTAAAATCTTAGGGGAGAAAGAGTTGTGACTTAGGGAATATGCTATCCTGCCCTCCCTGTATTGTCTGGTTTGCTGTCTGGGCATCAGCCAGAGGCCTGTGTGCTGCTCCTGGGGCTGCTGCTGTGATTGCTGCCACACACAGGTATCTGAGGAACTGCTTTCCCTCTGAGTTCCACCACGAAATAGTGGAAATAGCTGTGGCCATGCCCATGCCTGCACCCAGGAGGCCAGAGGCTGTTTCTTGGTGATTGACTTGCAGGAAACAGAATTGATGGGATGGAGGGACATCTGCTTTAACTCCTTGTAAAAGCTTCCAAAACTGCTATTTGGGAAAGACCTGGCATCTCTAAAATTGTAAGGAGAGGGAGGAGCAGGAAGAGGCAGAAAACAGCCCCTGATGAGCTCAGGGTGGGTCTGCGATTACTGGCTTTTGTGGCTGCATTTTCCAAGCTCTGCTGCCTAAGCTATGTCAGTAATTAAAGATCCAGTGAAGAGCGGGTATGCAACTGCACTTCCCACATCCTTGGTGAGGTCTGAGCAATCAGGGTCTTGGAATAAACATTTGGTTGAAAAATTCCTCAGTACCCCAAGCTGAATCTACTCATCTCCCATACTGCAGCAGAGATCTGCAAGTAATTTGACTGCATACAAAACATTGTTTCAGTAAAAAGTTCTTGTTCAATATTGCCATCTTTCCCCTTATTTTGGATTATTGATCTTTTCTCCCATGTAATGCCAGTTAATTTTCCTTTCTGTGTAAATGTCTTGCAATTAATCATTTCACTACTCATCCTTAGATCTCATTAGTAAAAAGGAAGTATTTTTATAAAAATTATCCGTGTCTTATAGGATGCTCAAAATGTGAGCTGTGGGATCTGCATTGAAGGAATGGTAGTCAGGAGTCACGCTCAGGAGTGCTGGCTGCTCAGGAAACCCGTCTGCTTCCCTGCCCACCTGTACCTGCACGCCAGCTGCCCTCCTGCTGTTGTGTCTCTTCTGACATCCAAAGCATTACCACAAAATGGAAGCTCCCAAGTGACATGCTGTTATCCTTTGCCAATACTAATTGGAGGAAGCTCTGGCCTCTGCCCTAAGTGGAAATCTGTCCCCAAACCCTTCTGTGGTCTGGCTTGCATTCTAAAGGAAAGGTTGATTTTCTTAGACGAGCAGAGCATAAGAAAATAACTTGGCAGCCTTACACTCAATTTCCCTGAAATGTCACTGGATGTTGTTCCCAAGCTCTTGTCACTGTTCAGCCCTGATCAGACCCAACTGAAGTGGACATACACAGTAACCAAGAGAGGAGCATTCCAGGGACTGATAACCACATGAAAGCGTCTTGTGTGTATTCTTAGGCCTTGTGGCTCTTTAGCAGAAGCAAATGCCAGCTGTCCAGCCCAAAACTACTTCTCGCTGTAACCATAAGGTGCATGGAAGTGTCCAAGTTTTTTTCCAAAAGGAGATTCTGGTGTTGTCACCAATTGTGACATTTACCACAGGTACAGGGTTTGCACATTGTCTTAAGGGAACTGATTTTGAGCATTGATGGGCAAGTGGATCCCTGGAAATATAGATTTCTTACTGGAGGGGAGAGTTGTGGGTCTTTTTCCAGCACATCTGAACTGTGTGCTTCAGTTAAGGTCTGCAGGTTGTATTAACCTGTATAAGTTTTCAGTTATTTTCTATTTCTTCAGCACCCCACCAAAATCGTAATTTCGTTCTTTTTATGTGGCATCTGAATCTTTGGTCTTGCAAGAACATGGGGGTCTGTTGTTGTGATATTTGCTTTGGATCACAGAGTGAAGCTGGAAAGTAGCAGGAGGTTGGTGTCGAAGAGCTTCATTCTGCTGAGCCACCAGCACATTCACAGCAGGGTTGTTATTATTTAGTAGAACGTTTGGTCATTAGATGCTCTCCTTTTGGCCCTCTGTGAAAGAGGCAGCTGGGGAAGCTGTACCCTTAGCTCCATTTCCCCACACCCAGAAATCAGATTACAGATGACTAAAACCTTTGGGCAGTTCTCTGCGAGGCAGGCAGGGACAAGCAGTGCAGGCCAAGCCACAGTTCCCACCGCAAAGAAAACAAAAACACAGGTGCTGGAGGGGCTGCGGCCACACAGATGAGCTGTGTGTACAGAACAGGGCTTTGCACGGAAGGGGAACACGGTTCTTGTTCCTTGGCTGTTGTTCGCTCAGGGCGAACATTCCAGCTCGCCTCCAGGCAGAGTTCTTATAGGTCCTGCAGCAGAGCTTCTCTGTGGTGAGAGAAACGTGTGATCCTGGGGCCTGAGAGAAGAAATGCTGCTGGAGGGCCCCTGCAGGGGGAAGGCTGCTGCTGGCCACCTGAGCAAACACCCAGCCCAGCTGGAAAAGGCAGCACGAGGGATACAGGGAATGGCTGTGCACAAGGGGGTTTGCTCGGGGCTTCCCACCTCGGCCTGCCTCGTGCAAGGCTGTTCCCTGTGTGTACCTCTGGGGCCATGGGCATGAGCATGACAAGGAGCATCTGGATCCTTAGTTCCAGTGATGGGAGAGCCAGTGCAGGGCGTTGAGGTCCATGGAGCATGGTTCCAAGCATTGCTGGGTTGGTGCCGTGGTTCTGAGCAATGCTGGATGGGTGGCATGGTTCCAGGCAGTGCTGGATCAGTCCCGTGGTTCCAGACAGTGCTGGATGAGGAGCTGCTCAGGTACCTGGTGTACCTGGAATGTGTGTGTGTCAGGGATGCAAGGAAGGGTTATGGACCAGGGCACGGTGGTCCTGCAGAGCAGATGACCCCAGGGAGATGAGACAAGGACCCTGGATGCGGGACAGCACACCTGAGCCAGGGTTTGGGGTCTGGTAAGAGCGGGGGTGGCCTTGTGGGGCTGGGAACGCCAGGCTGGGCAGAGCTGGTGCCACTGCCCCAAAGAGTCGGTGTCAGGAGCCCTACCATGGCAGAGCACACAGAAGCCTCTCTGAGACAGCCAAACAGATGTGCGGAGGGCTGGTGGGGCGGAGCTGCAGTGGGGAATTCTCCAGATGACAGCCAGAAGAGCTGGATGCAGGAGCCACGGCAGTGGAGGGTGCTGTGCGTAGTGAGCTCTGCAGCAGCTGAGAGCCAGGCAAATAGCAGCACGAGTGTGGGGTTAGTGTTCACATGCTGAACAGATTTTGCTAATATCACTTTGTTATGCAAATATGTAATTATTTCATTTCCTCTAGAAGGAGTATTTGTGGTTTCCTGTTCCCTGGGACTTCCGAGTGCTTGTGTAAAGGGAACAAATAGCCACAAAGTTACTGGGTTGTGCACTCTGTGGCAGGCTCTGAGAAAGTGATAAACCTTGAAGGTTTTGGTGGAGGTTTGAAATAGCACTTTTGAAGGGGCTGCTGGAGGGTTGTGAGGCTGGCTGGCCCTGACGATGGCACAGGACTTGCTTACCATTTAAACTTAATTTGGATTGAAGCCTGCTCTCTGCCAGGTGCTAAGGAATGAAAAGGCCAGGTTGCTGCACAGGCTGGAGATTGTGGTGATGAGGATGGAGCTGCTCAGGCCCTTTAGGGCCTGGAGTTGTGCTGACTGTAGCTGGAGGGCAGGATATGTCTGGATAACTGGTTTGCAGCACTTGTGTGTTAGAAGCAGAAAAGGAATAGCAGAGAGGCGCAGCAGCGCTGTTCCCTTGGAGATCAGGTTGAAAGTTTGTCAAGTGTGGAGAGGAGTTCCTGGTTTGGTTTGGTTTGGATGGTACACATACAAGGCTCTGGCATCTAAAAATCTCATGGAGTGGGTGGTATTCCTAAACTTTGCAAGCTGCAGAACTCTGTGTAATGAGTGTTTTGATATGTCACAGGGACAGCCCATAAAGCGACGAGTTTTTGAAACCCTGTGTGTGCCTGCGGCAGCTGTTTGAAAAGGGGGATTCAGAGAAGGCTCCTAATGCCCCGAGTAGTCACTTTTTCCTTTCTGTTTCACATGCAGTGTCTTCTTTCTCTCTCCTTGCTGGCTGTAACAGGCTTGTATAGGGCTCACTTTCTATTTTAGACACTTAGCTGCAGTCAGGTGCTGGGGTGTGGTTCTGGGAACAAAATTTGGGGTTAATTTTATACAAGCAGGGCTTTCTGCTAACACTCAAAGGATTTTAAATAAAAGCTCAGCCACAGGGCGCTTGAAGCTTCCGTGTTGAACTAAAAGTAGTTCTTGTCTAATCCCCTTTTTTTGAGAATGGTGTAACAGGTACACAGTGTCTCTGAGGGTTTATTTAATTTTTTTTCAGCTCAGGTAATTCTTGATTTACAGTGGTCTGATCTCGAGAGTCAGGAAGCTGCTCAGAGGATATGTTGGAGATGTGCAAAAGATGACATCTTCCAGCAAATGGCTTGGTGCTGTAGGTGTAGGACAGGATTCAATTATGCCAGTTTTTATTTAAAGACTTGTGGTGTGTTGTTGCTTGGGGATTTTTATTTTATGTTGCTTCTTCCAACAGCAGGAAAAAACTGAAATCCTGAAATTATCCTGAAATGGTGATTTCCAGTTGCATAGAGTTGCTTCTTTGGGACTGACAGCTCTGCTGTGGATATAAGCCAGGGACTATTGCTTGTGCTGAATTTTTTAGCCATCAGTTTAAATAATTTTGTTTTCTTTCTGCACAGATCCACATTGGTTTTATTACTTGTGTCCAAAAAAAATCAATTATACCTTAATGTTTTTGCTATGAACTTATTAATTATGTTTACTTGTGTTGTTAGCTTTTATATTGCATTTAGTGTGTATTTCTTATCTAGTGAGAAGTAGAGGTAATGGTACTACTTGCATGGATAGTGACATGGTGTGTGTTTCCACATCTACGGATAGGATTTGGAGATGCATGTGGCAGCTTTGGTGCCTCAGCACTGTTAGAGGATGAGTCCTTGCCAGGGGTTGTATCTGAGCCTTCAAATATGGGAGCATATAAAAATCACTACTGTGCTGTTGAGAATGTTCACTTTCCTCCCTGCCTGCTGGTGGGCACTCACCTCTTGTAGTTACAGATGGGCTTATACAGTGCATAACAGTGCTTGCTACCCATCCTAATGTCAGCGTAATTTGAGAGGCAATACATAAAGTGTCGTAGTGTTCTATTTGGGGCTGGATAATGATACACTTGCTGTAGCCCGTGGAAGAGCCGAATGCCCTGTGCTGAAAATGCCATGTGCTAAGCTCAGTCTGCTGGTCTGTAGGCCAATCTTATTATCTCCCCTTTTCAGCTTAGAAACCAAGCTGATCTTGGGAACCAGCACGTTTATAAACTGTGATGCTGCACTGAGGCTCCTCTTCCACCTCCCGTGTGTTCCCTGCCCGAGGTACAGATGAGGCCCCCCCTTTATTCCAAAGCAGATTTGGTAAGGCACAGCATCGTATGTGCTGGGCTGTTGTGTGAGGCTGTGGCACTGCCAAGGGCGGGTGAGCCGTTTCTGTCTGGTGCTGAAAGACAGCAAATGCGGGAGGCGCATGCAATTGTCTCAGCCGAGCAATGGACACCTTGCCGTGCCCTGCTGTACTGAAGGATTTCTCTAGGTGCATGTCTGCTCCCACGGGCTCCAGGTGCTGAGTGCACCTCCCGGCCAGGCCGGAGGAAGCCGAGGGTCACTGAGTGTGGCTGGTACTCAGGAGAGGCAGGCAGAAGGGTTGGAGGAAGCCGAGGGTCACTCAGCATGGCTGGTACTCAGGAGGGGCAGGCAGAAACCCAGCACAACTCGGTGAGCATCGCTGCCACCTGCCCGCGGTGGAATGTGCTCCGCTCCCAGTCAAGCCTTCAGACGTTCCAGGGGAGAAGTGTGAGTGCGCTACTATTCCAGGGGGGTTTCCCCCCCTTTTCTTTAATGCGATCACGTTATTGTACGGCCTGTGGGAGGGGCTGAGTGGAGGCGGGCAGGGGACCGTCCTCCGTCTGGGTCGCCGTCCGCCCAGGGGGATGGAGTTTCCAGAGCATCCGCTCCCTCCATCCCGTCCGTCCCGTCCCGTGGCTGCGCTCCCCTGGGGTGGCGGCTCCCCGCACTTGGCCCCGCCGCAGCGAGGCCGGGCGGGGCGATCGCCGCGCTTCCCCGCGGGGCTGCACCGAGTGCCGGCCGTGCCGGCAGCAGCAGCACCGCCGCCTCTGCCCCGGCAGCAACCTGCACGGGTGGGAGTAAAAAATAAAACCCTCGCTCCCCGCCGCCAGGGGAAGGGCGGTCCACACCGCGAAGCTTTCCTCCGCCCCGCTTTTTTGTCGGTTTTTTTTCCCGTTTTCCCCTTTTTTCCTCCTCCAGGAGGAGAACGACACGAGCGCGCTTTCCGCGCAGTCCCGGGCTCGCCCGGCCGCGCCGAGGGGCCCCGGGCGCCGCCGCCGCGCCGGAGGGGCGGGATGGCGTGGTCGGCCCGCTGGGTGCTGTGCCTGTGCCTGGGATGGGGCTGCCTGTACCTGGCTCTGGGCGACGCGCTGCGGCCGCGCCGGCTCGGGCTGCGACGCCGCGCTGCTCCGGGAGCCGTGCGGGCCGGCCGCGCCCAGGCCGCCGCAGGTGAGGACGGCGAGGGGCAGGGGCGGCCCGGGCGGCCGGCGGCGGCCGCCGACAGAGTGGCAGAGCACATGCTGCGGCTGTACGAGCAGTACCGTGACCCGCCGACACCGGCCGGGCCGTGGCTCCGCCGGGGAAACACGGTGCGCGGCTTCCGCCCGCTGCCCTCAGGTGAGTGCGCTCCGCGGCCGGGGAAGGAGGGCAGCACCGCGGGGTCAGAGCATCGCTGGGGTGGGGCCCGGAGAGCGCGGTGGAGGGGAGAAATGAGAGAATTGGAGTGGTATCCCTTCCTGCGGGGACTGTCGTGTATTAGGTTATATCTTGTACTTTATTGCCTTACTACTTCTGCTCTGCATCGAGCATCACTGTCATCAGGATAGCTGAGTGTAGTGCGAGGGAGGTGGAGTAATCAGCAGATCTTCTCCGGAGTCCCCTGTGTGTTAGTGGTGTTCTGCACCTGTAGCTTCTGTTGGAGCCAAAGGCTGATCTGCCCCTGACCGAGCCGTGACATGGCTTGGGGTTTACTGACAATGAGATGCAGTGGCAGATGAGGTCAGTTGAAGCATGACTTAGGTGCCATAAATACTTCATCTTGGCATCTTTGGAAGGGGCGCTTGCATCTCTCCGTGATTACACACTGGCATGCACAGGTAGATGGGTGAAAATGTAGAAACATTTTCTGTAAGGGAGGGGGATGTGTTTAATATGCCAGCATCTCAAAAGAACCGTGTCCTAGCAGAAAGAGAAAAGTCACTGTCTTGGTGCTAACCTTAACCCTTCCCTCTTGTGTTTTTTGTGCGTGTGAGCTCCACAAGGGCTAAATGGAATGGCCAGAAGCCAAAGATGAGCATCGCTGGGATGTCCTTCGTTTATCTGCTGCACCCCAAAACCTTGCTGTGTGTGGGAACAGCTGTCAGGGCACACACAGAAGCCCCATTTGCCAGTCTCTTGCTTTTCCTTGCACTGGTGCACTGACCCAGTGGCTTTTTCTTAGACAAGCATCAGTAAAAATGAGAGCTGTCTGTGAGGTTCAGTGACTTGCTTCAGGTCCTTCCTGTCCTAGGAAAGAGAGCTGTGGGTGGCAGGCTCCCTTGCTTCTTCAAAAGCAAAAATGTCTTTTATAAGGCAGCTCTGGGCAGAGGTTAAATACAATGAGGAATGAGTGACTTTGGTGTCTTAGGTTTCAACCCTGCAAGTATCTCTTCCACAGGAGAGACTTTAAAGGAGTACTTACCCTGGGTTTGGAGCATTGAGAGCCAGGACTCTGCCCAGCTGCTGCTCTTACTGAAGAGCTCTCTTGCCTTTCTAATGTGGCTTGTTTGCTTCGTGAAGTCTCATGTCCCTGGCTCTCACTAACTTAAGCCTACCAAAAGAGGGGAGGATGTAATATTCACTGCAGCCCCCTCCCAAAAAAAGGAGAGGTTAATGACCTAGCAGAGCAATATTTGCTCTGTTACAGATATCTGATTAAAGCCATTTATTATTCTAAACCCAGAATATTGTTGGTTGAAATACCATCTCCGTGGTCTTTCTGATTGTATTAGTACTCTCACTTGATGTTGAGTGGCAGCAGTCCTATAAACACACTGCTTGCTAATCCCTTTCCTCCTCCTCCAATACTTTCACAGATCGAGTGCCAAAGCAATAAATTGGTTTTAAAAATTGTTGACACTTTAATAACTATTTACGCAAAATATTTAACCAGTTAGCTGTTGTCTTTCTCTTTCCATTGGCAGCAGCAGCTTATTTTGTGTGGTTATTGGTGGCAGAAAATCTGTTTCCAGAAAGCCCTTATATTTGATGTTCCTCAGGGCGGTGAGTGCAATGGAAAGACTTTTTCTGTCTTCTTCCTTGGGCCCAACTGCCTGACAAGGCCTGCCATGAACGTGGCACATCCAGCAGTATTCCCCTTTCAAGGTACTTTGTCTCTAGATCCTCTGCTTTCACTGTTGTACTCCTTGGCTCCAAATGTCTCCCACAGGCATCCCCTTGTCCTTAATGGGACGCATCAGTTAATTTAATTTGTGATGTTGCAATTACTCCTTCACATTTTACCAGTCCCTCTGCCAGCCCCTTCAGGACTCAGCTTTTTGTCTGCTGGGAGCAGAAGTTCCCCCAGAATTGTCCCATGTCTCCTCCATCTACAGCAAGAGGTCTTGAAGCAAATTTTCAGTGGTTTCATTTGCAGTTTAACCTTGGAATTTAGTCTGACATTTTCAGGAGAGAAACTCTTCCTTTCCTGAAGCACAAATTTTCTGAGCTCTCAAGTGTAGCTATGGAACCTTTCTGTCCTTGCTTTTCCTCTTCAGGGGCTTCTGCTTCTTCTGCAGCACATGGGAAAGGCCCTTCCCCAATCTCCCAGGTAACCCAGCAGACAGATTTTGGAGGCTCTGGAGTGTTGTGTGATGGGACCAAAAGCTTGCAGGATTTGTTGAAGCTTGTCCCTGTTTCTAGTCAGAGAACAGGGGTGTCACGTGTGGCAGCTGTGGCCCTGTAACCAACAGCCAACAACCAACAGCCAATCAGCTAAGACTGATTGATCAAAACAAGCATCCTCATTCCTGGTAAAAGCAAGTTTCTGTTTCTGTGGCTCAGTTCTCTGAGGGGATGGGACCACAGCTTCAGCCCTGTGTGACACCTCATTGAAGCCTCCTGCCCTGAAATCTCTCATGCACCAGACTTCACAACCAGGCTGGACTGTTGTTTGTTTGGGCTGGGGCTTTTGGCCATTGATTTTGATCAATGTTCATGTGATCATTCAGGCAAATTTGTTTCCTGTTAATCTTGCTAAATTACCTGGGAGCATAATTGTACAGTTTGAATAGCCCAGGAAAAGGAACCTGTGGCTGTGACAAAGCTGAAAAAGAAACCCCAGGCCTGACATCCATGAGGAATGCAGTGAGGACGTACATATATCTTTCTCAGAGTGTTTAGTTACACTTTAGCACTCTTCTCTTTTATGGACTTAACTGCTCTAATTTGTTTCTCTGTATTTGAGTCGAGGGATGTTCAGCCTGTGGTTTCTGCAGCAGCTCTTCTCACTGTTGCAGGACATTTCTGGGACAGCTCTGGTAGTCCTTGTGTTGCTTTGGACAGGCCTTTTCCAGTTCATTACCTGTGGGTACCACAGGAGTGAATGGTTTTCCATCCGTCGTCACTCTAAAAGACATATAGGAAGAACATGAGCCACAGTGGAGCACTGGGGCAGTTCTGGCAAGGGAGCTCTGGAGCTGTGGTCCTGCCTATGCAGGGGTGTCTTTACACAACTGATCTCTCCTATCTGAAGAGACCTGAGCAGAAATGTGCTTACTCTCAGCACTGCCTCTGGAGGTGTGCTGGTGGCTGCCCAGGCTCAGGAGTTGGAGGTCACATACAGCACGAAGAAATAAAAGAGAGCGGAAAGATAAAAGCCTCAAATGCAGATTAGGTTTGCTTCTGAAAGCATTTTAATCCTAGCATCACTTAGGGAACACGGCTTGCAAATGAGTCCTGACTTTATTTGGAAGGTCCTCCTAATGGTGTTATAGTAAAGCTATACAGTCAGAAATTGCTTTAAACTCTTTTTTAATGACTGAAGTTCAAGTAATTTCAGGTATTACACCTGCCTCTAGGCCAATTCTTGTGGTTTTAGAGCTATGTTCTCCTCCCTTTCCAAAGGCCTTTCTTTCCTTTGTTGTGGTGGGAAGTGCCCACGCAAACGGGGGAAACAGAGCTCACTGGCTGCCATGAGCCTGCAGAAACCAGTCCAGGCCAAATGCTGGCCCCTCTGAGCACCAGAGTATCAGGGGCTCTTTGCAGCAAGAGCTTTACAAATATCCAGTCAGGAGACTTGTGTTTTTTCCCTCTTTGTGTTTCTTCAGTTTTGGGCTTTGCTGGTTTTTTTTGCTGAACTCCTGTAAATACAATGCAAGCAGTAGCATCCTGGTATTTTTCAGGAACTTGACAAACATTAAGCTAAGATTTGGGCAGATAGGCCCAAATCTACAAGCCTCTGAGGCAAATGGGCAGGATCTGTAGGTTGGGCCTCTCAGGACAGAATTTTCTGGCTTCTGTTACTGTGTGTCTCACAACAGTGCCATGCGTGTGAGCGACCTGTGTTCACAGTTCCCTGCTGGTCCCTGTTTCTAGAACACATTGCTTCAGCTTGAGGAGCTGTGGCATCAGAGCACAGGCTGTGCACAAGTTGCTTTTCACCCCAGCAGCCCAAGTGCAATGAATCATGGCTGTGAGGATTCTGCCCGTATTTGTGTCTGCTGTGGATGTACCCCTTTAGCCTGCTTGGCTTGTGCCAGCTTCGAGCTAGATGTTGCGTTTAGTCTTCACACCTGCTGTGGTCCTCCTGCTTAAAATATAGAGAAAAGAGATCAAGTGGCCACTGTGCAGCACACTTAGGCTGTGCAACGTGCAGATTTGTGGGTTTCGTACCATGAAGCCCTCATGTAGGTTAGGTCCCGGGTATGCAGCTTTGCTGTTTCTACACAAGTTGTTTATTTGAGCAGCCAATAGCTTTAGTCCATGGTGAACTTGCTGCTGTTTTATATCAAGTTGCTAGCTGCTGTGATGTTACCTGCTTTGCTAAAAGAATTAGTAAAACCAGTTTGGCACCTGGTCCCATGCTCTTTCAAAAGGGAGAACTGCATCCCGTCTTTTCCTTTTCCACAGAACACAAATTGGTAACTAGGAAGCAGCAGCCAAGTAAGAGGAAGATGGGAGAAAAGAGAAAATCTGGTTTCCAAATCTGTTTTTGTTGAGGAACTTGTTCCTGTTTCCAGCTCCTAGTGAACTTTTGTACATGGGCTGTGAAGTGATGAGAACAGGATTTTACACCGGAAACGCTGATCCATTCTTAACCAGGCCCTGGCACAAGGGCACCTCTTTAATATCGCCTTTAAATGATGGCTAATGGTGGCTGTATAACTGAATAGTTCTCGTTATTGCATCCTTTTTCACCCGTGGGATAGATTTGGCAGTCCATAAAAATGTCAGGGCATCCTCTATAAAGGTAAACACACCACATGTTAGCAGATTCATTCCAGCTTATTGATGCCTGAAATCCCCCTTGTGACAGGAATCTGCCTATGCCAGCGACCTCGGTCTTGACAGATCTACTGCACTTCCTTAAAAACATGTTTTTAATGCCAGTCACAGGCCTTCCTTGCAGCTGTGGGTTGGTGTGGGGAGGTGAGGAAGTGTGAACCATGCCCCTAAGATCCAGCAGGTACAGGTACTTCAGCTGCTGTGCTAGGAGCTGGGTTTGAGTAAACAGTCTGGAATGGTTTCCAGCAGAGCACAAACAAAGTCTTGTTTTAATGAAATTTTCCTGAGCAAAAGTTGCTTTTGTAGTTATTTTAAAGCTTCCTTGACGTGCCTGTAATTTTTAAGGGTAATTTCTAGCCCAGGGAACACTTATTTCAGTGCAGTGCTCACATCTGGGAGTCAAGTATTGGTGTCACACAAGTAGTGTACTGGACCCACTGCTCCCAAATTTTGATGGAACCCCAGGTTATGCAGTTGGGTTTCTCGACTCAGAATCTGATAGATCCACAGATGTCTGTGCTGGCCACTAGTAACTGGTTTTGAGGTGATTTTGCAGATGAAAGATGGGAGAACTCAGAGCTGCTGAAGCTTGGAGGTGGTTGTGTAGGAAAATAGCACCATCTACTGTAATTGCTTTGTCTTGGCATAGAGCTGCAGGCTGGAATTTAGCTTTTAACCAAAATTACAGACTCCCTCTGTGTGTGCCCCATGCTGTCCAGAATTTCTTGATGAACAAAAGGAGCTTCCTTTGTCTTCCAATACAATATGCCAGTTTAGAAAAGGCAGGATTTTTTAAGTGGCGTTGGTAATAAAAATTGAGATCAAAACTTGTCCTTCAGCATACAGCAGTGATATAAATAATAACTTCTTAAACAGATGCCCATGAGACACCATGAATTCTGGCTCCTGAGACTGATCTACTCAGTGCCCTGCCAAAGTGTCTATTAACCTTATTACATCCCAAAGTAATAACCTTATTACATCAGTGATTACAAACCAAGCAGAGATCAGGTCCTCACGTAAGCCTGGTGCAAGCATAATCAAGGGCTGGTTTTGGCTTGAGGAATAAAAAGTGGGATGGAATTCCAGGTAAATCTACTTCCCTGGGCATCTGTTATAGTGGTACGTGAGTTTTCAGCACTTAGAGAAAGTTACCTACGTGCTCTGCTGTCAGATGAGGCTGAACGTGTAAACAAAGATGATTCCTTAGGTTATTTGGCTCTTTCACTCTTTTGGCCTTGTTCTACTGAAGAAAACATGGAGTTTTTTCCATAATTCCATGAAGCAGTGCATCTGCTAAGTTGGGGAGAGGGGTTCTCTCTTTCTTCCTGCTTTTTTTAATGTACTGATTGGAATACTATGATACAAAAATACTCAGAAGAGGAGGAAGCTGCTTGGATTGCTGGGGTAGGGATGGGGCTGCACAGGGAGAGTCTAGGCATTTGCTACACTTACCTGAGTGGCACTGGCCATTGGGATACTGCAGGCTGGAGGCACAGAACATGAAATTGTCAATGTCTGTAAAAGATCAGTACTGGAAATGATGTTTTCACTTGCCTGGGCAGGGGACTTCCTACCTTGTGTGGAGGGGGGAGCAATGTAGCTGGTCATCCCTAGTCCATGGCCATCTCTGTGCTTCTCATTGCTTGGACTGACCCTTTGGAGAGGTTTTTCACACACCGTGGTGTCCAAAACCTATTTCATTCTGCATGCCCCCGTTTCCCTCACGTGTCAGGATATTTCCAGCCCTTTGGGTGGGGCTGCAGACCCGTACCTTAGCTACACTGGGTTTGAGTTTTCCCTGCCAGCCTGGTTTTACAGCCTAACATTCTGATCTGTATTTCTCTTTTCTCTGAAGGCCAGACATAACTGCAGCACACAGGGATTTTTAGAAAAATTACACCTTCCTCTTGACCCTCGCTGTTGCACTTTGTAGGGGTTAGAGTTCCCCACTTGTTCCACCCCACGGCCCCTCAAATCTGGTTTTGGATTGACTTTCTTTGGGCTGTTGGGGTTGCTCTAATACTGTCTGTCTGCCTTCAGCTGTATGAGTAAATACCTTCTAACTCTGGCATGAAAACTGATGCCAGAAGTGTCCAGGATGGAGTGACTAAATGTACCCAGTGTAACTGATTGCTCTAGAGGGAAACTTCAAGTGTGATTAGTATCTGACTTAGCCAAAAGGCTGTCAGAGCAGCCCTGTGTCCTCTCTGGATGACATTTTTAGATGCTTGTATTCTTATGTGATTACTTGTTTTTCTAGGGAGCCCTGAGGGCCAGGAGGTGTACGTTTTTAACCTGACATCACTCACAGAGTCTGAAAATGTCCTGTCAGCCTCAGTGTATTATTATATTGGTGATCTGCTGCATGTGAAGTGGAACTGTTCCCAGCCCAGTGGCTGTTCCCATCACCAGCACAGGAAACCTGAAATTCAGATACACCTTTCAGTTTGGACCTTTCCTTCAGCTGGGAGCCCAGCTCGGAGCCTGGGACATTTCCTCATCAATGTCTCCTCTGCTTACCAGGATGTCCTCTCCTGGCAGTGGAAGGATATCACTCGGCTCCTGCACGAGGCAAAGCAAAACAATGAGCTGCTGATCAGCGTTAAAATGGATCTGCTCGGCCGTCATCCCTGGGAAAGGGCGTCTGCCTCCCATGAGCCCTACATCCTGATTTACGCCAACGATTCTGCCATCTCCGAGCCAGAGAGCGTTGTGTCCACTCTGCAAGGACACCGTCATCCTCTGGCCAGGGTCCTTCCCAAGCCACTAGGCCACAGGAGGAGGAGACGCTCTGCTAACGTCCTGTTGCCACTGCAGAACAACGAGCTCCCAGGAGCCCAGTACCAGTACAGGGAGGAGCAGAGGTGGGAGGGCACGAGGCCCTACAAGACCTTCCAGCCACAGCTGACAGACAGGGCCAGGAGCAAGAAGAAGCAGAGGAAGAGCCATCTGCAGAAGAGCCAGACCCTGCAGTTTGATGAGCAGACACTGAAGAAGGCAAGGAGGAAGCAGTGGAACGAGCCCAGGAGCTGCGCCCGGCGCTACCTCAAGGTGGATTTTGCAGACATCGGCTGGAGCGAGTGGATTATTTCCCCCAAGTCCTTTGATGCCTATTACTGCTCAGGAGAATGCCAATTCCCAATTCCAAAGGTATGGTGCTTTTTCACTGTCTGTTACCATAAACTGGGCATTTTGTTTGCCATGTCCAAGCAGATCCAAAAGCAATGGACCCAGGCCCACTCACTTTTGAAATATCCCATGGATTATATGAGCTGGTTGCATGTGAGTTTCAGGGGAGGTTGATGTGCTCCTAGCTCTGTGACCTGGATTGATGAACTCTGCTCCAAATGTCCAGTGTCATTCTTAGAAACATTCCTAGTAGGTCCTGGAGGCTGCTTAAACCTGGGATTTGAGGCTGGCCTAAAATGAGGGGCATGCACAAGTAACAGCTGCAGGAAACATCAGTAAAGGCAGGGCTCTTGGACTCACTGCAGCCTTTCATTCTAGAGTCTTTGGTCCTGCCACAGAGAAACCGAGCAGTTATTTCCAAAATATATGTGGCATTTCAGTGGCTTAGGGAGCCAAGGGAGTCTCCCTTTGAAAGTGGTGGGTGGAAGAACGGCGCCCAAGGGGATGGAGCCCAGGCAAAGCAAGCTGCAGAAGGTGGGGTCCTCTCCTTGGAGGACGAGAAGACTTGCCTAGCTCCAGCTGCAGGGGCGGGCTTCAAAGCTGGGCATCACAGGATCTGCTGCTACTGAGAGTGTGTTTGCAGAGGGATACCCTGACCCTCAGGCAATAACAGGTGGCTCTGTGCCTCTGGATACATCATGTTCCCTTGCTGAGGGTGAGCCCCTAGAGTTATTAACCTGGTGGGTAATGGAGAACAGATGTGCCACCCACACCTCCAGATGTGCATGTTTTTAGCCATGCCCTGGTTCTAGCCAGCTGGTTTGACTGCTGTCCAACCCACCTGTGCTGGGAGCATGACCTGGCATAGAGTTTGTGGGCCACAGAGATGTTCTCCTGTCAGGAATGAGAGCTCACAGCTGCCTTTTGTGCCCTGCTTGTAACTCAGCTGCAAGGACACCCCACAGGGCAGTAGGTGTTCTACCTTGTGGCATGTGATCAGCAGGCTCAGGACAGCTGTTGGGCCCCCAGTTATTCTGGGGAGAATGCTGCCCAGCAGCTGAGTAAGGAAACGTGGCTGGGGGCTACCAGAGCTTTCACTTCCCTTTGAAGACAGAAATGATACAGAAGTCTGAGTTGTATGATAATTGAAAACTTGTTTTTAAATCCCTGGATGCTACTGCTGAGGGGTATAGGTACTCTTGGATTCAAAGCAAACCAACAAAAATGTCTTTGATCAACTTAGATGGGGATTTAAAACTTGATGTACTAATGTGCTGAGCAAAAGAGATGACAAGCTGGAATTCACAGTTATTCCTGCTCTTTTTGCATGTCCATATCTAACCCTTAAGGCTGACTTTTTTTTCCCAGAACCAAATCATCTCTCATTCCAGCAAAACTGCAAGTTGAACATTTGGCCAAAATGACACAGTTCTGTGTATTTCTCAGGGACATGTGATGGGATACACACTAAGTTGTTTTGATTCCCAGACTGTGTGTGTAAGAACAACTCTAAAAGCCAAAGCAAAAGTCCCCCACTAAAAGCTGTGTCTTGTGCATTTTTCATGCTCACTTGTCTCTTGTACAGATACTTGGATCAGGAAGCATTTCAGGGTTCAGAGAAAAACTTTGTGCTTTTCATTTCTCTGCATTGTTTTTTTATTTTTATGAACACCTCAATGGCTTCTGGTTTTGTGACCAAGCAGTTACCTTACCAGGCAGATTGGCTTTCTCTTCAGAGCGAACCCAAGCTCTGGTGTCCCTTTTTATGAATTTAGGGAACTTTGCCCTTTAAGTTTCTCCCCTGAGGAAAATGTCACTTTAGTATGAAGCAGAGCTGTCTTGGAGGCTCACTTCCTCAGCAGTACCACTGGCTGCAGATGTTCCAGCTGAGGGGTCTCAATGGGGCCCTTCAACAAAGCAATGTTTTTGTAGGGTAGTGAATCCATGCCAATGTGGGTGCAGTGACATGTTCTACCATGTCTTTCTCTTGCAGGCCATGAAGCCATCCAACCACGCCACCATCCAGAGCATTGTGAGAGCTGTCGGAGTCGTCCCCGGCATCCCCGAGCCTTGCTGTGTTCCTGACAAAATGTCTTCCCTCAGTATCTTATTCTTTGATGAGAACAAGAACGTGGTTCTGAAGGTGTACCCCAACATGACAGTGGAGTCCTGTGCGTGCAGATAACGCCTTGGGAGGCTGTGGGCAATGCCAGGGTGAGGGCTTGCTGTCTGGGGAAGGGGTGGGCAGGAGTCTCATCATACCTGCTTCATGTTTGCACTGCCATGCATCTCCTTTGGACAAGAAAATGTAAAGAAATCCAGTCAGTGAGAGTGGGAGCAGGATGGATTCCAAACAGCGATTCCAAGGGAAGTGAACACAAACTTCATTTGTCCGTGATTCTGATCGAGACACAAGGCTTGGGAATGGCACCTGACTGTACCTGTTGGAAATGAGAGGGGAAGGAAGGATCTGCAGATTTTTGTGACTGCCCAGAGGACATAGTGATCTATTTTTGTACAAGATGTTGGAAGCAGCCCAGGCTGATACTTCCTATCTCTGTTCTAATGGTGACTAACGGCGAGGGGAGGTTAGAAATGTAATAGTCTTCATTTTAAAGCTAAGTTTCTTGCCTTAGGTTTTAGAGTAGTACAAGGCAGCAAAACAAATCTGACATCCTGGAAGCTGTAGGTAAGCCCAGGGGACCGTGCATCTCCTTGGTAGGAGGTTACCCACCTTGTGTGTGAGTTCCTTTCCCCTGACAGTGCTCTGTAATTGAGCCCTTGGGAGCTCAGCAGCTCCGGGCACAGGAGGTCCAAGCAGCCCTGCTGAGGGCATCCCTCTGAATTCTGCTACGGACACTCAGCAGGCCAGGGCTGTGGAAATGCCACCCTCAGTCAGGTGGCTGAATGACTTGTTCACCTCGAGTTCAAGAACAGTCTTCCAAATAATCTGTGGGCTGCCTGCTTGCAAGGGCCTGTGGCCAGGCTGTGCAGTGGCTGCTACTCCCAGGTAACAAGGGACAGGACCAGGGGTCACAGCCTCCAGCTGCCCCAGAAAAGGGACAGGCTGGACATTAGGAAGAATTTCTTCATGGAGTGGATGGTCAGGCAGTGGAAGGGGCTGCCCAGCAAGATGCTGGAGTCACCCTCCATGGAGCTGTTCAGGAGGAAGGGGGTACTCGGTGCTCTGATTTAGCTGGCAAGGTGGTGATTTGGTTCTTCCATCCTTGGGGGGCCCTGAATTCATCAGCAGCAGGATGTCACTCCTGGGGCAGGGCTGGTCCCAGAGACTAGCATCCTCAGCTGAGGAGAGGCTTGTGAGTTTGCAGGGTGGGTTTAGTGGCTCCTTTTTCCTTCTAAAACCAGCATTTTTAAATGATTTCTGGGGAAAGGTTTATCTGTGTACAGACTGTCAGTTTAAAAAAGTGAAAATCACCCCCAAGAAAGAAAAGTTATTTTGTATATGGAAAGACACTTTTACAGATGCTTCTAATTTATTTTGTATCCATTGCCCTCCTAATGTATCCTCCTTTATCTCAGCTTCAAGCCGTACAGTTTTCTCTGTCAGTGCAAAGATGAGCTGCCAGGACTGTAGGGGGGCTCCAAAGGACAGGAGCACCCACAGGGTGAAGGGCATGTTTCACTGCTGATGGATAAGCTTGTCTGCTCTGTATTGTTTTCCTCCAGTTGTGTGGACGTTGTGCTCGGAATTCCGGAAAAGCGGAAAATAAAATGGCTTTAAAATGAAAATCCATGTTTTCCTGTGTGGCACTCAGACATTTTCAAGAACGTTCAGGGCCACCTGGGAGAGCCTTTCCGGAACCTCTTCAGGCTTCTGGTGCTCGGGGTTGTGGGGTTTGTTGTGCAGAAAACATCCCAGGCTGTCTGCCCCAGGTCTGGATGTGGGTTTCCGCAGTTCCTCAGAGCGGGGAAAGGCCAAGAGGCTGGTGGGAAGGGCTTCCTCCCAGGCCTGGACAGCCTCAGGACACCTCAAGTTTTGTTTTTAAATGTTTGTTCCCTTTTGTTTCCAAGCCCAGGGCTAAGCTGGAGAAAAGGTGGAGAGAGTAGCAAGTGGGACTCCCATGTTTAGATCCATCCTTGGATTCCAGGTTCTCCCAGTGGGTCTGTGCTGCCTGAGGGAAGGAAACGTTTGCAGTACCTGTTTGTTCACCTGTGCAGCTGGAAGGAGACACTGAGCGTGGAATTGCAGGGAAGCTGCACTTGTGTAGTGACTGGAGGAGAAGCATCCTGCCCCGCATGCTATGGTTATTTCCCCTCTGGATCCTGTTTCCCTCTATGTCTGTATTCCTCTGTCCTAGCTGTGTATCTGTTTTTCCCTCCGTCTTTCTCCATGCCTCACTCCTGTTCCTTTTTATTCTCTGTGGCGCTCCCAGAGACATTTTTCCTCACAGGATCCTTGTGTCCCATTCCCTGTTCCTGTTTTTGTGGCCTTTTCTCTGGCCTTTTTCGCCTTTTTCCTTGCCTTTTTTCCTGGCCTTTCTGACCTTTTTTCTGGCCCTTTTTCTTGTGGTTTTTCTTTGAAAGCTATATGTCTGGTGCAGTAGAAAATTTCAGGTTCCCAGAGAGTAAATAGTTTTCTTTAAATCATTAAAGTTTGGCATTCTTTTACTCCCAGGTAGCCTGGAAGTTTCTACTACAGAAAGGAAAAGGAAAGGAAAGAAAAAGAAAGAAAAGGAAGAAAAGGAGAGGAGAGGAGAAAGAAAAGGAAAGAAAAGAAAAAGAAAAGAAAGAAAAGGTAAGAAAGGAAAAAGAAAGAAAAGGAAAGAAAGAAAGCCATAAGCAGTAGAAATGTTCAGGCTACTTGGGGGCAAGAAGAAAGGGAAGAAAAAAGGCAAAAAGAAAGGCAAAAAAAAAGGCAAGAAGAAAAGCAAGAAAAAAGGTAAGAAAGTCAAGAAAAAAGGCAAAAAAGGGAAGAAGGACAGCAGGAAAAAAGCCAAGAAAAAATGCTAGAAAAAAGGGAAGAAGAAAGTCAAGAAAGGCCAGAAAGAAAGGCAAGAAAAAGGGCAAGAAGAAAGGTCAGAAAAAAAGGCAGGAAAGCCCAGAAAAAAGGTCAGAAAAAAGGGAAGAAAAACCAGAAAAATGCAAGAAAGGGAAGAAAAAAGGCAAGAAAGGCTAGAAACAAGGGAAGAAAAAAGGCAAGAAAGGCCAGAAACAAGGCAAGAAAAAGGGATGAAAGGCAAGAAAAAAGGCAAGAAGCACCCACAGTAGGAGTGTAAAGCTATTGTTTACACTATAGGAAATACGCCTTTCTGACCCTGCAGTGGTTCTGACGCTGGTGGATGGACCTACTGGAGGCAGTGACAGTATGATCTGTGTAGCATATCGGCATCAGTTTGATTTAATCACTGAGAGTGCAGGGGAGTCCTGTAGCTTGCTTCATGTTGAAACAAACAGGGTAAGTTTTCATCAGTTGAAACTTTTATTTGCGGACACTCACTGAGCATAATTTGTTGCAGACTCAGTGCATGCTGTGCTGACCTCCTAGGAGTGTAAGGAGGTCATGTGTGCTACTTTTTTGCTTTAGGACACTCTGAGGTATTTATTCCTTTTAGGATACATGATGATAATTCCCAAGAGAGGTAGTTATAAGACATGACATTGGGAAAAAGCCTGTGTTGTTGGAATGTTGTTGTTGTCAAAAGTTAATTTTTCCTTCTTTCTTAGCCAGTAGTTAGCTTTTTGCTTTATTTTTGTGGTATCAGTATTTTATTGTTTAAAAAGTTGCTTCAAAATAACTTCAGTGGTTGACCGCCAGTATCTTGTTCAGATTTGCCTATTTGCTTGTAGCTAAAATTTTACATGCTGTTTATCATTCTATTTAAGAAATGCTGCCCAGTCAACTGGATAATAATAACTGAATATCTGTCTGTCTAGGACATAGGGAGAGGATTTAGGTAATGTCTTTGTTTTCAGAAAAAAGTTCCAGTGTAGTTTCTAAATGGAGATGCAAACATGTAGCTTTAGACCCAATTAAAAAAAAAAAGGGCTTGAAGGAAGCGCTGCACTGCTGTCCAGGGCAGTTGGACTCGTTCTGTGCCTTCTTTGGGGGTGAGGAAAAGGGGGTGAAGACTCAGGGCTCTGATGCCATTGGGGGCACCCCAAGGTCCATAGGAGAGGGAGCCACACTGCGGTGCAGGAGCAGGTGGGTGGCGGGTGAGGGGGTCATGCTCGGTGCCATCCCCCAGACGGACCCAAAGCTGCCACAAAATTCACAGGGAGGACTGGGTGTAGAATGCTAAAACCTGTCAAGTTATTCGTTTTTATAGGTATTGGTAAAGAATAGGAATTTGTCTCTAAATTCATTTGGGGAGAAACCCTCTCTATCCACTCATTTGTTTACAGGAATGTAGGAAAGTCTGACTAGAGATGGGTAGTAGTTTTGAAAATATTGCCGTAATGTTTTTATCTAGGAATGAACCAAGCTGTGCCCTGAAACCATAAGAACAGCTGCAGGGGCTGAAGGCAATAGAAAGGGCTCTCTGGCACCTTTTACCTCCATTCTCTCCCAAATTGTGTCACAGTCCCAGAAGAGGCACTTGTTATCCAGAGTGCCAAAACAAAGACCTGTAAAATCCTAGCTCTGCCTTGTGTTTCATGTGGTTTTTTTACTCCATATTTATGTCATTGCAGAAAGAAAGGAAAAAAGAAATGTTACTGGTTCCCACTATTGCTGTGTGAAGGCTTTTTAAAAATTCTGATGTGTTTATATTCTTTCTTTTCACTCCAAGCTTGACTTTTCCTCTCATTTTTCAAGGTCTGCTGCATTGGGTGTCCCAAGGAGGGTTGGATTCCTCAGCAGGGACCTTAGGAGTTGGTGCTGATTCTGCTTCTCCTGAAGGTGTATCAAAGTGTGCTACCAGAATGGCAGTTTTCTCCACTAGAAAGCTTTCCCTCAATGCCATCAGTGCGCGTACGTGTTTTAACTGTGGAACCAGATGGACTGAGAAAAACCAACATCCGTAGCCGATTTCTGTTTGCTCTGTTTCTGTGAGAAGTGGGCTGTGTGCTGGACAGGGAGGGGCGCTCTTGGAGTGGCATCAGCCCCAGGTGTGAGCTGTGAGGATGATGGGGGCTCAGAGCTGCCCCAGGTGTGAGTGTGAGGATGATGAGGGGCCAGCTCCTGCCGGGGGGAAGCTGTTTTAGGGGGAGGGTTTGCCTCAGCTCCTTTTTGCATGGACCTGCTGAGTAGAGGGGTTTATGGGGTGGTCCCGGGCTGTCTCATGGAAGGACTGTGAGGGCTTCTCACAGGGTCTGGGGGAACACCTGGATACGTGGAGCATTGCTTAAAGGAGGTGCCGAGGGATGAATCTTTGTGCTGGGAAGCAGCAGCCGAACAGGTGAGCCTGTGTGGATTTGTAGCGGGGACTTTGTCCTTTCCCTTTTCAATTTCATCTTGCCAATCCCTCCCTGGTGCCCCCAGGGAAAAAAAATGGAGCTTATGAGGACAAAAGAAATTAAGGAGAGGGAAGCAGCTACTCTTCTGTTATTGTCTGTGTTTGAACTGGGGAGATCCCCCTTCACTTGTGGTTTTAAGGGTGTTGATTGAAGGAAAACTGCCTTTTCCAGGCTGTTAAGGGTATCACAGGGGTGACAGGGAATTCCTGCATTCTATTTTAAGGGGAATGGGAAACATATTGTTGTCATATTATGGGCTTGATTTGACGGTAGCTATCCCATTTTCGTCATCCTAAGGTTTAAATTGAGGGGGCAGCCCTGTTGTCCCTCCTTTTAAAGGGTTTACATTAAGGTCAAAATCCCCCTTCCCCCATCATTTGAAGGCTTTCATTTGAGGAACACCCCTTCTTTTCTGCTCTCATAGGGGATGAAATTGAAGGGGAGAACAAATTTATTTACTCTTTTTGAAGTGAGGTGAGCCCCGCCTGCGGCCTCAGTTTCGGGGTTCAATTGCAGGAACCTGCAGCTCTCGCAGCGTTTGCAAGGCTGCAGTCGGGCTGTGCTGCTGCATTTGAGGGCGCTTCCCCTGCCCGTGGCCCGGCACGGAACGTTCCCGCTCAGGAGCGCTCCTGGCACCGCCTGGGCAGTTGCTGAGGCGGACGGGGAATTTGGCGCGGCGGGGCTGCCGCGGCAGTTCCGGAGCCGAGGGGAGTTGTGCCGGGCCGGCCAAGGGCGGCAGAGACGGCGCGGGCGCTGCTGCGCTGGCCCGGGCGGTGCCGGCCGTTCTGTCCGCTCCGGGCAGGGATCGGGCGCCGCCGGGCAGGAGCTCCAATTGCCTGCCTGTGGCGACTCATACAGCCACGTTTCCCAACAATCTTTTGGATACTGCCAGCAACAAAAACAAGACTAAGAGGGAAGTTCCTTCTGAAGGGGAAAATGTAATTCTTATCTCTGAGGTCTAAGCAAGTGGGGCGTCTTCTTGCATCTGTCACCCCCAGGTTTTCCAAATCCCGGGCTGCAGAAACCCTCGGGGTTAACAAGAACTGGCAGTGATTCTGGCAGCCAACACTGCCCTCCAGTGTGGGTTGTTTGAACTCCATTCTACAATGGCTTTCTTTTTTGGGGTTAATAAACGCATTTAGAGTGCATGGACGAGCATCTCATCCTATGACTCCATCTAAATTCCAGAAAATAATTTTTAAATCTTCACAAATCATTACTTACCTTTTTTTTAAGGAATTGCTTTGAAAACATAAATGACTGTGTAAATATAGAAATATTCCTTCTAAATTTATATACAGTTTTATGTCCTGTGTAGTCATTTTTAAAAGTTCTACAGAACTGCTGGATAAGCTTCAACAGGAATCTCTTCAGTGAAACTTGTGAGAGAAAAAGGACTTCATTCCTTCATACACTGAGCAATCAAACTATGATCTACCACAACTCACTCAAAATAGAAAAACATGGTGAGGTTAGAAACAGACAGAAGCATTTTGCCATAACCTTTGCAGATCTTTAAAACACCATCAAGAGAAATCAGCATGTTTTCAGACTATTATCCCAGCAGATTTATGACAGTCCTTGTAGTATAAAAAATAATAAAATTCTTACAAATCTAAATACCTTCCAGCACCCTCAAAACATGAAGAGCTGTTCATCTCTAATCATGGAACTCATGTCACAGTCTGCACATCACATTGATATACACAAACACGTCAATCTCCTTCTGAAATAACTAGGGGCCTTTCAGGCATAGCTGATTTTAATTTATTATGTAATCATCTTACTTCTGTCATTCATCTAGAAATTCCTGTGAAATTTCAATCCAGGATTGCCGTCAAAGACAGCATTAATACAACATTGAGTTAGCTTGCTCAAGTAGTTCCAAACAGCAAGTCACAGAAAGATTAATTTAGCCACATTTTCTGTCTTTACTACCAAGTAAAAGGGCTAGGACACAAGGCAATAGCCTCAAGTTATGGTGGAAAGAACAGGACATTTCTCCATGGAAATCTTTCAGGTTTCTTCTCTGCCCATAGCCCTGTAACCTCATTGTGCCATAGGAAACATCCCAAGGAGACCGGGAAATGCACTGGATTTACTGAAAATGCAGACAATGAGTATGTTCTGTGTCCCATACACTTCCTGATGGCTGCAAAGGCACACGGGGCTGCAGTGATATGCCATGTGCCAGGTGGGATCTGGTGTCACCCAGGTGCCCTCAGCCCCAGGCTGGCAGGGCTCTGGGCCCAGGGCAGCTGCCCCCGGCCCCTTTCCCAGCAGCCCTCCTGGCCCCATGGTGGCCACAGGCCTTGCCCAAAGCCAGATGCCATGGCAGCTTTCCCCCTTTGGCCGTGCACAATTCCCTCACCCTGAGTGGCACCACTGGCACCCGGCTTCCCTGCCTGGCCCCTGCGCACCGCCAGCCTCTTCCAGGGCTGATCCCTGTTCTACCCAAAAGGATGGCAGCAGCCCCTGCCCACGTGCTGGGGGATGTTGCTGGCTGGGGGTCTGTGTACAAATCGTTAATGGGAGGGGACTGCAGTGGAACGTGCCTCGAGCTGTTTATTTTTCAGCATCAGTCTCATTACATGGTTATGCTAATGGGAAGATGCTGCAGCTCGTGTCCCCAACAGCAGACAAGAACTCAGTGTTACAACACAAAAGTTTTTTGACCAATCACACAAAGCAAAAGCATATTGGCAGGAGTTCTATCCAACCACTATAGGCACACATACCTCTGGTTAAAACAATGCTTGCTTATTTCAAATAAAAGACCTGCTTGTAAGCCTTAAAATACAATGCCCAGAGCTCTATTATTAAGCTTAAAATTTCCTAACATCTGGCCGGATATACTTTTCTGTAGCTTAGAGAGTTATTCTTGACAAGTGTTAATACACAGACCATTGTTCTATTTGTCCTTACTTTTCTACTTCTTATATCATTTTTCTGCTGACAAATCTTACGGCTACGGCTTAGCTCCAATCACAGTTCTGCTGTCTCTGAGGCCTTCCTTTTGCAGCTTTCCCAAAACTCTCTGATTTTAAGGATTCCCACAGGGGATGTGGCAGGAAGCTCTTGGCAAAGCTGCTCAGCCCTTCTGAGCCTGGGAGCTGCAGCTCCCCTAGGCTGCCAGGGAGAACAGCAGCAACCTCTTGCAGCAGCTGCAGCCTCCTGCAGGTGCCTCCCAAGCCTCCTTTGCTCCTGGCTGAACATGCCCAGCTCCCTCAGCAGCCCTTCACCAGCTCCAGTGCCATCTCTGGACATGCCTCAGTCTCATAGTGTGGTCCCAAACCTGAGCCCGGGATTCCAGATGCACCCTCAACAGTGCTGAGTACAGGGACATTGGTCCTAAATCATAGAATATTCTGAGCTGGAGGGGATATGCGAGGATAGATCCCAAAGTTTGCCAAAAATTCTCACAGTAGTGTTCAAGTGTTGGAAGCAGCACAAGAAAGGAAGACATTTTTGATATCAGAGCATCAAACAACCTGAATTAATCAAATTAAATGAAGAAACAAGTTACGATGGAATAAACCTAATTTATTCATATATTGCTTTCCATAATTTTAAAACTTGGCTTTATGTGATTGGTTTTTAGCATTTGTCACATTCCTTTTCTTGAGTAGAAATGAAATAGTTCGTTTAATAACGCCAAGATGTACCCACACCTGGCAGTAATGAAGGCCATCAATAACGGCAGTAATGGCGCAGGGATAAAAAAGTCAAGGTAAAAAAAAAAAGATGACCCCAGATTGCAGCCAGAGCAGAGACCACAGTGCCAAGAGGGAGTCTGCCCTGGGGAGAACCCATGGGCTGCTGCCTGGCAGGCCTGGGTTCCTGCAGTGCAGCAGGGGGTGCAGGCAGGCTCCAGCAGGGTTCCGTGCCCTCTGACCCCCCCCCCCCGTGGCACCTGGATACTGCCCAGCCGTGGCTGGAACATTCTGTTGCTACCTGGGCTCTTGCCAACGGTGGAACTGTCTTTGGGCAGTGCCCTGCAGAGTGCAACAGCACAGAGCGAGCACAGCTCCGTGCAGGGAGCATTGCTTGGCCTCAAAGCCTGTTTGCAGCGCATTTACTGCCGCTTGGGAGCCATTCATCGCCCACAAGGCTGGTGGCTTGTGCCAGGTAATTCTGTGCTTTGCTGCCATGGGGCAAACAGGCCAGCCATGGCTGTCTCTGCTGCATTCCAGCACTGAGCACCAACAGGAACAGCTTCAAATCCAGGCTTTTGCTTCTGCCTCTGCAAGCTGACAGTAGTTTGCTGGGAAAGAGTCACTGACCAGGGAAATTGCCTTTAAAGCCTTCTTTATGCAACCATTTAGCATTATTACTCCCCAGCTTGCAGTGGGACAAATCACTTTCCAGTGGAGAGGGCAAGGTTGCAGGAGGGCTTGCTGCTGATTCAGCTTGAATTTTAAGTGTCTCTGAAGAGCAGAGGAGCCAGGCAATCCCTCCTGGGAAAGGAGGGTGACATGGGAAGCTCAAAGGCCTATGGGTTCTGCCCCATGTGCTGCCAAAAGGTGCCAGCACTGAGAAGGAGACACTTAAGGGCAGATCCGGCAGATGTGTGGCAGGGGGGCTCTGGGCTTTTCCTGGGCAGTGCCTGCAGCAGGTGCTCCAGCTGGGGCCTGGGATTGCCCCGTTGGAAGTAGGAGCAGCTGCTAGAGACTGCTCTTACAGTTGAACTGTCACAGCCAGGGACTCCAGAGGGAGGTTGCAAAATCCATGTGGAAACACCCACATCCCAATATGAAGCCAAAGCTATTTATTTATATTTTTTCCAGTTTTAAGGCTAAAGGCCATTATAATTACAATGGCCTTGTCTATATCTATATTTGTGTATCGTATGTATATAAGAACAATGGCCCCCAGAATATTTGAATCATTCAAGGATAGGTTTGTGACGGTGGTCACAGGGGTTTTTTAGATGGATGGAAGAGACAGGGATCTTGATTCCATTATCAGAAGGCTTGATT
>JAWWEB010000210.1:0-13164 GCA_035222195.1 Myioborus miniatus | reverse complement strand
CTTTCCTTTCCTTTCCTTTCCTTTCCTTTCCTTTCCTTTCCTTTCCTTTCCTTTCCTTTCCTTTCCTTTCCTTTCCAACCTTCCCAAACCTTCCCTTCCCAAACCTTTCACAAACCTTCCCTTCCCAAACCTTCCCTTCCCAAACCTTCCCTTCCCTTCCTTCTTCTGCTGCTCCTCCTGCAAGGAGGGAAAGGGATGGTTTGGAAGTTCAGCTTAGTTATTTTTTGCGGTTTCTTAGCCCAAAAGAAACTTTGTTTTTCAGTAAGGAATTACCCCAAAGGAACCTTTGGAGCACCCATGGCCCACTCAGCAGAGGAGGGCAAAGAGTGGTGTCACCTCAGAGAGAATGACCCGAAATTGTCACAGAATTCTGGGTTGGTTTGGGCTGGAGGGGCCTTGGAGCTGATCCAGGGCTCCCCTGGCAGGGCAGGGACACCTCCCACTGTCCCAGGGAGCTCCAAACCCTCCCTCCCTCTCTCCCTCCCTCTCTGCCTCCCTCCCTCCCTCCTGATTCCGCCTCCTTCCCCCGCCGGGGTTCAGGAACGGGACCCGGCAGCTCCCGGGGCTCCTCTGGGAAAAGCGGCTCCACCTCGGTTTCGTCTCCCTAAACTTTTAACCTGCACATGCCCTGCTTTCCACTAAAGTTTCTGGCATTTTTGGGGATATATTTCACCCAACAAAGCCCATCTGCTCTTGTCAGTTTGACGCCTCTGCTGCCGGCACCGGGAGCGGGGGAGAAGGGAAAATTCTTCCCGTGTGAAAACAGATCCGTCCTTCTTTGCCTGATTCCCGGTGACTCCGGCTCCGAGGAGGGTGGGAAGGGGGGAATTCATAGCCCAGGGGCCTCTCTGCTCTCCCTGCCGAGTTCTTTGGGTTCCCTCGATGGATTGGGGGGCTCCCATCCCGCTGGAAACCCATCGGGAGCAAAAAAAGGCAGGATTTTATTCCCATAACCCGAGTTCTATGTGAGTCCCTGTGTGATTCCCACTCCGGAGGTTGTTCCCTCTGAGCCAGGAAAATATTGGAACAAACAGGAAAATATTGGGAACACAGAAGGATTTGGGATTTTCACTCTGAAGGTTTTTCCCTGAGTGTTTTTGTGAGATAGGAAAATGGGAGGATTTGTGATTCCCACTCCAGAGGTTGCTCCCTGCGTGTGTTACTGAGAGGAAAACGTTGGGAACATGAAAAGATTTGAGATTCCCACTCTGGAGGTTTTTCCTGCGTGTTTTACTGAGGATAATATTTGGAACATGAAAAGATTTGGGATTCCCACTCCAAAGGTTGCTCCCTGCCTGCGTAACTGATAGGAAAACATTGGGAATGCAGAAGGATTTGGGATTCTCACTCCAGAGATTTTTCCCTGTGTGTTTTACTGAGACAGGAAAATGCTGGGAACACGGGAGGATTTGGGATTCCCACTCCGGAGGTTTTTCCCTGAGTGTTTTACTTAGGAAAACATTGGGAACGTGGGAGGATTTGGGATTCCCACTCCGGAGGTTTCTCCCTCTGTGTGTTACTGAGAAAGGAAAATGGAAAGATTTGAGATTCCCACTCCAGAGGTTTTTCCCTGCATGTGTAACTGATAGGAAAACATTGGGAACACCGAAGGATTTGGAATTCTCACTCCAGAGGTTTTTCCCTGTGTGTTTTACTGAGACAAATGCTGGGAACATGGGAGGATTTGGGATTCTCACTCCAGTGGTTTTTCTCTGAGTGTTTTACTGAGACAGGAAAATGTTTGGAACATGAAAGGATTTGGGATTCCTGTGTGTGTTACTGATAGGAAAACATTGGCAACACAAAAGGATTTGGGATTCCCACTACGGAGGTTTCTCCCTCTGTGTGTTACTGAGAGGAAAATTGAAGGATTCGGGATTCCCACTCCGGAGGTTTTTCCTGTGTTTGTTACTGAGACAGGGAAATGGAAGGATTTGGGATTCCCGTTTTAGAGGTGCTCCCTGCATGTGTTACTGATAGGAAAACATTGGGAACGTGGGAGGATTTGGGATTCCCACTCCGGAGGTTTCTCCCTCTGTGTGTTACTGAGAAAGGCAAATGGAAGGAATTGGAATTCCAGCTCCGGAGGTTTTTCCCTGCGTGTGTTACTGGGACAGGAAAATGTTGAGCACACGGAAGGATTTGGGAACAAACAGTCCCTTCCCGAGGCTGGAATCCCATGGGAATTTGGCGCTGCCTTTGGTGGGCCCAGGATCGGCCCCCAGGGCCCTGCAAGCTCCGGGAGCAGCAGGACACAAATTGCGGGGAATAAGGAATAAATAGGAGAAGAAAAGTGGGGGAAACCTGAGGAGAAGAACGAGAGCGATGGCAGCAGGAAGGAGAAACGCGGGGAGGTGTGGAAGTGCCTGAAAAGCCCCCAAATGTCGAATTTAAGGGCTGAGACACAGAAATCCGTCCCCAAAATCTTCAAATCTCCGTCCCCAGGCAGAGCAGGGTGGGTGGAACGGGAATTCCTGAATTCCTGAATTCCCGAATTCCTTTACCTCCCCTCCTCCGGCTCCTGGGGAGGGAGCGGGGGCTCGGCCGGGAGGATCCGAGCGCTGGGCACGGAGGGAAAAGGAGCCATTAGCAATTAACGCCATCAGCAATTAACGCCATCAGCAATTAACGCCGCAGCCGCCGCCCGGCGTCCCCTCCGTGCCGCGATGGAGCCGGGATCGGGGCAGAGGCAGCCCCGGAGCGGGGGCAGCGAGGCAGAGGGGACGCTTAAAAGCGAGGAATGCAACGAAAGGAAGAAATAATCGGGATTTGGGGGGCGGGGGCATTCCCGGGGTGCGCGCTCCGGCTGTGCCTGCTCCATCCAGCTGTGCCTGCTCCATCCAGCTGTGCTCCAGCTGTGCCCCGCCTGGGGAGAGCAGGGAAAACCCAGAGCGGCGCCTTCTGCCGCGGGCAGGGATCCAGCCCCGAGCTGTTTGCCCCTCGCAGGGATGCTGGGGTGAATTCCAGGGGTGAGGAGCCGGGATGTCAGCGTTCAGAAACAAATAATCACGAGAATGATTCTATGCAGGTTCTTTTATTGAAGAGCTTCGGTACAAACCCAAATCTCGTTCAGAAACAAATAATCACGAGAATGATTCTATGCAGTTGCTTTTATTGAAGAGCTTCGGTACAAACCTAAATCTGACCCCGACATGGGTTCGGGATGAACATATTTTTATATTTTATCGTTATATAACTTTCATGTTAATTATTAAACTTCTATTGTTCTATTGTATACATAGATTTCATCCAAGCATAGGCTCCTCGTGGTCCCCCTCAAACTTCTGACATAGTTTCTCATTATTCTTCTTACGACTAAACAATAATTATATTTAACTACTAAACAATCATCACATCTAACAATTATATCATTAATCATACACTGCTTACGCAGGTGCAATTTCACATGATCTGGCAAACACAAAGCTGAACATTTTCAGAGTCTATTTTTAACATTTTTCCAGGGCCTCACTAAGTCTCGCTTCTTTCTAATTCCCCGAATTTTATGATTTTAAAGCCTTTTACTGTTACTCCTGGGGGGATTCCAGCCCGGGGAGGATGGACAGGGGGCCGTGATTCCCCTCCGTGTGCGCAGCTCTGCCGGGATGTGTGAGAGGGTCAGGACTCGGTGGGGTTGGGTTTCCCTTTGCTCCCCATCCGTGTGCGCTAAGGAAAAGAGAAACTCCCGTTCCCTCCCGCCCCAGCTGGAGAGGCTGCAGGGCTTTGGGGGCTGCGTCCACCCCTGGAGCATCCCGGGGAGCTGCTCGGGAGGATCAGCCTGCGCAGTCCCAAAGCCTCAGGAGAGGTTTATGGGATGAGATGAATCCCAAAGGGATGCTGGGCTGAGCTTCGGTGTGAGGTGGGGGAGAGTTTGGGGACAGCATCGGCTTCCAGAGCGACCGGAGCGACAATCCCAGCGCCCCAGGGGTGGAGCAGGAGCAGGGAACGGCTCTGTAGGGTGGGTTCGGAGAGTTTGGGGTGCTGGGGAATGGCTCTGTAGGGTGGGTTCGGAGAGTTTGGGGTGCCAGGGCTGAGCCGGAGTAGGGACATTGCTCTGCAGGGTGGGCTTGGAGAGTTTGGGGTGCTGGGGAATGGCTCTGTAGGGTGGGCTTGGAGAGTTTGGGGTGCCAGGGAACGGCTCTGCAGGGCGGGCTTGGAGAGTTTGGGGTGCTGGGGAGCGGCTCTGCAGGGCGGGCTTGGAGAGTTTGGGGTGCCAGGGCTGAGCAGGAGTAGGGACATTGCACTCCAGGGTGGGCTTGGCCAGTCTGGGGTGCCAGGGAACAGCTCTGCAGGGCGGGCTTGGAGAGTTTGGGGTGCTGGGGAGCAGCTCTGCAGGGTGGGCTCAGAGAGTTTGGGGTGCCAGGGCTGAGCACAGACATTGCTCAGACACTTTGGGGTGCCAGGGCCAGGCAGGAGCAGGGACTTTGCTCAGACACTTTGGGGTGGCAGGGAATGTCTCTGTGCAGTGGGCTCGGACAGTTTGGGGTGCCCGGGTTGGTCAGGAAGTGGCTGTGAAATGTGTACTCAGACGGTTTGGGGTGCCAGGGAATGTCTCTGCAGGGTGGGCTTGACCAGTTTGGCCAGGGCTGAGTAGGAGTAGGGACATTGCTCTGCAGGCGGGCTTAGAGAGTTTGGGGTGCCAGGGAATGGCTCTGTAGGGTGGGCTTGGAGAGTTTGGGGTGCCAGGGCTGGTCAGGAGCAGGGACATTGCTCAGACACTTTGGGGTGCCAGGGAATGTCTCTGTGCAGTGGGCTCGGACAGTTTGGGGTGTCAAGGCTGGTCAGGAAATGGCTGTGAAATGTGTACTCAGACGGTTTGGGGTGCCAGGGAATGGCTCTGTGATGTGGGCTCAGCCAGTTTGGGGTGCCAGGGAACGGCTCTGCAGGGTGGGCAGAGACATGGCTCAGACAGTTTGGAGTGCCAGGGCCGGGCAGGAGCAGGGACTTTGCTCAAACATGTTGGGGTGCCAGGGAATGGCTCTGTGCTGTGGGCTCGGCCAGTTCGGGGTGCCAGGGCCGGGCAGGAGCCGCTGGTGCCCCGGGATGTGCAGAGGGAGGAGCTCCAGGAGCCGCAGGGAATGCCGCACTCACTCCCGGGTGCGGGGTCCGTTCCACGCCGGGGTCCCCCCTGGGTGTGCGGGGACATCTCTGGGTGCTGCGGGGGCTCTGCTGCCCAAGGCCACCGCTGCTCCTCCAGCGTGCCCGGGAACAGTTTAGGGCGGGACTGGGGATCACAAACCCCGGGAAATTGGGATCACAAACCTCAGGAGATGGGGATCACAAACCCCGAGGATGGGGATCACAAACCTCAGGAGATGGGGATCACAAACCCTGGGAGATGGGGATCACAAACCCCGGGAGATGGGGATCACAAACCCTGGGAAATGGGGATCACAAACCCCGAGAAATGGGGATCACAAACCCCGGGAGATGGGGATCACAAACCCCGGCGGGGCTGGGGATCACAAATCCCGGGAGATGGGGATCACAAACCCCGGGGATGGGGATCACAAACCCCGGGAGATGGGGATCACAAACCCCGGGGATGGGGATCGCCAGTCCCGGGAGTTGGAGATCACAAACCCGGCCGGGGCTGGGGATCACAAACCCGACGGGAGTGGAGATCACAAACCCCGGGGCTGGAGATCACAAATCTCAGAGCTGGAGATCACAAATCCCGGGGGCTGGGGATCACAAACGCCGGGAGATGGGGATCACAAACTCCGGTAGTTGGAGATCACAAACCCCGGGAGTGGAGATCACAAATCTCAGAGCTGGAGATCACAAACCCCGGGAGTTGGAGATCACAAACCCCGGAGCTGGGGATCATAAACCCCGGGAGCTGAGGGCGAGCGGATCAAAGGTGCGCGGCGGTCCCGACTCGCCGCTCTCAGCTCCGGGCTGCCCTTGAACCCGTGCGGTTTGGAGAGGAGGGGGATCTGATTTCAGGGAATGAGCTCCTGAAAGGCGATCGGGAGCCTCGCGGGGCGGGGAGCCGGGGCAGGCACATCCAGGGAAACCACGGGGCTGGCGGTGGGGCCGGGGGGAAGGAGGGAATTGAGGGGTTGTTCTGGGAAATTACAGGGAATTTGGGAAATTAGCCCGGCTGTAGGGTCGGGGGGAAAGAGGGAATGCAGACATGGAGGGGTTGTTCTGAGTAGTCATAAGGAAAATCACGGGAAAATCAGGGATTTGCAGGATTGCGGGGAAAGAGGGAATGCAGAGATGGAGGGGCTGTTTAGGGAAATCACGGGGAATTTGGGAGAGGGAAAGGGGGAATGCAGCCGCGGAGGGGCTGTTTTGGGAAATCACAAGGAGTGGTTCGCGGGATTGAGGGGAAGGAGGGCAAACCGAGGAGTTTGGGGAGGGAATTCACGGCCCAGGCCAGCGCTGAGGTGACACCGCGCTGTCCCCGCGCTCCTGCCCCGCTCGGACCAGCCCTGGGGCGCTGCCCTGGCCCTGCGGAGCCACCCCCGCCCTTCAGCTGAGCCTCGGAGGGACACGGGGGGACACTTCCTATGGGGACACAGCGAGGGGACACTCCCGATGAGGACATAGAGAGGGGACGCTCCCTATGGGGACACAGAAAAGGGACACTGCTGATGGGGACACAGAAGGGATGTTGCCCATGAGGACACAAAATGGGGACGCTGCCTATGGGGACACAGAGAGGGGACACTCGCAATGGGGACACGGTGGGGGGGATGCTCCCCATGGGGACAGAGGGTGGGGACACCCCATGAGGACACAGAGAGGGGACACTGCCTATGGGGACACAAAATGGGGATGCTGCCTATGGGGACATAGAGAGGGGACACTCCCGATGGGGACACAGAGAGGGGAACAGTCGCGATGGAGATACAGAGAGGGGGGACAGTCGCGATGGGGACACAAAAGGGGGACACTCCCGTGGGGACACAGAGAAGGGGGTCTCCCCATGGGGACACAGAGGGGACACTCCTGATGGGAACACGAGAGGGGGACGCTCCCGTGGGGACACAGAGGGGACACTCCTGATGGGGACACAAACGGGGGACGCTCGGGATGGGGACACAGCGAGGCTGCCCAGCCTCCCCCGCGCTCCGCAGCGGCCCCGGGAGCCCCGGGCAGCCCCGGCTCGGCTCTCGCTGTCCCCGCGCGGTGGCCGCGCTCCGCTCCGTGTCCCCATTGATGTGCCGGGGAGCTGTCTCTGCTCTGCCTGCTCTGTCTGTTCTGCCACTCGCGCGTCTGTTCCGAGAAGGGATCAGAAGTTTCAGCGAGCGCTCGGCGCCTCTCCTTTGATCCATGTCCTGAGGCCTGCTTGACAGCGAAAAAAAGCATGGAGACAAAACGACTCAGTCAAAGTGATTCCTGACAACTGTCTCCATGAGATAAGGAAGCTCTCTGTGTCTTGGTGTTTTTTTTTTTTTTCTCCTCTTCTAATACCGCCTCTCCGTTTCCATAAGAAGCAGAGTCACTTTAAACCAGAGGAGCAGCGGAGAGGAGCCGAGCACAGAGCCGAGCTTTATCGCGCTTCCTGTCTCCTTTCCCACTCCTTTTTTTTTTTTTTTTAATTTAATTTTATTTCTTTTTTCCCTAACACCCCCTCTTTTCCCCCGTTTTTCCTTCCCTCCTTCCCCCGGTGCCGCCCGTGTCTCTGAGCGATGCCAGGACATTATTCCGAGCGCAGGGAGATGCCGGCTGTCCCCGCGAGGGGCTGCGGGGGACACCGCGAGCCACTGAGTGACAATGAGCGGCCCTTTCAGGAGAGGGAGGCGGCCTCATTAGGAGCCGGGCTTTACCCACCGCTGGCCACTTAAGCGGCGCTCGGAGCTGCTCCCCCGCTGCTGAGCCCCGGAATTTTCTGTAGGATTCTTTAATTTCGCTTTGCGGGGCTCGTGTCACGCAGGAAATGTCCCCTCCACCCTTGGCCGGGTGGCTCCGGGGCGCGGTGTGCGACACTGGAGGGTGCAGGGCGGGTGGGACAGGGAATGGGATTGGGATCCCAAACGCGGGGATCCCTACGGGACAAACGGCGCGGAGGGGACAGGGAGGTGGCTCAGACCCGGAGCACGGGGACACGGGGGGACAGGGCCACTGCAGCCCTGAGGAGCTGCGGGAGTGCAGGGTGGATCCCGAATGGATTCAGGATGGATCCCCAATGGATGGATGCAGGGTGGATCCTGAATGGGTGCATTAAGGATGGATCCCCAATGGATGCATTCAGGGTGGATCCCCAATGGATGCAGGGTGGATCCCGAATGGGTGGATGCAGGGTGGATCCCAAATGGATGGATGCAGGGTGGATCCCCAGTGGATGCAGGATGGATCCCCAATGGATGCATTCAGGGTGGATCCCCAATGGAAGCAGGTTGGATCCAAAATTGATGGATGCATTCAGGATGGATCCCCAATGGATGGATGCAGGGTGGATCCCCAATGGATGCATTCAGGGTGGATCCCAAATTGATGGATGCAGGGTGGATCCCCAATAGATTCAGGATGGATCCCGAATCCCAAACTGCTCCATCCCAGCCCTGCAGGGGACCTCGGGTGACCCAGCCTGGCCTCGGAGGTCCTGGGCAGGACACGGGACAGAGCCACGCTCAGGGGTGGGGACAGGGACTGGGCAATCATGGAAGGGTTGGGCTGGAAGGGACCTTGGAGTTCTCATCCTCCCAGCCCCTCCCGTGAGCACGGACCCCTCCCATGGGCACAGACCCCTTTCCGTGGGCACAAACCCCTCCGTGGGCAGTGACTCCTGTGGGCACGGACCCCTCCCATGGGCAGGGACCCCTCCCGTGGGCATGGAGACCTTTCCATGGGCATGGATCCCTTTCCGTGGGCAGGGACCCCTTTCCATGGGCATGGATCCCTTTCTGTGGGCAGGGACCCCTCCCATGGACAAGGACCCCTCCCGTGGGCAGGGACCCCTCCCATGGGCACGGACCCCTCCCGTGGGCAGGGACCCCTCTCCATGGGCACGGATCCCTTTCCATGGGCACAAACCCCTCTCCATGGGCACAGATCCCTTTCCATGGGCACAAACCCCTCTCCATGGGCACAGATCCCTTTCCATGGGCAGGGACCCCTCTCCATGGGCACAGATCCCTTTCCATGGGCACGGACCCCTCTCTCTCCCCTCCCACCATCCCGGGCAGCTCCGAGCCGCCCCTGGGCCCCCCCAAATCCTGAGCCGGGGGTCCGGAGCCCCTCCCAGCCCCCCAGAACCCCTCGGCCGGGCGGTTCCTCTCCCCCTGGCTCCCGTAATGAGCCTTTTGTGGCGGCTCCGCTCCGGAGTGAAACTCCATTAGCAGCGGGGCCGGGGGGCGGCGGGGGGCGAGGGTCCCTTCCCCCCAGAACCGCGCTGCACCGCGCTGATAAACAGCAAATATCGGGGAACAGGATTTCCACATTATCTGAGCGCGGCAGAAAATCAAAATTTCAGTCTAAATCCGAGGAGACGAAGCTCATAAGCTCCTCCAGCTGATACAGACGCCGAGCCCAGCCGGCAAAGGCTCAGGAGGCACAAAATAACATTTTTTCCTTAAAAAAAAAAAAAAAAGGGGGGAAAGAAAAAAGAAAAGAAAAAAAAAATAAGAGAAGAAAAGAAAAGAAAGCAAAAAGAATGAAGGAGAAGGGAGAAGCAAGAAATCTTTGGGGGCTGCCTGTGGGGGAGGGAGGAGGAGAGGAGCATTGTGTGGGGCTGCTGCGCCTTCCTGCTGAGGGGAGAAACAGCCGGGAGCGCTGGGGAGGGGGCTGGGGATGGGAAAAACTGGCAGCGGGGTGGGAGCAGTTCAGCAGATGCTGAGGATACGGGGAACTGCTCTGGGACGGGGATATAGAACCCTAAAATCCGGCAGTGGGGTGGGAGCGGCTTAACAGTGCAGGAGAGAAACAGGGGAGATGCAGGAGAGCTGGGGACAGGGCTGGGAGAGCTGGGGACAGGGCTGGGAGTGCTGGGGACAGGGCTGGGAGTGCTGGGACAGGGCTGGGAGTGCCGGGGACAGAGCTGAGAGAGATGGGGAGGGGGCTGGGAGAGCTGGGGAGAGCTGGGGACAGGGCTGGGAGAGATGGGGAGCGCTGGGCTCAGAGCTGGGAGTGCCGGGGAGCCCTGAGGACAGATCTGGGAGTGCTGGGATGGGGGCTGAGTGAGCTGGGGACGAGACTGGGAATGCCGGGGAGAGCTGGGCACAGGTCTGAGAATGCGGGGGACAGAGCTGAGAGAGATGGGGAGCGCTGGGCTCAGAGATGGAAGTGCCGGGGAGCGCTGGGGACAGGGCTGGGAGTGCTGGGGACTGCTGGGGACAGAGCTGGGTGTGCTGGGGAGAGCTGGGGACAGGGCTGGGAGTGTCGGGGACAGAGCCGGGAGAGTTGGGGAGGGGGCTGGGAGAGCTGAGGACAGGTCTGGGAGAGCTGGACACGGGGATGGGAGTGCCGGGGAGTGCTGGGGACAGAGCTGGGAATGCTGAGGATCGAGCTGGGAATGCTGGGGACAGGGCTGGGGAGCGCTGCGGACAGGGCTGGGAATGCTGGGGAGAGCTGGGGACAGAGCTGGGACAGCTGGGGACACGGCTGGGAGTGCCAGGGAGCCCTGAGGACAGGGCTGGGAGCGCTGGGGACAAGTCTGGGAGTGCCGGGGAGGCTGAGGAGGGCTCTGAGCCTGCTGGGGACGGGGCTGGGGAGGGCTCTGAGCCTGCTGGGGACGGGGCTGGGGAGGGCTCTGAGCCTGCTGGGGACGCTGCCCATCCCAGGAGGGTCCCAAAGGGCGGCTCCGGCTGCCCCGGGCCGGGCCTGCAGGTGCTGGCAGCGCTTCATGAGCGATCCGGGAGAGCAGCTGAGCCCCGAGCCCGGTTTGGGAGCCACGGGAGCCCCTCCCGAGCCCCAAACCCGAGCCCGGGTTCGGCCGCTCCCGCCCGGCACGGGGGGCAGGAGCCGGGCCCGCCCTGCCGGGGATGGGGGAACTGCTCTGGGATGGGGAACCCTAAAACCAGCAGCGGGGTGGGAGCGGCTCAGCAGTGTGGGGACAGCACAGAACTGCTCCTGGATGGGGAACCCTAAATTTGGCAGTGGGGTGGGAGCGGCTCAGCAGGGCGGAAGCAGTGCCGGGAACTGCCCCGGGATGGGGATGGGGAACCCTAAACACCCGCAGAGGGGTGGGAGCGGCTCAGCAGATTCCGAGGATAGGGGGAACTGCTCCTGGAGAGGGATGGGGAACCTTAAAAACCCGCAGCGGGGTGGGAGCGGCTCAGCAGTGCGGGAGAGATGCGGGGACAGCTCCTGGATGGGGATGGGGCACCCTAAAACCCGCAGCGGGATGGGACCGGGTCAGCAGATGCCGGGGATAGGGGGAACCGCTCTGGGACAGGGATATAGAACCCTGAAATCCGGCAGTGGGGTGGGAGCGGCTCAACAGTGCAGGAGAGAAACAGGGGACAGCGAGGAGCTGCTCCTGGATGGGGATGGGGAACCCTAAAAACCGGCAGCGGGGTGGGAGCGGCTCAGCAGATGCCGGAGACAGGGGGAACCGCTCCTGGAGAGGGATGGGGAACCCTAAAACCGTGGAAGTTGGTCAGCAGTGCGAGAGGATGCCGGGGACAGCTCCGGGACAGGGATGGGGCTCCCTAAAACCCGCGGCAGGGTGGGAGCAGCTCAGCAGTGCGGGAGCGATGCCGGGGACAGCTCAGAACTGCTCCCGGAGAGGGATGGGGAACCCTAAAAACTGGCAGCGGGGTGGGATCGGGTCAACAGATGCTGAGGATCGAGGGAACCGCTCCTGGAGAGGGATGAGGAGCCCTAAAATCGGCAGCGAGGTGGAAGTTGGTCAGCAGTGCAGGAGCGATGCCGGGGAACTGCTCTGGGACGGGGATGGGGAACCCTAAAAATCGGCAGCGGGGTGGGAGCGGCTCAGCAGATGCCGGGGACAGGGGGAACCGCTCTGGGACGGGTATTGAGACCCCTAAACCCCCCAGAGGGGTGGGAGCGGCTCCGCAGATGCCAGGGATAGGGGGAACTGCTCCTGGAGAGGGATGGGGAACCCTAAACCCCCCAGAGGGGTCGGAGCGGCCCCGCAGTGCGGGAGTGGCCGCGCTCGGTGGCCCCGCCGGGCCGGGGGACGCGGCTCGTCCTGCCCTGGAGGAATTTCCTCCATCCCGGACGGGACCCAGAGCAGTTCCCAGGTACCGGCTGGAGCAGGAATTCCCAGAGTGTCCGGCCTGGCCGTGTCCCAGCCATCCCCGCACCCTCGGTTTGCTGTCTCCTGACTTTCCCTGCTCCAGGGACTCCCCAAAGGCGCCGCTCCCGCAGGATCCGCTGCTCCCGGGGCCGGAATCCGCGGGGATTTGCCCGGGGGATGCGCCCCCGAGGCTCCGGGTTCCCCCCGGGGCTTTTCCTCGGCGCTGCTTGGGGCAAGGAAGGAGAAGGAGCAGGGACGAGCTGCAGGAAAGGTTTTCTTGGTTCCTGCTCCATCGCCGCTCCTTAAAGCTCAGAGCACAAAGGAATTCCTCACCCTCAGCTCCCGGGAGTGCCCATCGCCCTTTCCCACCGCGTTCCTGTGCCCATCTCCGCAGTGGCATCTTCGGGCAGGGAATTTTAGGGTCTGTCCCAGCCGGGGCACGTCTCTGGTGTAACCCCAGTCCCTCCGTGCAGACCCGGGGGCTGTTGGTGGGACTGAAGCCCAAAATTTGGGGTTTTCCCAGGCTCTGTGTAACTCCGGCGCTGGAGCGAGCTCTGAAGGAGGGGATTTATTCTGGGTGAGGAGGAGGAGGAAGAAGGTGTGGAACCGATGCCTTTGGAAGCATCACAGTTGTGCTGGCAAAGGGGTAATTCCCAAAAAATCCAAAGGAGTTCTGCAACACCAAACCCGTCCCTCAGCAGCAAAACCCCACAGGAAAGGCTGAATTGGGGCTGGAAAGGCTGAATTGGGGCTGGAAAGGCTGAATTGGGATTGGAAAGGCTGAATTGGGGCTGGGAAGGTTGAACTGGGTCTGGAAAGGCTGTATTTGGGTTATGAAGGCTGAATTTGGGCTGGGAAGGCTGAATTGGGGTTGGAAAGGTTGAACTGGGATTGAAAAGGCTGAATTGGGGCTGGAAAGACTGAATTCCACTTGGAAAGGCTGAATTGGGTTTGGAAAGGCTGAACTGGGGCTGGAAAAGCTGAATTGGGATTGGAAATGTTGAACTGGG
>JAWWEB010000207.1:0-14238 GCA_035222195.1 Myioborus miniatus | reverse complement strand
TTTTGGGGAGGGTCTGAGGGGATTGGGGGGAGTTTGGGGATAGCTGGGGGGGGGGTTGGGGTGGTTTTGAGAAGTTCTGATGTGGTTTTGGGGTTTTGGGGGGTCTCGAGATGGGGGCTTCTGGGGTGGTTTTGGGAGGTTCTATGGCGGTTTTGGGAGGTTCTGTGGTGGTTTTGGGGGTGCTGGGGGATACTGGGGTGGTTTTGGGGGGTCTCGGGCTGCTCTGTCCCCACAATCCCATTGACATTCCTGATCCCACCTGCAGGGAAGCGCCCCCGGAAGGGTTTGGCCACAGCCAAGCAGCGCCTGGGCCGGATCCTCAAAATCCACCGCAACGGGAAACTGCTGCTCTGAGGGCGGGGCCGGCCACGCCCTGCCAGGCTCCGCCCACTGCAGGTTGAACAATGAACTATGGGCGGGGCTGCTGCAGAAAGGGGCGGGGCCTGATGGAACCGCACCTATCAGAACCACGGTGTGCTCGCTAAAAGGGTGGGGCTTGATTTAGGCTCTGCCCCTTCAGGTGTAGCTCCACTTGACCCCTCTGAGGTCATGCCCACAATGTGGATTCCGATAAGACCACGGCCCATCACAGCCCAAGCCACGCCCATTGGTAATGTAGGGTAAAACACGGGTATGGCTATGATAATCCACGCCCACATAGCTACAGACCACGCCCACAAAAGGGTGGAGCTGCATCTGGCTCTGCGCACCACAGTTCCCACCTTCCCATTGGCTGTGAATGGGCTGGGGGCGGGATTTTCGCATTTCCCGCCTCCAGGAGCTCAGGCGATTGGACAAGCCCCGCCCCAGAGCTGCGGGAAAGGCGGAGCCATCTTTGATTGGTCCCCGCTGAGGTTTTTTTTTTTTTTTCGCCCCTCCCCTAAGTGTCTTCAGATTGACGGGGCGGGGCCGCTTCCCATTGGTTGCCCCTGTTTTGTAGGCGTGTCCGGAGGCCGCGGTCCCGCCCCCCTCCTTTTGTATTTGTAGAATAAAAAAGGAAAAAAAAAATCCGAAATTGGTGGAAAAAAATGCCCCGGGCAGGGTCACGTGACCCCTCCCTCAGCGCTTCCCGCCGGGTAGATCTCGCGAGACTTCGCGCGTCCATCGGGCAGCGCTCTCCCGAGATCTTGTCCTCGAGCCGAGGAGGGCGATCTCCAATCTCGCGAGATTTGGAGCTGCACTCAGCCGGCGCTCTCGCGAGAGCCGCGCGCGCCGCCGCCGTTCCCGCCGCTGAGGCAGCGGCCGCGCTCCCCCCGCCCGCCCTCCCCCACCCGCGGCGGGGCCGCTCTCCCGTTGTCGCTCTCGCTTGTCTCTGTCTTTCCGCGCTCCTCTCGCGAGGCTTCGGGGCCGCGCTGCCGCCAGCGCCTCGCGAGATCTCGCTCTCATCAGCGTGCCGGTGAGTGCCGGTGCTTGAGGGGAACTGCGTCGGGCCTGCGGCCTGCGAGGGGAGCGGGGGGGTTGAGCCGCTCTGTGGCGGGCAGGGCCTTCCCCCCCTTCACCGTCAGACCCCCCCTCCTCCCGGTATGAGGCGGGATCCGTGAGGGATCGCCTCCCCTCCCCCATACTCCACGAAGTATCGCGAGGCTTCTCTATACTCCCGCCCCACAGCTAGGCGCGCTCTCGCGAGACTTGGCCGCCGCGCCTCTCGCGTTCCCATTGGCTGCCGACTGCGTTGCTCCGCCCCCCGCCCTCCCCGTGGTGCCGCCTCCTCCCGTCCCGCCGGCCGCTCTCGCGGGACTTGCGGCGGCTCTCGCGGGATCTCGGGCCGCGGCCGGGGCTCAGTGTAAGATGGCGGCAGCGGCGGGACGGGCCCGGGCCGGGCTTTAACCCCCCCCTGCTCTTCCCGCTCGCTCAAGGTACCGGGGCCGGCGGGGCGGGGGGCTCGGCCTGGTGCCGCTGCGGGGCCCGCGGCGTGGGAAGATTGGCGCGCGGCTCCGTCATGAGGAGCCCGCCCCGCCCCCCCCACCGCCCCCCCCACTCCCCGGCGGCCTCCCGTGATTTGGGGGCTCATTTCCTTCTCTCACGGCCCCTCTTCCCCCGACACCCGCGGCCTCCCCCTATAGGGGCTCTCCTTGCGGGGACTCAGGCACTCCCCGCAGAGGTTTGGGGTGTTTGGCCTCTCCCCCACCTCAATTTAGCTTTCTCACGTCTTTAGGTTCCCCCGTGTTTTAGGGGTAGTTTCTGTGGTTCTCATTATTTAGGGACCCCAGCCTCATTTCCATTCGCCCGCAGTCCCCTCCCATCACTCAGGGTCCCCCTCTTCGCTTTCCCGACATTTGGGGGACCCCTTTAGCGGCCCCCCCTTCCCCATCCTCTAGCCCGTGCTTCCGGCAGCTCGCCCAGATTTAGGACCCCCCCCCCCCCCTCATATCTTTTAGGATTTGAGGGGGGGTCTCCTCATTTCCTCCCTGCACTTTTTTCTCTGTATTTTTTTCACGTTTGATAGCGATTTTGGGCTGTCACTTCCCATTCTTAAGGCCCCTCGCGCTGCGGTTTGGGGGATCCTTTTTTGGGATCAGCCCTCCCCAATCATTCAGCCGCTCACACGGGATCCCCCAAACCCTTCGAAATTTCACACCCCCCTCCCCAATTGCTCCCCCCCAACAGCTCCCGGCTCCCTCCTCCTCGCAGCGACCGGGCCGGGCCGAGGATGGACTGGGAGTGATTCCCGGTAAGGGCTCCCCACGTTGTTACCGGGGCTGGGGGCGGCTTCAGAACCTCCCGGGGGCGGGCGACGCGAGAGAATTCTTGGGAGGGGGAGGTCTCGCATTGGGGAGTTTTTTTGGGGGGTAAAACGGGCTGAGAGCTTCAGGCTTATTTTTGACGCTTTTCCCCGGGGGGGGGACACCCCAAAAACGGCCCCCCCAAAGTGATGCGTCACTGTCACCGAACCGGCCGGGCCGGCGGGGGCGGGGGGGGCACCGGGGGGGGTGGAGGAGCCCCGGCACGCGGCAGCCTCAGCCCCTAATTACCACCCGTAATTATAGCTCTTAATTACAGCCCCTCGTCATCCCCCCGCGGGGTTAATTGGGGTGTGGGGGGCAGTGCGGTTTTGGGGGGGTGGGGGGGGTGCTCCCGGCGACCCCCCCGGGCACGGCGGGGTTTTGCACATTCATTGTTCAGCCGGTGCCGCGACGTCATCGGGCCGCGGCCGCCGCGGCGCCTGTCGGGACAGCGAGGCCCTGTCGGGACAGCCGGGCCCTGTCGGGACACGGGACACCCCGGGGCGGCGGGGGTTTGGCTCGTGGCGGGGGGGTGACGTCCCGGGGCTCTGTCGGGACACGGGGCTTCTGTCGGGACAGCTGGGGGGGTGGCCCAGGTGTGACACCCCCCTCCCCCCACCCACGTGTGGCCACAGGCGGAGCACGAGGACCGGAACCCCCAAAATGAAAGTGGATCGGACAAAACTGAAGAAAACCCCCACGGAGGCGGTGAGGGCTTGGGGACACTCGAGGAAGGCTTGGGGACATTCAGTGAGGGCTTAAAGACACTCGGGGATGGGTTGGGGACAGTCGAGGAGGGGTTGGGGACATCAGGAGGGTGTTTGGGACACTCAGGAGTGTTGGGGGGACAGCATAGTGAGGAGTTAGAGATGTTTGGGCGGGGGTATATTGGGAAGGGAACTGGGGGGGTGTTGGGGACACCATGAGGGGACATTGCTGAGTTCCCTGTGTGCCCCCCAGCCCGCCGACTGCCGGGCCCTCATTGAGAAGCTGAAAGGTTGCAGTGATGAACAGCTGGTGACAGAACTGCAGCAGATCAAGACATGGAACATTGGGAAGGTGGGAGGGGACCCCAAAACCTCGAGGGGGCCCCAAAACCTTGGGGAGGGTCCCCAAAACCTTGGGGGTGCTGAGACACACAGGAATTTCCCAAGGGGTTTGTCAGGGTAGTGCTGAGCTTGTCCCCAAACTGGTCAGTGCCACAGGGAGGTGTCATCCTGGAGCACCCCCAAATTGCAGGGAGTACCCCCAGATTCGGAGAGGGGCCCCCCAGAGTGGTCCTGAAATGAGGGGGGGGGTCCCTGGTTTCAGCTGAGCCTCCTCAGCCCTTGGGTGGAGCAGTTCTTGGATTCTCTGGAGGTTTAGAAATGGGGGGTGTTTCTACATTCCCTGCAGCTCACCCTGATGTTCCCCCCCCCACTTTTTACTTACCCTTCCCCAAATTTGGAGGGCTCACCAGTGTCCTCACAGCCACCCAGGAGTGCCCTCATTTCCCATGGCTTCAGGGGAGGGGCTGTGACCCCATGTGGAGCCCCAGAATTGGGGAGGGGGTCTGCAGTGTCACACAGCCCCCCTGGAATGGCAGGGGCACCTCAAAGTTCCCCAGGACAATGAGGGGGGGGTCTCCATTTTCACCCCCAACCTGGAGGTGTTTGGGTGTGAATTTTCTCTCACAGACTTACTAAAACTCCAAGGAGGAACCCTGATACCCCTACAACAGTGGGGGGAGTACCCTGTATACCCCAAAACATGGGGGGGTACCTCAGTTTTCCCCCAAACACTCAGGGAGGACCCAAATTTTCTCTCAGCCTCCAGAACTCTGTTTTCTTGCCCTGTATTGGGGAGGGGGCTCAGCTGTTGCCTGAGCAGGCTGGGCTGGGATATTGGGGTTCCTCCTTGGAGTTCTGGAGGTCGCCCCTGGGATATAGGGGTTCAGGGGGACTGGGCTGGGTTAGGGGTCCAGGCTGGGCTCAGGGGGTCTGGGTTTGGGGTCTAGGCTGTGCCCCCAGCCCCACATCTCCCCCCTAACCCCCCTCTCAGTGTGAGCTGTACCACTGGGTGTACCTGCATTGGGGTTCTGGCCATACCTGGGGGTCTGGTCTGTACCCAGGGGGCTCAGGGTGTCCCAGGCTGTACCCAGGGGGCTCAGGGGGTCCCAGGCTGTACCCAGGGGGCTCAGGGGGTCCCAGGCTGTGCCCCCAGCCCCACATCTCCCCCCTGTCCCCCTGTCAGTGCGAGCTGTACCACTGGGTGGACCTGCTGGACCGCTTCGACGCGCTGCTGGCCGAGGCGGGCCGGCCGGTGGAGGCCATGAGCTGGATGCTGGCCTGCGACCGGCCCGAGCGCCAGCCCCTCAAGGCTCTGCTGCTGGCCCTGCTCAACTTCACTGCCCTGCTCATCGAGTACAGCTTCTCCCGCCACCTCTACAGCTCCATCGAGGTGGGCACGCCCCCAAGCCCGCCCCTCTGCGTGTCCCCAGGCGTGTGTGACACGCTGACACACGTCTGTCTGTCCTGTTCCTGCAGCACCTGACCACGCTGCTGGCCTCCTCGGACATGCACGTGGTGCTGGCCGTGCTCAACCTGCTCTACGTGTTCAGCAAACGCTCCAACTACATCACCCGCCTGGGCTCCGAGCGCCGCGGGCCCCTGCTGGCCCGCCTGCAGCACCTGGCCGAGGTGGGCGGGGTTTTGGGGGCATTTGGGGGGGTTTTAGGGGGGTTTGGGGGCTCAGCGGGGCGGGGATGAACTGGGCTGGTCTCCCTGCAGAGCTGGGGTGGAAAGGAGAATGGATTTGGGCTGGCTGAGTGCTGCAGGGACCTGCACATGATGGTGAGTGGCACCTGTGGGTCACATGAGCTCATGTGGGTCACCTTGTTCTGTCCTGGGGGTCTCCAGAGCTCACCTCTGTCACCTTATCCTGTCCCAGTGGTCCCCAGAGCTCACCTGTGTCACTTTGTTCTATTCTGGGGGTCCCCAGAACTCACCTGTGTCACCTTGTCCTGTCCTGGAGGTTCCCAGAACTTACCTGTGTCACTTTGTCCTGTCCCAGTGGTTTCCAGAACTTACCTGTGTCACTTTCTCTTGTGCTGGTGGTCCCCAGGACTCACCTGTGTCACCTTGTTCTGTCCTGGGGGTCCCTAGAACTCACCTGTGTCACCTTTTTCCGTGTTGGAGGTCCCCAAAGCTCACTTCTGTCATTTGGTCCTGTCCTGAGGGTCTTTAGAACTTATCTGTGTTACCTTGTCTTGTGCTAGGGGTCCCCAGAACTTACCTGTGCCTCTGTCACGTTTTGTGTTGTCACATCCTGAGGTCCTTTTGATGCCATCCCAGAGTCCCCAGCACTGTCTGGTGTCCCCTGAGGGTGTCCCCCAGTGCTGTCCTGTCCCTCTGTGTCACCTCCTGCAGTCCCCAACAGCCTCCCTTGTCCCCCAACACCACTTTGCCACCCCTGTTGCACCTCGGGGTCCCCTTTCCCTGTGTCCCCGTGTCCCCCAGCCTGGCCCTGTCACCCCAGGGGAGGGGACCCTGCTGTCCCCATCTCACCCCCTTGTGTCCCCCCCCCCAGAAATACCCCCCCAGTGCCACCACCCTGCACTTCGAGTTCTACGCTGAGCCAGGTGTTGAGGTGAAGGTGGACAAGAGGGTGAGTGACATTGGGGACATTTGGGGACACGAGGAGGCCCCCAAAACACCGGGGCCACCCCTTGACCTCCTGTGACCTCCCCCCCAGGCCACCAGCACCACCCTGCACTACATCCACATCGAGCAGCTGGACAAGGTGAGTGTGGGGGGCACCTTGATTTGGGTGGGGGGCTCTGCTTGGACCCCCCCCACACCCTGCACTGCCCTTTTGTCCCCATCCCTTCAGTTTTGTCCCCTACACCCCCATTTTGTTCTGTGCTCCCTAATTTTTTTTCTCTACTCCCACAATTTTTTCCCACGCCTCAATTTTGTGCCATGCGCCCCAGTTTTGTTTCTCTGGACCCAATCTTGTCTGTTCACACCCCAATTTTGTTCTCTGCCCCCAAATTTTGTCCCGCCTCACCCCAGTTTTGTCCTCTGCCCCCAAATTTTGTCCCTCCACACCCCAATTTTGTCCCTTGCCTCAAAATTTTGTCCCTCCACACCCCAATTTTGTCCCTTGCCCCCTCAGTTTTGCTTCTTCCCCTTCCAATTTCTCTTTTCCCCCAGATCTCAGAGAGCCCCTCGGAGATCATGGAGTCCCTGACCAAGATGTACAGCATCCCCAAGGACAAGCAGGTGTGTGGGGTGACATCGAGGGGACCCCCACGGATTGGGGGGTGACTCCCAGACCCTCCCTGACCCCCCCAAATCCTCTGTCCCCCCCTCAGATGCTTCTGTTCACCCACATCCGCCTGGCCCACGGCTTCTCCAACCACAAGAAGCGGCTGCAGGCGGTGCAGGCGCGGCTCCACGCCATCTCCATCCTGGGTGGGCTCTCATTAGGGCTTGTTTTAATTGGGGGGTGGGTTTGGGGGAGGGTCCTGGGGCAGTTGGGGTGACCCCCCCTCTCTGCAGTGTACTCCAACGCGCTGCAGGAGTCGGCCAACAGCATCCTGTACAACGGGCTGATCGAGGAGCTGGTGGATGTGCTGCAGATCACCGACAAGCAGCTGATGGTGAGACCCCAGGGCTGAGCCCTGTCCCCTCACCTGTCCCTTTTGTGTCCCCTTGTGTGTCCCCTCACCTGTCCCTTTGTGTGTCCCCTCACCTGTCCCTTTGTGTGTCCCCTCACCTGTCCCTTTGTGTGTTCCCTCACCGATGTCATGCTGCACGCACTGCTTACCAAGGATGTGAGTGTGGCTTATCTGTCCTGCAGCTGTCACCTCACCTGTTCTACATGTGTCACTTTATTTGTCCTCCAGCTGTCACCTAACCCATCCTGTACCGGTCTTATACCTGTACTGCCTCTGTCATTTCATGTGTACTTGTTCCTTCGCCTGTGCCTTCACCTGTCACGTCATCTGTGCCCTTGTGTGTCCCTTCATCTGTCCCCTCACCTGTTTCCTTGTGTGTCCCCTTACCTGTCCCTTTGTGTGGTCCCTCATTGATGTCATGCTGCAGACACTGCTCGCCAAGGATGTGCGTGACTCACCTGTCCTGCAGCTGTCACCTCACCTATTCTGCATATGTCACCTTATTTGTCCTGCAGCTGTCACCTCGCCTGTCCTGTACTGGTCTTATACCTGTACTGTTACAGAGCACAAATACCTGCGTTTTGTAACTGTTCCTTTTCCTGTGCCTTCACCTGTCACATTATCTGTTCCCTTGTGTGTCCCCTCACTGATGTCATGCTGCTCATCAAGGGCACGAGTGTCCCTTACCTGTGCTTTCAATTGTCATGTCACCTGTCCCTTTGTGTGTTCCCTCACTGATATCATGCTGCTCATTAAGGACATGAATGTCCCTCGCGTGTCCCTCGCCTGTCACTCACCTGTCCCTCACCTGTCACTCACGCGTCCCTCACATGTCACTCACGTGTCCCTCGTGTGTCTCTCATGTGTCCCTTGCGTTTCCCTCGCCTGTCACTCACGTGTCCCTCGCCTGTCACTCGCATGTCCCTCGCCTGTCACTCGCGTGTCCCTCGCCTGTCACTTGCGTGTCCCTCACATGTCCCTCACGTGTTCCTCACCTGTCCCAGGACATCAAGGCGGCCTCCCTGCGGACGCTGACGTCCATTGTGCACCTGGAGCGGACGCCGAAGCTCAGCAGCATCATCGACTGCACCGGCACCGCCTCCTACCACGGCTTCCTGCCCGTGCTGGTGCGCAACTGCATCCAGGCCATGATCGGTGCGTGCCGGGGGCTGGGGGGGTCACCTGGGGGGTGTGACCCGCCCTAACCACACCTGTGCACCCCCAGACCCTTCCATGGAGCCCTACCCCCACCAGTTTGCCACAGCGCTCTTCTCCTTCCTGTACCACCTGGCCAGCTACGATGCGGGCGGCGAGGCGCTGGTGTCGTGTGGCATGATGGAGGCGCTGCTCAAGGTGAGCTGTTCTCACCTGTGGGTGGTTCTCAGGTGCTTGGGGACTGCCTCACCTGCCGTCTGTCCCCTCGCCAGGTGATCAAGTTCCTGGGGGACGAGCAGGACCAGATCACGTTCGTCACGCGGGCGGTGCGGGTGGTGGATCTCATCACCAACCTGGACATGGCCGCCTTCCAGTCACACAGCGGGCTGTCCATCTTCATCTACCGCCTCGAGGTGCTGCCCCTCTACCCCTGCCCCACTTTTGGGGTGCCCCGGGGGTGTTTTGGGGTCCCCTGGGGTGGTTTGGGGTGCTGAGACTCTGTCCCCTCTTAGCACGAGGTGGACCTGTGCCGCCGCGAGTGTCCCTTCGTCATCAAGCCCAAAGTGCAGCGCCCCCCCGCTGCCACCCTGCCCGAGGGCGAGGACATGGAGACAGACATGGAGGGTGAGCAGAGGCTGTGTCCCCTCCGTGGTGTTGCCTGTTCTCCACCATGGTGTCACCGTTCCCTCTGCAATTTCACTGTCCCCCTGCAGTGACCGACGTGGCCATGGAGAGCAGCCCTGGCCCCTCGGCCGAAGCCCGGCAGGACCCAGTGCCACCAACCCCACCAGCTGTGCCCAGCACCAGCGCTGCCACCCCCTCCCCACGCGGTGGTAGGTGACCCCTGGGGCTGGGGACAGTGAGGACATCACTGGACCCCAATTCCTTCCCTGTACAGATACCCCAATTCTTTCTCTACGTGGATATCCTGATTATTACTATGTGGACGCCCCAATTCCTTTCCTGTATAGACTCCCTGATTCTTCCTACACGGACACCCCAATTCTTTCCTTATATGAACTCCCTAATTTCTTCTCTACATGGACACCCCAATTCCTTCCCTATATGGACACCCCACTTCCCCTTATATGGACACCCCAGTTCCTTGTCTATGTGGACCCCCCAATTCCTCCTGTATAAAGACCCCAAATCCTTCCCTATATGGACACCCCAATTCCCCCCATATAGAGACTCCAATTCCTTCCCCATATGAACACCCCAATTCACCCCCTACGAAGACCCCAAATCTTTTTCCTTTTCTACCTTTTTCCCTGGGGTCACCCCAATTTCCTCACATGCCCCCCAATCCTTTCCCTGTGTCCCCCCCCCAGGAGTGCAGTGCATCCCCCAGCGTGCCGCTTTGCTCAAATCCATGCTGAACTTCCTGAAAAAAGCCATCCAAGACCCTGCCTTCTCCGACGGCATCCGGCACGGTGGGTGGTCCCCGATTGTCCCCAAACCCCCCACCCCCGGTGGGTGACAGGGATGGTGGCACTGACCCCGCGTGTCCCCGCAGTGATGGACGGCTCGCTGCCCACCTCGCTGAAGCACATCATCAGCAACGCCGAGTACTACGGCCCCTCGCTGTTCCTGCTGGGTGAGCCACGCCCCGGCCCCACCTGGGCAGCGCTGGGGCGGGCACGGAGCGGGGACCCCGCCAGGTGCTCTACCTGCCCTCAGTGCCCCCCTCTCTCCTCCGCCGCAGCGACCGAGGTGGTGACGGTCTTCGTGTTCCAGGAGCCCTCGCTGCTGTCCTCGCTGCAGGACAACGGCCTCACCGACGTCATGCTGCACGCCCTGCTCATCAAGGACGTGAGTGGGGCTTACCTGTCACCTGTCCCTCACCTGACACCTGTCCCCTTGTGTGTCCCCGCATCTGTTCCATTTCCTTCCCGGCACTTGTCTTGTGTTTCTGTACCTATTCCATTTCCTGCTTTGCACCTGTTCTGTGTTTTTGTGCCTGTTTTGTTTCCTGCCTTGCACTTGTCTCTGTATCTGTTCCATTTCCTGCCTTGCACCTGTTCTGTGTTCTTGCACCTGTTCCATTTTCTGCCCTGCGCCTGTTCTGTGTTCCTGTACCTATTCCACCTGTTCCTGAACTTGTTACGTTTCCTGCCCTGTGCCTGTCTCATATCTCTGTACCTGTTTCATTACCTGCCCTGCACCTGTTCCATCACCTGTTGCCACATCTGCCCTTCACTTGTCCCTACACCTGCATTGCACCTGTCCTGTTTCCTCTCCTACACCTGCTCCACATCTGCCTCTCACCTGTCTGCTCACCTGTCACCACACCTGTCCTTTACCTGCCACCTGTGCTAGTGCCACACCTGCCCCAGCTCCACCCCAGACCTGCCTCCCTGCCTGCTGCTCACCTGCTCATGCTGGTGCCACACCTGCGCAATGTCTGTGCCAGCTGTGCCCCGCACCAGGTTTGCCCTCAGCTCCTGACCTGCCCTAGGTGTGCCCCCAGCCCCTGCCCCACACCAGGTGTGCCCCAGCCCCTGACCTGCCCTGTGTGTGCCCCACACCTGCCCCAGGTGTCCCCATCCCCTCACCTGCCCTCACCTGTGCAGGTGCCAGCGACACGGGAGGTTCTGGGCTCTCTGCCCAACGTGTTCAGCGCGCTGTGCCTGAACGCGCGGGGGCTGCAGAGCTTCGTGCAGTGCCAGCCCTTCGAGCGCCTCTTCAAGGTGCTGCTGTCCCCCGACTACCTGCCCGCCATGCGCCGCCGCCGCAGCTCCGACCCCCTGGGTGAGCGGGGGCACTGGGGGAACTGGGATATACTGGGAATGCTGGGGACACTGGGGGTACTGGGGATATTTGGGGCACTGGGAATGCTGGAGATATTGGGGGTACTGGGGGACATTGGGGGTACTGGGGGAGCTGGGAATACTGGGGACACACAAGGCGCTCCTGTCCCCCAACTACCTGCCCGCCACGTAGTGCTGCTGCAGCTCTGACCCCTTGGGTGAGCTGGGGGGGACTGGGGGAACTGGAATATTCTGGGAATGCTGGGGTCACTGGGGGACTGGGGATACCAGGGACACTGGAGACGCCAGGGATACCAGGCATAGTGGGGATACTGGGAATAGTAGAGACGTTATTGGTACTGGAGGAGCTGGGGGTACTGGGGACACACGAGGTGCTGCTGTCCCCTGACTACCTGCCTGGCATGTGGTGCTGCCACAGCTCCGACCCCCTGGGTGAGCTGGGGGGGACTGGGGGAACTGGGATATACTGGGAATGCTGGGGACACTGGGGATATGTGGGACATTAAGGATAGTGGGATACTGAGGATACTGGGGAGACTGGGGATAGTGGGGACACTGGGGATAGTGGGGACACTGGAGACCCCACCAGCTTTTTAGCAAAACATCATCTTGGCATTTAAATAATTCCCTCGTTTATTTAGAGGTGTTTGTGTTTATTTTAGGTACCAGCCCTATTTATTTAATACGCAGAACCTGCTCTGTCCCCCCCAAACACTCTCTGTCTCCCCAAACCTGCTCTACCCCCTTAAACAATCTCTGTCACCCCCCACCCAGGTGACACAGCCTCCAACCTGGGCAGCGCCGTGGACGAGCTGATGCGACACCAGCCCACGCTCAAGACCGACGCCACCACCGCCATCATCAAGGTGACAACCTGGGGACCTTTGTGGGGGTTCAGAGCCCCCCAGTCTCTGCCCAGGCCCCCCCCTAAATGCCAGCCCTTCCACAGCTGCTGGAGGAGATCTGCAGCCTGGGCCGGGACCCCAAGTACATCTGCCAGAAGCCGTCGATGCAGAAGGCGGACGGGACGGCGGCCGCGCCGCCCCCGCGCTCGCCCCACGCCGCCGAGGAGGCCTCGAGCGAGGATGAGGAGGAGGAGGAAGTGCAGGCCATGCAGAGCTTCGGGGCTGCCCAGCAGAGCGAGGCAGAGCCCAGCCAGACGTGAGCAGACAGGGAGGGCTGGGGGCGTCTGGAGTGTCCCTGGGTCACTGGGGGTGTCCCCAGGTCACTTTGGTGTCCCTGGGGAGTTGGGCTCAGTCCTGGTTTATGGGTGGTCTGGGATGGAGAGGATCCTGAGGGAGCTGGGGAAGGGTCTGGGGGATCCTGAGGTAGCTGGGGAAGGGTATGGGGGATCCTGAGGGAGCTGGGGAACGGTCTGGGGGATCCTGAGGGAGCTGGGGAAGGGTATGGGGGATCCTGAGGGAGCTGGAGAAGGGTCTGGGAGAGCTGGGGAAGGGTCCAGGGGTGCTGGGGAAGGGTCTGGAGGATCCTGGGGCAGCTGGGGAAGGGGTTCATCCCAGAGAAAAAGGATTAGGGGGAAATTTAGGCTGGAAATAGGCAAAAACTTCCCAGAAAGGGTCTGGCAGGATGGTGTTAAAACCAAGTCTGCACGTGACACTTGGTGACAATGTGGGGATAATGTCACAGGGTGATCTCAGAGGTCTCTCTCAGCTTTGTTCACTCTGATTTTGTGTCCTGGAGGGGGTCACACCTCCCTCACCACCCCTTCTGTGCTTGCAGCGTGGTGGGCACAGAGGAACGCATCCCCATCCCGCTCATGGACTACATCCTCAACGTGGTGAGGCCCAGCACCATCTCTGGGGGGTCCCCACTGGTCCTGACCACCCTCCCGAGGGGGTTCCGAGCCCCCCTGACCCTCTTTTGTCCCAGATGAAGTTCGTGGAGTCCATCCTGAGCAACAACACCACAGACGATCACTGCCAGGAGTTCGTGGCTCAGCGGGGGCTGCGGCCGCTCGTCACCATCCTGGGGCTGCCCAACCTGCCCGTGGACTTCCCCACCTCTGCAGCCTGCCAGGCCGTGGCTGGGGTCTGCAAATCCATCCTGGTACGGCTGGGGGGCTGCACATCCATCCTGGGGAGCTGCACATTCATCCTGGGAGGCTGCAAATCCATCCTGTACAGCCCCAGGTGGCCGCAAGTCCATTCTGCAATGGACCCTGATGATGCTCTCTCTGTCCCCTCTCTGTGTCCCCACTCACTGTCCCGTGAGCCCAAGGTGCTGCAGGAGGGTTCAGTGACCCCAGTGTCCCCTGTCTGTCCCCCCAGACTCTGTCCCATGAGCCCAGGGTGTTCCAGAAGGGTTCAGTGACCCTGATGTTCCCTCTCTGTGTCCCCATACCCTGTCCCACAAGCCCAGGGTGCTGCAGGAGGGTTCAGTCACCCCAGAAGGGTTCAATGACCCTGATGTCCCCTGTCTGTGTCCCCAGACTCTCCCACAAGCCCAAGGCTCTCTAGGAGGGTTCAATGACCCTGATGTCCTCTCTGTGTGTCCCCAGACCCTGTCCCACGAGCCCAAGGTGCTGCAGGAGGGGCTGGTGCAGCTCGAGGCCGTGCTCTCGGCCCTGGAGCCGCTGCACCGGCCCATCGAGGCCCCGGGGGGGTCGGTGCTGCTGCGGGAGCTGGCAGGGGCTGGGGCAGTGCCCGATGCCACCCTGTCAGCCCAGGCCACCCCCCTGCTGCACGCCCTGACTGCCGCCCATGCCTTCATCATGATGTTTGTGCACACCTGCAGGGTGGGACAGGTAACTGGGGAGGGGCTTGGGGGGGTTTAAATGGGGTTTGGGGTGTTAGAATGGGAGTTGGCGGGGTTGGAGTGGGGTTTGGAGGGTTTTAAAATGGGTTGGGAGGGCTTGGGGAGGGGTTTGGGGGAGTTGGAATGGAGTTTTGGGGGTTTAAATAGGGTTGGA
>JAWWEB010000204.1:3022-15093 GCA_035222195.1 Myioborus miniatus | reverse complement strand
CTCATCAAACTTGCGGAAGAGCGTGAGGAAGAGCTCCCGGTACTCCATCAGGTAGAAGATGTTGCCTGGGGAAAAGGTGGGTCAGGGATAACCCCAGGTGTTGCAGTGTGGTTTTTATCTGGGAAGTTTATTGTTTGATTTGTGGTTCGGTATTCCTTTTGGGGTTTTTTCTCCCCCCTGTTTTTAGAGTGATACAGACCTGCCTTTGTTATTTAATTGAGCCAAGGTGTGTCAGTTTATCTGTTTGTTACTTACCACCTTTGTTATTTAATTGAGCCAAGATTTTAGTTTAAGTAGGGGGATAGAATATGAGTAAATAAAGGAAGTATAGAATGTAATCTTATCCCCTAAAGAGTTGCAGCCGAGCCAATTACTAAAGATTAGGAGCAGGCCTGATGTTAACTGTAGCCAATAAGAAGAGTGTTATAAAAGAGTGGATTGGTTGGTTGAGGGGAACTGGAGTCACTTGGCGATGGTGAGGATGAGGAAGAGTCAGGGCCTGGAGGAGCTGCCTACAAGAAACATCAAGGAGGTGCAAAACTCTGGCAACATGGAACACTTGCAATGTAATGGCAATAGAAACTCCTGCAATATAATGACAACCAGTTTATCTCTTTGTTACTTAGCTACTTCCCTGCCAAGTTTCAAATCTTTTCCCCTCACATCCAGCTGTTAACCCCTCCTGTCCCAACCAGTTTTCCTCCCTTGTGTTCCACCCCCAGATCTCTTAATTAGCTAAACGTTGTATCCTCCCTTGAGACCTCCCCTGGTTTATAGGCTGTTGTTTGCCCCCAGTTTGAGGCCTGGGAATCCAGACTCGGGGAGTTTAACATCAAATAAAGTAACTTAATGTCACGCCAGGTCCGTGCTGTGCCCTTTTTGTTCCGCCATTGGTAGCTGGGATTCTGCAGAGCCTAAAAGTGGGGGACTGTCACCCTCACTGTCACCACCTGGCCAGGACATGTGACACCCAGGGATGGACAGAAGGACAGAAGGACTCACTCTTGATGACCTGGCTGCTGTCCCGCACCGCCTGCTCCGGGCAGCGATCCATCTCCTGCAGCGTCCTCAACAGCTCCTGGTACGCCTTCAGGGCCAGGTGCATCCTGGGCATGGCAGGGAAGGGGGGTCACAGCTGCCCAGGGGGGTTCCCAGGTAGCTGGGGGGGTCCCAAGCACCCCCAGAGCCCCAAATGCCCAAGGGGGTCTCAGGAAACACAAATAATCCCAGGTATGCAGGGGTTCCTGGGTTCCCAGGTTGTTCCAGGCACCAAGGAGGTCACCAGGGGTGGTCCCAAGCACCAGGGGATTCCAAAAAGTTGAGGGTCCCAGGCACCAAGGGGTGTCCCAGGTGCTCTGGGGTCTCCCAGGTGTCCAAGGGGTCCCAGGCACTGAGGATATCTCAGGTACTGTGGGGGTCCCAGGTGCCCAAAATGTCCCAAACACCATGAGGAGTCCCAAGGAGAACCTCAGATACTGGAATTCCCCACCAAAGGTGTCCCAGGTGTCCAAGTGGTCCCAGGCACTGGGGATATCCCAGATGCCCAGAAGGTCCCAGACAGCATGGGGAGCCTCAGATGTTCAAGGAGAACCCCAGGTACTGGGATTCACCCCCAAAGGATGTCCCAGGTGCCCAGAAGGTCGCAGACACCATGAGGAGTCTCAAGGAGAACCCCAGGTACTGAAATTCACCCCCAAAAGGTGTCCAGGTGCCCTGGAGCATCCCAAATGCTCACCTACGGGCCCAGGTTGTTGCCTCCTTCTTGTCCATCAGTGCCATCTCATAGTAGGTGGTGAGGTTCTGCTCGATGAAGTGGAAGGCTCGGACCCCCACGGTCTCGGACACCAGCTCGGGCCGGAAGCCCTGCAGCCGGTTGAAGGCCATGAAGAAGGAGGTGGCCCACAGGTAATAGGTCTCATCGTGCTGCTGAGCCTTCTCCCTCACCAGCTGGTCCTGGGGGCAACCAGGGGAGTCTTAAGAGGGGTCCCACAGGCTGGAGAGGTCATCTGGACCCTCCTAGCCAAGAAGAAGGAGGTGGCCCACAGGTAATAACTCTCATCATTCTGCTGAGCTTTCTCCTGCACCAGCTGGTCCTGGGGGCAACCAGGGGGGTCTTAAGGGGGGTCCCACAGCCTAGAGAGGGGCTCCCAGCCCTCCCAGCCATGAAGAAGGAGGTGGGCCACAGGTAATAACTCTCATTGTGCTGCTGAGCTTTCTCCCTCACCAGCTGGTCCTGGGGGCAACCAGGGGGGTCTCAATGGGGATCCCACAGGCTGGAGAGGGGATCTGGACCCTCACAGCCTAAAAGAAGGTGGTGGCCCACAGATAGTAACTCTCATTGTGCTGCTGAGCTTTCTCCTGCACCAGCTGGTCCTGGGGGCAACCAGGGGGTCTCAACGGGAATCCCAGAACCTAGAGAGGAGCTCCCAGCCCTCCCAGCCATGAAGAAGGAGGTGGGCCACAGGTAATAGGTCTCATCATTCTGCTGAGCCTTCCCCTGCACCAACTGGTCCTGGGGGCAACCAGGGGGTCTCAGCAGGGATCCCACAGACTGGAGAGGGGTTCCCAGTCATGAAAAAGGAGGCAGCCCACAGGTAATAACTCTCATTGTTCTGCTGAGCTTTCTCCTGCACCAGCTGGTCCTGGGGGCAACCAGGGGGGTCTCAACAGGGGTCCCACAGGCTGAAGACAGGATCTGGACCCTCCCAGCCATGAAGAAGGTGGTGGCCCACAGGTAATAACTCTCATTGTGCTGCTGAGCCTTCTCCTGCACCAGCTGGTCCTGGGGGCAACCAGGGGGTCTCAAGGGGGTCCCACAGGCTGGAGAGGGGTTCCCAGGGATGAAAAAGGTGGTGGCCCACAGGTAATAGGTCTCATCATTCTGCTGAGCCTTCTCCCTCACCAGCTGGTCCTGGGGGCAACCAGGGGGTCTCAGCAGGAATCCCACAGGCTGGAGAGGGGCTCCTGACCCTCCCAAGCCTCACCTTGACCAGCAGCATCAGGCGGTTGTAGCAGTCCTGCAGGAAGTCCTGGCAGAAGCGGCGCAGGAAGAGCCGCACGTTGCGGGCGGAGCGGCGGCACGGCTCGGCCTCGGGGGCGGGCTGCCGGCGCCGGGGCAGCCGCCGCGGCTCCTTGCCCAGGTCGTGGCTGTAGCTCTTGAGCTGCACAGGGGACGGAGGGGACAGATTTACCCCCGTGGTCCTTGTCGCTGTGGCACCCACACTGTCACTGTCCCGGAGATCCATGCCACATCCCTGGTTTTGTGATCCGCATCCCACCTTCCAATTCTGTGTCCCACCTATGTTCCTGTCACTGTGTCCTCCACCCACATTCCCATCTCAATGTCCCCGTGCCCCCCACACACATTCTCATCTCAATGATCTCTGCCACGTTCCTGTCGCTGTGGCACCCACACTGTCCCTGTCCCGGAGATCCATGCCACATCCCTGGTTCTGTGATCCATATCCCACCTTCCAATCCTGTGTCCCACCTATGTTCTTGTCACTGTGCACCCCACCCACATTCCCACCCCAATGATCTCTGCCATGTCCCCATCCCAGTGCCCCCCACCACGCACCTGGCCCTCTGTCCCCCATTGTGTCCCTGTCCCAGTAGCCCCCTCTGCACCCCTGTTCCTGTGCCCCCCACCCACATTCCTGCACCCTGTGTCACATTCCACACCCATCCCCGTCCCTGTGTCCCCTACCATGTCCCCAGCCCTGTGCCCCTCACCACATCCCTGCACCCTGTGCCACATCCCCAGTGCCACATTCCACATCCATCCGCGTCCCTGTGTCCCCAGCCCTGTTCCCAGTGTCACATTCCACACCCATCCCTCTCCCTGTACCCCCTGCCAAGTCCCCAGCCCTGTGCCACATCCCCAGTGCCACATTCCACACCCATCCCTGTCCCCTTGCCCCCTGCCACATCCCCAGCCCTGTGCCACATCCCCAGTGCCACATTCCACATCCATCCCTGTCCCTGTACCCCCTGCCACATCCCCAGTGTCACATTCCACATCCATCCCTTTCCCCTTGCCCCCTGCCACATCCCCAGTGCCACCTTCCACACCCATCCCTGTCCCCCAGACCCCAGCCCCATGCCCCACACTCACATTGTGCAGCCCCTTGTGGAACACCACGTCCCTGTCCCCGATGGATTTGACGCCCTGTAGGACGTAGGAGCCACCAAAACGAGAATGCCTGGACAGGTGACAGGTGACAGTGGCTGAGTGATGCTCTCCCCACTTTGGGGGTCCCACCCTGCCACAGGGGCGCCCCCTCCTCACCTGGACGTGCGCTGCAGTGCCCGGCTTCTCTTCTCTGCCATCTCTCTCTGCCTCAAGCTCTCCAGCTCCCGCGTGTCCTCGCCGTGCTCTGCCCCTGCTGTCCCCTGTCCCAGCGCTGCCAGCTCCTCTGGGCTCTGCCAGCAGCTCTGTCAGCACCGTGGGGGCTCTGCCACCCTGCCCTGCCACCCCCGGCCCAGCTCAGCTCACCTGGTCACGGAACATGAGGGAGATGATCTCCAGGACGTGCAGAGCCCACTGCTGCTCCACCTGGGCACTGGCCAGGAATTTGAGCAGGTCGTCCATGCCACTGATGTGCAGAGCCCACAGCACCCGGTCGTGCACGCTGGCATCACCATCCACGCCCTGCTGGGGATGGTGGAGGGGGGTCTGTCAGTGCCAGGGGGCTCAGAGACCCTGGCACACAGCCCAGAGCACCTGCAGGTTTGATTATGACCCCTGGAGCAAATTACCAGCTTTGTATGAAGACCTGGAAGTCACAGAGGTTTAAATATTTTAATAATAAAATGATCATAGGGTGAAGATGGAGATTTTGGGATTTTTGGAATGGGGGTTTTGGGGACAAGATGGAGGAATTTGGGTGTGTCCAGCCTTTCTTCTTCTTCTTGGCCTCCATCTTCTGCTGTGATGGTGGCACTTTTAGATTGGTTTAGAAGTTCACTGCCTAACATAGGTGACAGGTATTGGGAATTAAGTGTATATATGATGTATGTAATTTGTAGTATAAAAATACAACACTGCCCTGGGGGCAGTCAGAGTGTCCGTGGCTGCCCTGCTGACCTTGGCTGGGCAGAAAAAAAATTTTATAGATAACCTCAAGACCAAAAACTGAAGAGCTCTGACTCGTTCTTCGGGTTGAAACAGAAACATCCTGCACATCTCGGGGCTGCAATTAACAACTAAACTGAGAGGTGTCAGGGTCCCCAGGGAGGCAGTGAGGCTGCAGGGAGGCAGGGGAGGGCCCTGTCCTGTACCTGCTCCTCCGTGGGGTCGGGGGGCACGTGCAGCACGTTGCGCAGCAGCAGCAGGATCCTCTCGATCAGCAGCGTGTCCTCCTCCTGCCGCTGCTCCCAGTCCTGGGGGGACACGGCTGGCAGGGACCCCCACAGCCCCCCCCGAGGGTCCCTGGCAGGGAAGGACCCCATAGCCCTGCAGGATAGACCCCACAGCCCCCAGGGATCCATGGCAGGGACAGACCCCATAGCCCTGCAGGAGAGACCCCACAGCCCACAGGGATCCATGGCAGGGACAGACCCCACAGCCCTGCAGGAGGGACGGATCCCAAAACCCCTGAGGGACCCCCCCAATAGGGACAGACCCCAAAACCCCTGAGGGACCCCCAGGAGGGGCAGACCCTGAGGGACCCCCCCAATAGGGACAGACCCCGTAGCCCCTGAGGGACCCTCAATAGGGACAGACCCCAAAACCCCTGAGGAACCTCAATAGGCACAGACCCCAAAATCCCTGAGGAACCTCAATAGGACCAGACCCCATAACTCCTGAGGGACCCCCAATAGGGACAGACCCCAAAATCCCTGAGGGACCCCCAGGAGGGGCAGACCCCACAGCCCCCTGGGGGTCTCTGGCAGGGAAGAACCCCATATCCCCCAGGGATCCCCAAAAGGGACAGACCCCACAGCCCCTGAGGGACCCCTAGGAGGGGTAGACCCTGAGGAACTCCAGCAGGGACAGACCCCATAACGCCTGAAGAGCCCCAATAGGGACAGACCCCACAACCCCTGAGGGACCCCCAATAGGGACAGACCCCACAACCCCTGAGGGACCCCCAATAGGGACAGACCCCACCAGGGACAGCCCCCCGAGGGGACTCACCAGCTGCAGGAGGTTGTAGAGCTTCTCACTGAGCACCCCAAACACCTTCTCATTGGCAAAAGCCTGCAGAGACCCCAAGTGAGCGAGGGAACGTGGGCAAAGCCCCCTGCCCACAACGTGTCCCTGGGCAAACTCACCTCCTTGTAGGCCTGCAGGTAGGACAGCACCTGCAGAAAGTGGTGGCGGGAGGTGGCATCGGCTGGCACCTTCCCAAAGCACAGCAGGGCCGGCTGGGTCAGGTTCACCATCAACCTGGGAGGGAGTGCAGGGCTGTGAGAGACCCCAGCCCACCAAAGAGACCCCACAGAGCCACCCCTGACCCCAGGCAGGCTGGGTCAGGTTCACCATCAACCTGAGAGCTGTGAGAGACCCCTGCCCACCAAGGAGACCCCACAGGACCACCCCTGACCCCGGGCCGGCTGGGTCAGATTCACCATCAATCTGAGAGCTGTGAGAGACCCCTGCCCACTAAAGAGACCCCACAGAGCCACCCCTGACCCTGGGTCAGGTTCACCATCAACCTGGGAGGGAATGAAGGGCTGTGAGAGACCCCTGCCCACCAAAGAGACCCCACAGGACCACTCCTGACCCTGGGTCAGATTCACCATCAACCTGAGAGCTGTAAGAGACCCCTGCCCACCAAGGAGCCCCCACAGGACCACCCTTGACCCCAATCCTGCCCTTTATACCTGATGACAGCATCAAAGAGCACTTTCTCCTGGGGGTACTGCACCAGGATGGGCAGGAGGTCGTTCTGCAGGATTTGGGCTGCCCCCAGCTGCTGCCGCACATCCCGGGTCTCATCCTCATGGCGCAGGTACCGGATCAGGTCCTTGACGCTCTCTGGGGACACGGGGCCGTCAGTCCCCGCCGTTCCCGGTTTCCCCCCCGCCCCGGCGCCCACCTACCGAGGCAGTCGGGCTCCCGGTGGTACACGTCGCCCTCCAGGTAGCCCAGGGCGCTGCAGGTGGCCAGGAGCTCGCAGTTCATCATGTACCAGTCCATGCAGCGCGGGGCTGCGCACCGGATCGGTACCGGGGACCACCTGCGGGCCACCGTCAGCACCGGGGACCCCCGGTTCTCCCCCATCTGCCGGTCCCGGTCACCCAGATCCCGGGGCACTCTCCGGTCCCAGTTTCCCCAACACCGATGAACGTCCCAGGCTTGGTTCCGCTCGGTACCGGACCCCACCGATCCCACAGCAACCCGCAGGCTCCGGTACCATCTCCATCCCAGCGCACCTCCCGGTCCGGTTCACCCCAATACCGGCGCATCCCGCAGCCCCGGCGCACCCCAAGCCCGGATCCTCCGGCTCCGTATTACCCCCCCCGGTTTGGATTCCCACCCCAGTCACGGACTAAACCCCGGTCCCAGTCGGCCCCGGTGCCTTCTCGATCCCGGAGCATTCCTGACCCGCCCCGGCCGCCCCATCCCGGATCTCAGCCCCCATTTTACCCCGGACCCCCCTGATCCCGGAGCACCCGCCGATCCCGGAGCATCCGGAGCTCCCGGTTCCCCGATCCCGTATCAACCCCCCCCGTTCCCAAAACACCCCCCCCCCGGTTTCGGTGACCCCGGATCCCCGCTCCCGGGCCATCCCGGGACACCCCCCGCCCCCGGACCCCTCGATCCCGAAGCACTCCCTGAGCCCGCTGATCCCGGAGCACGCGGAGCTCCCGGTTCCGCCGATCCCGTATCAAACACCCCCCCGCCTTCCGCCCCGTTCCCGAACCACCCCCCGGTTTCGGTGACCCCGAATCTCCCCCAATCCCCGCTCCCGGGCCATCCCGGGACACTCCCCGCTCCCGGACCCCCCGATCCCGATCCGCCCCATCCCGCTCACCGCCGCCCCGTCCCCGCCGCCCTCACGGCCGCGCTCCCGGTCCCGGTGCGGGGGCGGCGTTACACAACCGCCCCAGTTCCCGCGGGCCGAGGCCCCGCCCCGCCGCATCCTTCAAGCGGCAACTCCCCCCGAGCAGCCCGGTGCCCCCTCTGCTGCCCCCCGCTCCGCACACCCCCCGCCGCCCACCACGGGCACAAACCGGCGCTCGGTGCCTCGCGGAGCCCCCAGTCCCGCTGCCCTCGCTCCCCGGCCCGCGGCGCTGAGGGGTGGAAGAGGGGAGGGGCTCATTGAGGAGAAGGGACACGCTGGTGGCGTTGCCCTTTTAAGAACGGCGCTGGCTGGGCGGGGCCTGCCCCGGGCGCGGGAAAGGGCGGCCCCTCCCGCCACCCGCCGGGCGGGCTCCGGTGTCCCCCCTCCCCATCCTCGTACCCTCCGGGTTCCCGGTGCCGGGCACGGCCGCGAGCGGTTACCAAAATAAAAGAGCAGGTTTAATTCACCGAACACAGAAGTCCCGCCGCGGCGGGGCAGGGCGGCCCCGGCCCGGTACGGGCGGCCCCGGGCAGCCCGGTTGGCCGGTTGCCGGCAGCAGCGGGGCCCCTCCGCCGCCCGCCCGCCGCGCCGCGCCGCACACACACGCACCACACGCACCGCGGCGGCCCCGTCACAGCAAAGCAGCGGCGGGCGCGGGGCCGCGCCCCGGGACGGGCCCCGTTACAGCCCCTGCGTCTTCAGCTCCAGCGGCTCTGCCGGCGGCTCGGGCGGCGGCTCGGCGGCGGCGGCGGCGGCGGTGACGGCGGTGGGGGCGGGCGGCTCTCCCTTGAGGGCGGCCAGGCGCTCGGCCAAGCTGCGCGGCCGCGGGCACAGCGCGAACTCGTAGAGCACCGCGCCCAGCGCCGCGCCCAGCAGCGGGCCCGCCCAGTACACCTGCGGGGGGGCGGCGTGGGCACCGGGACCGGGGGACCCCCGGCTCCCCGCCCTCCGGGGGGGACACGGTACCCACCCCGCTGATGCCCGGGCGCCGGCCCGTTCGGGGCCACCCGTGTCCCGGTGAGCGGGGGACGGCCGCGTGTCCCCCTCCCCGGGATGTCCCCGGTGGACAGGACGCGTCTCCCGCTCCCCGGGATGTCCCCGCGTGTCTCCCGCTCCCCGGGATGTCGGGGGGGTACCCAGCACCCTGGGGTGCTGCTGTCACCCTGGTGACACCGGCAGCCACCCGCCTTCAGCGGGGACACAGCAGCTGGGGCAGGACAAGCGGGGAGGGACTGGGGGGGTCCCGGGGCGGGTTTGGGGGTCCCCGTCCCCCCCCACTTACCCAGTGGTTGGCGAAGTTGCGGGTGATGACGGCGGGGGCGAAGGAGCGAGCGGGGTTCATGCTGGCGCCCGTGTAGTGGATCTGCGGGGGGATCGCGCAGTGGGGGGCTGCACAGATGCCCCCCAACCCCTTCCCATCCCCCGGGGGTCCCCGAGGCCGCCCTTACCCCGAAGAGGTGGCCGAGGGCGAGGGAGAAGCCGACGGGCACGGCGGCCATGGCCGGGCGCCCGTCGTGGCGGTCGTCGAAGCTGGCGAAGACGCAGAGGACGAACTGGGCGGTCAGGAGCAGCTCCACCACCGTGCCCTGGCCCGGGCCCACGCCGGGGTGCAGCTGCGTGGGGAGGGGGCTCAGCACCCCACAAAATTGGTCCCCCGTTTCCCCCCCAGCACCCCAAATCCTCCCTCGTTATCCTTCCACGCCCCAAAATTCCATAAACCCTTCCTCATCCCCAAATTGCTCAGGGATGCCCAGCCCCCATTGCTGTCTCACATCAATCCAAACCCCAAAACATCTTCTGGACCCCCAAATCCACCCTCAAGCACCTCTGAACCCCAGAACTCCCATTACAGCCCCATGGTACCCCAAAACACTTCCTGGACCCCCCCAGTTCTCCCCAAACCATCTCCTGCATTTCCCCAATTCCCCCAAAACACCTCCTGGACACCCCTCAATTCCCCCAAACCTCTCTGAACCCCTCATCCCCCCATTACAGCCCCATGGTACCCCAGACCCCAAAACAGCCAAATCCCCATTTCAGCCCCAAAGTACCTCAGACCCCCAAACACCTCCTGGAGCCCCCCAGTCCCCCCAAGCCCCCACCCCACGATCCCCCAGCCCCGCAGACACCCCCAGCCCCCCGATCCCCCCACCGTGCTCACCGCGCTGAGGCCGAGGGTGCCACGGACGGGGCCGGGGGTCACCCCATAGAGCACCCCGGCTCCGGCCAGCATTCCCAGCACCTGGGCCAGCAGGTAACCCAGGGCACGGGGCAGGGAGAGCTGCGAGGCCATCAGGAAGGCCAGCGTGATGGCCGGGTTGACGTGACCCCCGCTGACATTGCCCAACGCCTGCACCAGCGTGGTCTGGGCCAGCCCGAAGGCCAGGGCGGCCCCCACAACGCTGGGGGGGCCCGGGGCCCAGCGCAGGGAGGCCCCCAGCCCCAGCAGGGCATAGAGGAGGCTGCCCAGGAACTCGGCCAGGACGGCCCTCCAGAAGGCGGACGAGCGCAGCTCCCGCATGGCCTGGCCCCGCTGCCGCCCTCCACGGCCCCGCTCCCCTCCCCGGGGGCCGCCCGTGCCCACCTTTATAAGCCCCCCCCGGGCCGGCCCCGGGGGTGGGATCCCACCTCAGCCACCCCCCTCCCCACCACCGTTAACCGATTCGCTGCCCGGGGCACGGGACAGGTGACACGCGGTGAGGAACCCCCCCCCCGAGCATCCCCGCACCCCCCAATAGTGGGGACCCCCCCTTAAAGCTGCGCCGCCCCCATCCCTGGGCTTTTTTGGGGAAGGGGGGGGGGCTGTGACCCATTGGTGCCCTCAGTGAGGTTTAGGGGACCCCCTTGCTGGGGGCCAGCACTGACACACCTCCCACCCCCCCCCTAAATATTTTGGGGACACGTTGGGGCAACCCCCGCGGGGGGGGGGCAGCGGGGTGGGGTGGGGGCAGCGGGGTGTCCCCCCCCCTCCCCGATGCTGTTGTCTGCGGGAGCGTTTATTCAGCCCGGCTTAGCGGGCGCTGAGTCCCCGGCCGGGGGGATTAAAGCCCGGCCCGGCCATTGGCGCCCGGCGGAATCTGCCGGGGCTGCAGAGGCCACCACAAAGGGCTTTGCTGCGCTCAGCTCCCCGGCACGGGACGGGGCTGACGGGGGGTCCCGGCCCCCGCCCTCACCGGGGGGACCGCGGGGAGGGCGAACCCGCCCGCAGCCCCGCCCGCAGCCCCCCGGTGTCGCGGTGCCGCAGCCCCCCGGTGTCGCGGTGCCGCAGCCCCCCGGTGTCGCAGGGTGGTGGTCGACACCCCCTCCCCGCTCCCCTCACAGCATCGCTCCGCACCCACCTGCGACCCCAACACGCCTTTAATCCCCAAAACGCCTTGAAGTAAAAGGGGAGGGGGCACGCAGCCGCCCACCCTGTGGGTGCCCCACGGATCCGGTGTCAGGGGATGGAGGGTCGGGGGGCTGCGGTGGAATTGGGGGGGCTCAGGCAGTGCCCTGCTCGGCCGGAGGGGGTGGGGGACAGTGGGCCACCGAGGAGGGGGACAGGCTGGGGGTCTCCACCAGAGCCACGTCCCGGCAGGCGAGGCAGGCGCTGAGCTTCTCCCGGGAGGCTCCCGGTGCCAGGATGAACTCGTAGGAGAGCCCGGCCAGCACCGCGCCCAGCACCGGGCCCAGCCAGTACACCTGGAGGGGGACAGAGAGCTGGGGGGGTCCCAGGGATGGGGGGACACCTGAGGGTGGGGGGGACACAGGACCCCACCCCAGGGATGGGGACGGAGCAGAGGAATCTGCCCCAGGGGAGGGGGTGTCACTTGTTTGGGGTAGGGGGATTGGGGAGGGGGCACATCCCGAGGGGATGGGGCTTGTCCCAAGGGTGGCAATAGGGGGGACACAGCGGTCCTGTGATGGTGACACCATGAGGACCCTTGGGGACACCGTGAGGACCCTCGGGGTCAAGGCTGGTCCTGACCTGTCCCAGGGGGACCCAGGGAAGGGAAGGGAAGGGAAGGGAAGGGAAGGGAAGGGAAGGGAAGGGAAGGGAAGGGAAGGGAAGGGAAGGGA
>JAWWEB010000194.1:0-13487 GCA_035222195.1 Myioborus miniatus | reverse complement strand
CCCCTCTTAGCAATAGCCAAATGCAGGGTGATAATTAATTTGGCAGGTTGATTGAGATTGGGTGGCAGAGAGGGGAGTTTTCCTGGATGGGGATTGGAATTGGTATCGGGTTTGGGATCAAGTCAAGATTTGGATTGGGATTGGGGTTGGGACTGGGGTCAGGGTTAGGGTCAGGGTTAGGGTTAGGGTTGATACTGGGATCAGGTTTGGGAGCAGGATCAGGGCCATGACTGGGATCTGAATCAGGGCTGTGACTGGGCTCTGGATCAGGGTTGAGAGCAGTGTCAGGGTTGGGATTGGGGTCGGGATCAGGGTTGGTACTGGGATCAGGATCAGGGTTGGGAGCAGTGTCAGGACTGGGATCAGGCTCAGGGCTGGGATCAGGCTCAGGGCTGGGATCAGGCTCAGGGCTGTGGCTGGGATCAGGCTCAGGGCTGTGGCTGGGATCAGGCTCAGGACTGGGATCAGGCTCAGGACTGGGATCAGGCTCAGGGCTGTGACTGGGATCAGGGTCAGGGCTGGGTTCAGGCTCAGGGCTGGGATCAGGCTCAGGGCTGTGGCTGGGATCAGGCTCAGGGCTGGGATCAGGCTCAGGGCTGGGATCAGGCTCAGGCCTGGCGCAGAGCTCATCCCGGGTGCCCGGGGCTCACCCTCCATCCCTGGCACAGCTCGGAGTCGTTCAGGCCGGCGCGGGGCGGGCGCCCGGGGGCCGCGCGGCTGCTGCTGGTGCTGACGGACGGGGAGTCCCACGACGGGGACGAGCTGCCCGCGGCGCTGGCCGAGTGCGACCGCCGCAACGTCACCCGCTACGCCATCGCCGTGAGGGCCCCGCCACCCGCCCTGCGCCCCCCGAGCCCCCCGAGCTCCTGCTGAGCCCTGCCCGTCCCCCAGGTGCTGGGGCATTACCTGAGGAGGCAGCAGGATCCCGAGGATTTCATCCGCGAGATCAAGTTCATCGCCAGCGACCCCGATGAGAAGTATTTCTTCAACGTGACGGATGAGGCTGCCCTCAATGACATCGTGGATGCTCTGGGAGATCGGATCTTCAGCCTGGAAGGTGCTGGGTTGGGGCTGGGATGGTGGGAAGGGCTGGGGATTCCAGCTGGAGGAGCTGAGTCTCCTTGCTCCTCTTTCAGGCACCCACGGGGACAACGAGAGCGCCTTCGAGCTGGAGATGTCCCAGATTGGCTTTTCCATCCACCACCTCGAGGTGATCCTGTCCCTACTGAAACACTAAATCCACTTTATCGTGCTACAGAAGGCTGGTTTATATTCTGGTTTATATTCTGATTGGTTCCTTTAATCAAAACATTGGCTAATTAAGAAGCCACCCTTTGCTAACCAACACACGTTAATGTGTTCACAAACACCAGGTGCAGAAAGTTAAGATAGGAATTGTTTAAAATTCTTTTCTCTGAGCTTCTCACAGCCTTGGGAAGGTTGTGACCACAATGATCCCACTGGGAAAGGTGGAAAACAACCCTGAGCCCATCTCAGCCCTGGCACGGCAGGGTGGCATTGGTGGGGTGTTGAATTTTTGAGGTAGGAAGGAATGATGAATCTGACTCCACGTTCTCAGAAGGCTAATTTATTATTTTATGACACTATTATTGTATAAAAGAATACTAAACTAAGCTATACTAAAGAATACAGAAAGGATACAGACAGAAGGCTGAAAGATACTCATGAAAAACTCATTACTCTTTCCAGAGCCTGTGATTGGTCATGAAGCAAAAACAATTCTCATGAAACCAATGAAACAATCCCTAAGCGAATTCCAAAGCAGCAAAACACAGGAGAAGTGAATCAGAGAATTATTATTTTCCTTTTTCTCTGAGCCTTCTCATCTTCCCAGGAGAAAATCCTGGGCAAGGAGATTTTTTCCAGAAAATCTGATGGAGCCAGCGGGGCTTGAAGACACAATGGGGCTGTGATTGGTCGTTAAGTAAAAACAATTCACATGAAACCAACAAAACAATCACCAGTTGATAAACAATGTCCAAACAAATTCCAGAGCAGCAAAACACAGGAGAAGCAAATCAGAGAATTCTTGTTTTCATTTTCCTCTGAGGCTTCTCACCTTCCCAGGTGAAAATCCTGGGCAAGGAGATTTTCCCAGACAATCTGACGGAGCCAGCAGGGCTTGGGGACATGGAGACATTGTGGTGACGTGTCCCACCCATCCCAGCAGGACGGGATCCTCTTCGGAATGGTCGGAGCCCACGACTGGGAGGGAGGAGTGCTGGAGGAGAGGCGGCGCGGGCGCGTGGTCCCGGGCCGAGGGGCGTTCCAGGAGGAATTCCCGCTGCAGCTGAGGAACCACGCGGCCTACCTGGGTATGGGGGAGCCCTGGGGACAGCCAGGCATGGTCCACTCCTGCTCCAGATTTGGGATGAGTCAGGGGTGTTCTGTGTCCTGGAGATCAGGGGTGAAGTGGGGTGTGTTTTGTGGAATGGGTAATATTGGGGGGCAGAAATGTCCTGGAAATTTAGGGTGCCCTGGGGATGCTCCATGTCCTGGAAATTTGAGATCCCTTCATGATACAGAAATGTCCTGGAAATTTGGAGTGCCCTGGGGATGCTTCATGTCCTGGAAATTTGGGATCCTTGGTGATACAGAAATGTCCTGGAAATTTGGGGTGCCCTGGGGATGCTCCGTGTCCTGGATTTTTGGGGTGCCCTGGGGATGCTCCATGGATATTTGGGATCCCCATGTACACTCCATGGACACCCCAAACCCGGATATTTGGGATGCCCTGGGGATGCTCCATATCCTGTAAATTTGGGATGCCCTGGGGACGCTCCAAACCCGGATATTTGGGGTGTCCCCAGGACCCCCCTGTCCCTCCGGGGCCATCCCCACCCCTGACCCTGCTGTCCCCCAGGCTACTCGGTGTCCTCGCTGCAGCTGCCGGGGGGGCAGCGCCTGTTGGTGGCCGGCGCCCCCCGATTCCAGCACAAGGGCAAGGTGGTCCTGTTCCAGCTGGACCCCGCGGGCACCGTGACCGTGGCCCAGGCGCTCGTGGGGGACCAGGTGAGGGGTGCTGGGGTGGGGGACCCGCGAGGGGTGCTGGGGGGGCCTTGGGGGCTTTGGTGGGAGGGATTTTGGGTCCCCCCTCGGCCTCACAGCCCCTTGCACCCCCAGATCGGCTCCTACTTCGGCAGCGAGGTGCTGGCCCTGGACCTGGAGGGAGATGGGGACAGCGAGCTGCTGCTGGTGGCCGCGCCCTCCTACCTGAGCGGGCAGAGCTGGGAGACCGGGAGGGTCTACGTGTACCGGGTGGGGCAGGTGAGACCGGGAGGGTCTGCGTGTACCGGGTGGGGCAGGTGAGACCGGGAGGGTCTACGTGTACCGGGTGGGGCAGGTGAGAGGGAAAGGGGAGGGTCTGTGTGTACCTGTGGGGCAGGTGAGACTGGGAGGGGCTGTTTGTACCTGTGGGGCAGGTGAGGGGGCAGGGGGTGGGTCTGGGGATGTGGGGCAGGTAAGAGGGGCTGGGGAGGGTCTGTGTGTACCTGTGGGGCAGGTGTGAACCTGGGGGTGTGGGGCAGGTGAGAGGGGTGAAGGAAGGGTCTGTGTGTACCTGTGGGGCAGGTGTGAACCTGGGGGTGTGGGGCAGATGAGAGGGACGGGGACTGGGTTGAGCTGGGTTGAACTGGGTTGAACTGGGTTGAACTGGGTTGAACTGGGTTGAACTGGGTTGAACTGGGGCAGGGGATGGGCGGACCAGCGGGACGCAGAGGGGCCGGGAGGGAATTGGAGGCGATCGGGGGAACACGGGGGCATTGAGGGGGCGCCTGTGCCTTGGGGGTACCGAGGGCCCCCCCGCGCCCCCCAGGAGCGCCTGAGCCCCGCGGGGTCGCTGCTCCCCGAGCCGAGGCCGCAGGATTCCCGCTTCGGCTCCGCCCTGGGCGCGGTGCCCAACCTGAGCCAGGACGGGCTGGCCGGGGCCGTGGTGGGGGCGCCGCTGGAGGACGGGCACCGAGGGGCGCTCTACGTGTTCCACATGGCCCCGGGCACGCTCCTGCCCCGGCAGAAACAGGTGAGACAAAGCTGGGAGGGGCAGCCGTGCCAACACCTGTGGGGCTGGGGTAGCCTGTCACTGGATAGGGACACCCCGGGAATGGGGACATGGAGAGGGGACAGGGACACCCCAAAATCACGGACATGGTCACCCCAAAATCAGGGACATGGAGAAGGGACAGGGACGCCCCGGGAATAGGAACTGGAGAAAGGACAGGGACACCCCAAAATCAGGGACATGGAGAAGGGGACAGGGACACCTCGGGAATGGGGACATGGAGAAAGGACAGGGACACCCCAAAATCAGGGATATGGAGAAAGGACAGGGACACCTCGGGAATAGGGACATGGAGAGGGGACAGGGACACCCCAAAATCAGGGACATGGAGAGGTAACAGGGACACCTTGGGAATGGGGACATGGAGAAGGGACAGGGACACCTTGGGAATGGGGACATGGAGAAAGGACAGGGACACCCCAAAATCAGGGATATGGAGAAAGGACAGGGACACCTTGGGAATGGGGACATGGAGAAAGGACAGGGACACCCTGGGATCAGGGACATGGAGACGGGACAGGGACACCCCAAAATCAGGGACATGGAGAAGGGGACAGGAACAGCCCGGGAATGGGGATATGGAGAGGGTACAGGGACATGGAGAAAGGACAAGGGCACCCTGGGAATGGGGACATGGAGAAGGGACAGGGACACCCCAAAATCAGGGACATGGAGAAGGGACAGGGACACCCTGGGAATAGGGACATGAAGAGGGGACACTCTTATAGTGTATTGTAATTAAGAAATAATTAGCTTCTGATTGTGATGGCGTGAATTATAACATCTGTATCATCTCACCGTTCACATGAGGCTAAAAATAGAATAAATGTTTTTAAAACTTTTAAGAGTTTATATTTATTTTATTTTATTTTTACTTGATTTCGTATTTCATTTAACTTTCTTTTAAGAGTTTACATTTAAAACCATTTCTTCTATTTTATAAAACCAACGGAGCCTCTCAGTCACCCCATCTCTGGGCCAGAAAAGGCTTAAAGATGAAAAATGAAAAATTTAAAATTCCAAATTGTCGTTGGCAGCGCATCGAGGCGGCGGCGCTGGGCTGGAGCCTCCGGTACTTCGGGATCAGCGTGGACGGACGGACGGACATGGACGGGGACGGACTGGTGGACGTGGCCGTGGGGGCACAGGGGGCGGCCGTGGTGCTGCGGTGAGCAGGGGACAGGGGAAGGGACACCCCGGGAATGGGGACAGGGACACCCCGGGAATGGGGACAGGGACACCCGGGAATGGGGACAGGGACACCCGGAAATGGGGACAGGGACACCCGGGAATGGGGACAGGGATATCCCAGGAACAGGGACATGGAGAGGGGACAGGGACACCTCGGGAATGGGGACAGGGAGAGGGGACAGGGACACCCCGGGAATGGGGACAGGGAGAGGGGACAGGGACACCATGGGAATGGGGACAGGGACACCCCGGGAATGGGGACAGGGACACCTCGGGAATGGGGACAGGGAGAGGGGACAGGGACACCTCGGGAATGGGGACAGGGACACCCAGGAATGGGGACAGGGAGAGGGGACAGGGACACCCCGGGAATAGGGATATGGACACCCCGGGAATGGGGACAGGGAGAGGGGACAGGGACACCTTGGGAATAGGGATATGGAGAAGGGACAGGGATACTCTGGGAATGGGGACATGGAGAAAGGAGAGGGACACCCTGGGATCAGGGACATGGAAAAGGGACAGGGACATCCTGGGAATGGGGACATGGAGAAGTGACAGGGACATGGAGAAAGACAGGGACACCCCGGGAATAGGGACAGGGACATCTTGGGAACAGGGACATGGAGAAAGGACAAGGACACCCTGGGAATGGGGACAGGGAGAAAAGAAAGGAACATGGAGAAGGACAGGGACACTCCAGGAACAGCGACATGTGACCATGGGGACATTCAGGAAGAAAGGTGCCATCCATGCCTCAGTTTCCCCTTGCGAGAGAACCCAATTCCCTCCCAGCGCTCTGCACGCCCCAGCCCTGACCCAGGGCAGGCTGTCCCTGTCCCCAGGCTGACGTGCCGGGCGTGGCCGTGTCCCCAGGTCCCGCTGGATCCTGCAGGTGGCCGCGGCGGTGTCGGTGGAGCCGGCGGCCGTCAGCGTCACCCGGCGGAACTGCCGGCGCGGCGGCTCCGGGGCCGTGTGCCTGCGCGCCCGCCTCTGCTTCCGCGCCCGCGGCCGCGCCCGCAGCGCCCCCCCGGGCACGCGTGTGGGTGAGTGCGGGGCGGGGGGCTGCGGGGGCTGGGGGAGTGCCTGGGGCACCCCGGGAACATCGCAGAGCATCCCAGAGGGTCCTGGAGCATCCCAGAGCATCCCAGAGGGTCCTGAGAGTGTCCCAGAGCATCCCAAAGGGTGCTGGGAGTGTCCTTGGATCATCCCAGAGCATCCCAAAGGGTCCTGGGAGTGTCCCTGGAGCACCCCAGAGCATCCCAGAGGGTCCTGGAGCATCCCAAAGGGTCCTGACAGTGTCCTTGGAGCATCCCAGAGCATCCCAAAGGGTCCTGGAGCATCCCAAACGGTCCTGGGAGAGGCCCTGGATCATCCCAGAGCATCCCAAAGGGTCCTGGAAATGTCCCTGGAGAACCCCAGGAACAGCCCAGAGCATCCCAGAGGGTCCTGGAGCATCCCAGAGGGTGCTGGAAGTGTGCTTGGATCATCCCAGATCATCCCAAATTGTCCTGAGAGTGTTCCTGGAGCATCCCAGAGCATCACAAAGGGTGCTGGGGGTATGCCTGGGGCACCCCAGGAACATTCCAGAGCATCCCAAAGGGTCCCGGAGCATCCCAGAGCATCCCAGAGGGTCCTGGAGCCACCAAAAGGGTCTTGGAGCCTTCCAGGAACATCCCAGAGCATCCCAAAGGATCCTGGGAGTGTCCCTGGAGCATCCCAGAGCATCCCAAAGGCTCCTGGCGGTGTCCCTGGGGTCCCTCCCAGCGGAGCAGCCCCTCCCGCGGCTCTCCCGGCGCTGACCCGGCCCCTGTCCCGCAGCTCTCCGGTACAACGCGTCCCTGGAGGAGCGGAGCCCGGGATCCCGAGCCGCCTTCGACTCCGGCGCCCGCCGGCTGCTGCAGCGCCGCGTGGAGCTCCCGCTGGGCCGGCAGAGCTGCGCCCGCCTCCCCTTCCACGTCCTGGTCAGCCCGGGGCTCCTCCCGGCCCTCGGGGGCTCCTCCCGGCCCCGTTCCCGGGGTCCCGCCCGGGTGAGGCTGACGGGACCCCCCCGGTCGTGCAGGACACCTCGGATTACCTGCGGCCCCTCAGCCTCAGCCTCACCTGGGCGCTGGATGAGGAGGCTGCCGGCTCCTCCGTGCTGGATGAGGCGTCCCCCACCTCCCTCCGCAAACTGGTGCGTGCTGGGAGGGGGGTGCGCGGGCACTGGGGTCGCCCCTGGGCACTGGGGTCACCCCCAGACCTTGGGGTCAGCGCTGGGGTCACCCACAGACACTGGGATCACCCCCAGACACTGGGATCAGCACTGGGATCATCCATTGACACTGGGATCATCCCCGGGTGTTGGGATCATCCCTGGGCACTGGGATCACACTGGGATCATCCCCAGAGACTGGCATCACCCCTGGACCCCAGGATCACCCCTGGGCACCGGGATCACCCCTGGGCACTGGGATCCCCCCGGGTACTGGGATCACACCGGGATCCCCCCTGGGCACTGGGATCACCCCCGGGTACTGGGATCATTCCTGGGCACTGGAATCACACCAGGATCACCCCTGGGCACTGGGATCCCCCCGGGTACTGGGACCACACCAGGATCACCCCTGGACCCCAGGATCACCCTTGGGCACTGGGATCACCCCTGGGCACTGGGATCACCCCTGGGCACCGGGATCATGCCGGGATCCCCCCTGGGCACCGGGATCACCCCGGGATCCCCCGGTCTCCTCCCAGATCCCGTTTTTCAAGGACTGTGGCGATGACGACGAGTGCGTCACCGACCTGGTGCTCAAGGCCACCACGGACATCGTGGGCTCCAGGTACCCCTGGTGTCCCCCCCAGTGTCCCCATGGTGTCCCTGGGATGCCAGGAGCCCCCTGTGACCCCCTGGCCCCCAGGCAGAGCCCCCACGTCCTGCGGAAGGGCCGGAGGAGGATGCTGGTGGAGGTGGAGCTGGAGAACCGGCAGGAGAACGCCTACAACGCCAGCCTGTGGCTGCAGCTGCCCAGGAACCTGCACTTCTCCAGCCTCGTGCTCCAGGTACAGCCTGGGCGAGCCCAAAGCCCCGAGGAGCCCCACCAAGTCCCTGAGGAACCCCTCCAAAATGTCCCCCCAGGGTAACGATGGACACCCAGGTCTTTGGAGAACCTCTGGGTCATTCTCGTCCCAGCCCGTTGCAGGTGGGATGGGTTGTAGTCCCTTGGGTCCCCAAACCCATTTCAGGGGGGACAGGGCGGGGTCCATGGTGTCCCCAGCTCCTCCCAGGTGGCACATGGGGGTCTGTGATGTCCCCAGCTCCTCCCAGGTGGCATTTGGGGCTCCATGGTGTCCCCAACCTCTCCCAGGTGGCACATGGGGGTCTGTGATGTCCCCAGCTCCTCCCAGGTGGCACATGGGGGTCCATGGTGTCCCCAGCTCCTCCCAGGTGGCACATGGGGGTCCGTGGTGTCCCCAGCTCCTCCCAGGTGGCACATGGGGGTCCATGGTGTCCCCAGCTCCTCCCAGGTGGCAGATCATGTTCTGTTGGTCCCCCGTGGCCCCCCAGTGCCCCATTGCTGCCATGTCCCCGTGTCCCAAGCCCCCCAGCTCCATGTCCCCGTGGTGTCCCCCCGCAGGAGCCCAGCTCGGTGAAGTTGGAGTGCTCAGCCCTGGGGGGGCAGCGCCGGCGCTGCAGCGTGGGGTACCCCGTGTTCCACTCACAGGCCAAGGTAGGACCCCGAGAGACCCCCAGGGAACCCCCAGGGAACCCTTCCCCAGCCTCGTGCTCCAGGTACAGCCTGGGGGGAGCCCAAATCCCTGAGGAACTCCTCCAAAATGTCCCACCAAATCCATGAGGAACCCCTCCAAACTGTCCCACCAAATCCATGAGGAGCTCCTCCAAACTCTCCCACCAAATCCCTCCAAATTCTCCCACCAAATCCGTGAGGAGCTCCTCCCAATTGTCCCACCAAATCCCTGAGGAGGTCCTCCAAAATGTCCCGCCAAATCCTTCCAAACTGTCCCACCAAATCCTTGAGGAGCATCTCCAAACTCTCCACCCAATCCCTGAGAAACCCCTCCAAAATGTCCCACTAAATCCCTGAGGAACCCATGCAAGCTCTCCACCAAATCCTTGAGGAGCTCCCACAAACTCTCCCACCAAATCCTTGAGGAACCCCTCCAAACTTTTCACCAAATCCATGAAGAGCCTCTCCAAACTCTCCCACCAAATCCCTGAGGAGCTCCTCCAGACTGTCCCACCAAGCCCCCGAGAAGGATCCCTGTCCCCCAAATCCCCTCGGGACCCCCCAAACCCCCCTCACCCCCAGGTGTCCTTCACCCTGGAGCTGGAGTTCAGCTGCTCCGTCCTGCTGGACCGCGCCGAGCTCACGCTCAGGGCCACCAGGTATGGGTGGGGCTGAGCCCGGGGGGGAGGAGCCACAGCCCAGGGGGCGTGGCTGGAATTTGGGGACACTCCCGAGTGTCCCCCCCACGCCACACCCCCGTGCAGTGACAGCAGCGAGGCCACACCGCAGGACAACGTGGTGGAGCTGTCGGTGCCCGTGCGCTACGAGGCCAACGTGTTCCTGTCCAGGTGGGGCTGGGGGCACCCACGAGGGAGGGGACCCCAAAAACACCGACCTGAAGGGTGGGGGGACACCCACGAGGGAGGGGACCCCCCAAAAACACCGACCTGAAGAGTGGGGGGACACCCAGGAGGGAGGGGACCCCCCAAAAACACCGACCTGAAGAGTGGGGGGACACCCACGAGGGAGGGGACCCCCCAAAAATATCAACCTGAAGGGTGGGGGGACACCCAGAAGGGAGGGGACCCCCAAAAATATCAACCTGCAGAGTGGGGGGGGGTCTGGGAAGGGGATGGGACCCCCAAAAATACCGACCTGAAGGGTGGGGGGGTCACCGCTGGGGACACCCAGGAGGGAGGGGACCTCCCCCAAAAATAGAGTGGGGGGTCACAGAGGGGGGGGTCACTGATGGGGACACCCACCATGGATGTGACCCCCCCTGTGTCCCCCCAGTGCCACCAACCTGCCCCGCTATGAGCTGCACCCCCTGGGCACCTTCAGCCCCAGCCCCGGGCCCGAGTTCAGCACCACGCTCAAGGTCAGGAGATGATGAGGATGATGATGGTGATGGTGATGTGATGGTGATGATGATGATGATGGCGGGTGGGAGAGGTGGGTCTGGGGGGTCCCGAGGGGCTTTGGTGGACAGGGATCCTCCTCAGAGCTTTGGTGGGATGGTTTGGAGGAGCTCCTCAGCGATTTCGTGGTGAGTTTGGAGGAGCTCCTCAGGGTTTTGGTGGGACAATTTGGAGATGCTCCTCAGGGTTCTGGTGAAGAGTTTGGAGGGTTTTGGTGGGAGAGTTTGGAGGAGCTCCTCAAGGGTTTGGTGGGACAGTTTGGAGTGGCTCCTCATGAATTTGGTGGGATATTTTGGAGATGCTCCTCAGGGATTTTGTGGGAGAATTTTGAGATGCTCCTCAGGGATTTGGTGAGACGGTTTGGAGATGCTCCTCAGGCATTTGGTGGAGATCCTCAGGGATTTGGTGGGACATTTTGGAGATGCTCAAGGGTTTGGTGGGACAGTTTAGTGGGGTTCCTCAGGGATTTGGTGGGAGATTTTGGAGATGCTCCTCAAGGGTTTGGTGGGACATTTTGGAGATGCTCCTCAAGGGTTTGGTGGGACAATTTGGAGTGGCTCCTCATGAATTTGGTGGGATATTTTGGAGATGCTCCTCAGGGATTTTGTGGGAGAATTTTGAGATGCTCCTCAGGGATTTGGTGAGACGGTTTGGAGATGCTCCTCAGGCATTTGGTGGAGATCCTCAGGGATTTGGTGGGACATTTTGGAGATGCTCAAGGGTTTGGTGGGACAGTTTAGTGGGGTTCCTCAGGGATTTGGTGGGAGATTTTGGAGATGCTCCTCAAGGGTTTGGTGGGACATTTTGGAGATGCTCCTCAAGGGTTTGGTGGGACAATTTGGAGTGGCTCCTCATGAATTTGGTGGGAGATTTTGGAGATGCTCCTCAGGGATTTTGTGGGAGAATTTTGAGATGCTCCTCAGCGATTTGGTGGGACAGTTTGGAGGGATTTTTTGGGACAGTTTGGAGGAGTTCCTCATGGATTTGGTGGAAAGTTTGGAGATGCTCCTCGGGGTTTGGTGGTGAGTTTAGAGAGGCTCCTCAAGGATTTGGTGGGAGAATTTTGAGATGCTCCTCAAGGATTTGGTGGGACAGTTTGGAGATGCTCCTCGGGGATTTGGTGGAACATTTTGGAGATGATCCTCAGGGTTTTGGTGAAGAGTTTGAAAGGATTTGGTGGGAGATTTTGGAGATGCTCCTCAGGGTTTTGGTGAAGAGTTTGGGGGGATTTGCTGGGACATTTTGGAGATGCTCCCCTGGGATTTGGTGGAGCTCACCTTGCCCCCGTCCCCATCCAGGTGCAGAATTTGGGGTGCCACCCCCTGCAGAACCTCACCCTGCACGTGGCCCTGCCCGCCCTGGGCCACCGTGGGGCCCCCATCCTGTCTGTCACCCAGGTCCTGGCTGACAATGTGAGTCTGGGGGGCACCTGGGGGGGTTCCCCCTGTGGTGGTGCCCACCCTGAGCCCCCCCTGTGCCCCCCCAGGCCTCCTGCAGGCTGCACCCCCCCAGTGAGGGCACCCCGGTGCCCCCCGAGGAGCTGCTGCCCACGGAGAGGCTGGTAGGGCTGGCTGTGCCCCCCAAAACTCCAGGGGCTCCCCAAAAGTTTAGGGTGGTCCCTAAAACTCCAGGGGAGTTGTGGGGGGATCCCCACCCCAGGGAAATTTGGGGGGGATTCCCCCCAGCATTTCCAGGGGATTTGGGGGGGTCCAGGGGGGAGCCCCACTACTCCAGGGGGTTTGGGGGGTTGAGGGAGTTGGGGGGTTCAGGGGGGTCCCCACCATTTCCAGGTGGGATTTGGGGTTTCTGGGGGATCCCCATCCCAGGAATTTGGGGGGTCCACGGGGATCCCCATCCCAGGAATTTGGGGGGTTCAGGAGAATCCCCATTCCGGGAATTTGGGGTTTCTGGGGGATCCCCATCCCAGGAATTTGGGGGGTTCAGGAGGATCCCCATCCCAGGAATTTGGGGGGTTCAGGGGGATCCCCATCCCAGGAATTTGGGGGGTTCAGGAGCATCGCCATTCCAGGAATTTGGGGTTTCTGGGGGGTCCCCATCCCGGGAATTTGGGGTTTCTGGGGGATCCCCATCCCGGGGAATTTGGGGTTTCTGGGGGGTCCCCATCCCAGGAATTTGGGGGGTTCAGGAGGATCCCCATCCCGGGGCTTTGGGGGGTTCAGGGGTGTCCCCACCATTTTCAGGAGGTTTGGAGGGTTGAGGGATTTTGAGGTTTCAGGGGGGATCCCCATCCCGGGAATTTGGGGAGGTTCAGGGGGGTCCCCATCCCGGGAATTTGGGGTTTCTGGGGGATCCCCACCCCGGGGGTTTGGGGTGTTCAGGGGGTTCCCCGCCACTCCAGGAGATTTGGGGGGTTCAGGGGGGATCTTCACCCCACTCCGGGGTATTTTGGGGGTTCCCCAATGTTTCTGCCCCCCAGGACTGCTCCAGCAGCCGCTGCCGGGAGCTGCGCTGCGGCCTGGGCGGGCTGGAGCGGGGCGGGGCCGTCTCCGTCCGGATCCTGCAAAGCCTCCACGAGAGCTCCTTCAGCAGGGTGGGCACGGAGGGACCCTCCCAATAAATCACATTAAATTGATTAAAAAAATTCATATAAGGAAAAAAAAAAAGGGAATTTAGGGGGGATTTTTATTAGAGTTTTTATTAGAGTTATAATTTTAAAAAATTATTTTAAAATTTAATTTTATTATTTTCTTTGCTTCTATTCTAGTTTATTTTTATTAGAGTTTTTATTAGAGTTATAATTTTAAAAAATTATTTTAAAATTTAATTTTATTATTTTCTTTACTTGTACTATATTTTATTTTTATTAGAATTTTTATTAGAATTTTTATTGGAATTATAATTTTAAAAAAATTATTTAAAAATTTAATTTTATTATTTTATTTCCTTCTATTATATTTTATTTTTATTAGAATTTTTATTAGAATTATAATTTAAAAAATCATTTTTAAATTTAATTTTATTATTTTATTTACTGCTATTATATTTTATTTTTATTAGAATTTTTATTAGAATTTTTATTAGAATTATAATTTTAAAAAAAATATTTAAAAT
>JAWWEB010000183.1:15967-26752 GCA_035222195.1 Myioborus miniatus | reverse complement strand
GAAAGGACTTTTATACATCCTGAAAGAGTTCAATAAATCCTGAAAAACTGCAGTAAATCCTGAAAAACTGCAATGAACCCTGAAAAAACTTCGATTATACTGAAAGGACTTTTATACATCCTGAAAGAGTTCAATAAATCCTGAAAAACTGCAGTAAATCCTGAAAAGCTGCAATGAATCCTGAAAAAACTTTTATAAATCCTGAAAGAGTTCAATAAATCCTGAAAAACTGGAATGAATCCTCAAAAAACTTTTGTAAATCCTGAAAAACTGCAGTAAATCCTGAAAAACTGCAATGAATCCTGAAAAATCTTCAATTATACTAAAAGAACTTTTATAAATCCTGAAAGAATTCAATAATCCTGAAAGAACTTCTATAAATCCTGAAAGGATTCAATGAATCCTGTGAAAAACTGCAATAAATCATGAAAGGACTTTTATAAATCCTGAAAAAACTTTTATAAATCCTGAAAGAATTCAATAAATCCTGAAAGGATTTGAATGAATCCTGAAAGGACTTTAACGAATCCTAAAAGAATTTTAATAAATCCTAAAAGGGCTTCAGTCCTAAAAGAATTTACTTAAATAAATCCTGAAAGGACTTCAATAAAACCTAAAATGACTTTGGTAAATACAGAAAGAACTTCAATAAATGCTAAAATGATTTTAATAAATCCTAAAAGGACTTCTATAAATCCTGAAAAAACTTCAATAAGCCCTAAAAGAACTTTAATAATCCTGAAAAGAACTTTAATAAATCCTGAAAGAACTTCAGTAAATCCTAAAAGGACTTTAATAAACCCTAAAAGAACTTAAATAAATCCTAAAAGAACTAGAGTAAATCCTAAAAGAACTTCAATAAATCGTAGAAGAATTTGAATAAATCTTGAAAGAATTTCAATATATCCTAAAACGATTTTAATAAATCTTAAAAGAACTTTTATAAATCCTAAAAGAACTTAAATAAATCCTAAAATTACTTTTATAAGTCCAGAAATGATATTTATAAATCCTAAAAGGAATTTAATAAATCCTAAAAGTTCCCTAAGCTGTAGATTTTTCCTTTTTTTTAAAAACCTATTTAAACCTAAACACCCCAAAAACTCCCAAACCTCCCACCTGTGACCCACCAAAACCTCCACCACAACATTTCCAATATTTTTTTAATAAAAAATGAAATAAACCAAACTGCAACCCATGAGAAGAGACTTTGAGTTTCTTATCTCTTTTAAAACAGCAAAAGTTTTTCTTGTTTATTTTATTTTATTTTGCTTTATTTTGTTTTATTTTTATATTTTAGGTTCTTTTATATTTTATATTTTTATTTTAAAATTTAATTTCATTTAATATAATTTAATTTTATTTTTAAATTAAAATAAATTTAATTTATTTTGATTTAATTTTATTTTACCTGTTAAATAAACATCTTTTCCCACTTCTCTCCAAGGAAATCTCTTTCCCAAACCACTTCAGCAGAGGGGCTGCTTCAATTTGCATTTTTAAGAAACCCCTTTAGGAATTTTTCTCCCCAAATGGCCCCAAATCAAGACAAACGAGGCCATTCCCAGGCTCTGGAAGGTTCTGGGAGGTCAGAGCTGCCTCTGCCCCCTCCAGCTGCAAATAAAGGTTGGAAAATCCCAATCCCAGTTTGGGGTTCCTGTTTGAAATCCCCAAATCTCAATCCCATTTTGGGGTCCCCATTTGAAAATCCCAATCCCTTTTGAGGTCCCAGTTTAAAAATCCCAAAATCCCAATCCCAGTTTGGGGTCCCTGTTTAAAATCCCAAAATCCCAGTCCCTTTTGGGGTCCCTGTTATCCCAAAATCCCAATCCCCCTTTGGGGTCTCAATTTGAAAATCCCAAAATCCCAATCCTGGTGTTGGGGTCCCTGTTTGAAATCCTTATCCCTGTTTGGGGTCCCCAATTGAAAATGCCAAAATCCCAATCCCTCTTTGGGGTTCCCATTTAAAAATCCCAATCCCTGGTTGGGGTCCCACTTTGAAAATCCGAAAATTCCAATTCCTGTTTGAAAATCCCAATCCCAGTTTGGAGTCCCCATTTGAAAATCCCAATCCCTGTTTGGGGTCCCTGTTTGAAAATCCCAATCCTTGTTTGAAAATCCCAATCCTTGCTTGGGGTCCCCATTTGAAAATCCTAAAATCCCAATCCCTGTTTGGGGGTCCCTTTTTGAAAATCCCAATTCCTGTTTGAAAATCCTAAAATCCCAATCCCTGTTTGGGGGTCCCTTTTTGAAAATCCCAATTCCTGTTTGAAAATCCCAAAATCCCAATCCCAGTTTGGGGTCCCCATTTGAAAATCCCCAAACCCCAATCCCTGTTTTAAAATCCCAAAATCCCAATCCCAGTTTGGGGTTCCTCTTTTAAAATCCCAAAATCCCAATCCTTTTTGGGGGTCCCTGTTTTAAAATCCCAATTCCTGTTTGAAAATCCCAAAATCCCAGTCCCATTTTGGGGTCCCCCATCCCCTTTCAGGTTGTTCCCTATAATGGGCTCAAACTTCCAGGATTTGGGGTTGATCCGGGTGGGTTTTGGGGCTCAGGGTCCAAGGGTCTCCCCCCAGATTCAGGGGGATTTTTTGGGGTTTGATTGGGGAAATCACCCAGAGGAAAAGGGCTGGGGGGGATCTCGGGGTTCTGAGAAGGAACTGAGAGTTTTGGGGTGAATCTCTGGGTTCTGGGGTCACTCTCAGGACTCTGGGGTCACTCTCGGGGTTCTGGGCAGCGCTCTTGGGGTTCTGGGGTCACTCTCAGGGTCCTGGGGGGACTCAGTGTTTTGGGGACACCCTCAGGGTTTTGGGGACACCCTCAGGGTTTTGGGGACACTCTCAGGGTTTTGGGGACACCCTCAGGGTTTTGGGGACACTCTCAGGGTTTTGGGGTCACTCTGGGGTGATTCTTGGGGTTCTGTGTCCCTCAGGAGTCCCTTGGGGCTCAGGCCACTCTCAGGGTCACTCTTGGGGTCCCTCAGTGGTCACTGTGGGGTCACCATGGGGTCCCTCAGGGGGCTCAGGCCATCCTTGGGGTCACTCTCGGGGTCCCTCAGTGTCACTGTGGGGTCCCTGTGGGTTCAGGCCAGTCTCGGGGTCACTGTGGGGTCTCTGGGGGCTCAGGCCACTCTTGGGGTCCCTCTCAGGTCGCTCAGGGATCACTATGGGGTCACTGTGGGGTCTCTCAGGGGCTCAGGGCACTCTTGGGGTCACTCATGGTCACTGTGGGGTCTCTCGGGGGTCCCTCTCTGGGTCACTTTGGGGTCCCTCTGGTGTCCCTCGGGGGTCACTGTGGGGTTATTTTGGGGTCCCTCCGGGGTTCCTGTGGGGTCACTCTGGGTCCCTCAGGGATCAGTCTGGAGTCACCATGGGGTCACTCCAGGTCCCTCAGGGGCTCAGGCCACTCTCGGGATCAATCAGGGTCCCTCTGGGGTCACTGTGGGGTCACTCTCAGGATCACTCTGGGTTCTCTGGGGCTCAGGCCACTCTTGGGATCACCATGGGGTCACTCAGGGTCCCTCAGGGGCTCAACCACTCCTCAGGTTACGGTGGGGTCCCTGTGGGGTCCCTGTGGGGTCCCTGGGGGTTACTCAGGGGTCCCTCAGGGGTCACCATGGGGACCCTCAGGGGGCTCAGGCCACTCTCAGGGTCACTATGGGGTCACTCTGGGGTCCCTCAGGGTCACTGTGGGGTCACTCTCAGGGTCATTGGGGGGTCCTTCGGGGGGGGTTCCTCAGAGATCACTGTGGGGTCACCATGGGGTCCCTCAGGAGTCCCTGTGGGGTCATCGTGGGGTCACTCTGGGGTCCCTGTGAGGTCACTGTGGGGTCTTCAGGGGTCACTATGGGGTCCCTCAGGAGTCCCTGTGGGGTCACTTAGGGGTCACTCTCGGGGCCATTGTGGGGTCCTTCAGGGGGGTTCCTCAGAGATCACTGTGGGGTCACCATGGGGTCCCTGTGGGGTCATCGTGGGATCACTTTGGGGTCCCTCGGGGGTCCCTGTGGGGGTCATTGTGAGGTCTTTTAGGGGGGCTTCCTCAGAGATCACTGTGGGGTCACTTTGGGGTCCCTCAGGAGTCCCTGTGAGATCACTTTGGGGTCCCTCAGGGGACTGTGGGGTCACTCTGGGGGTCACTGTGGGGTCACTCTCGGGGTCCCTGGGGGTCTCAGCCACTCGGGCTCGGCTCAGTAGAAACCATTGAGTTTATTTGCAGTCACAATGCTTACACTGTTTGCAGCAAACACCCCGACATCAACCAGCATCTGCTCACGCGGGAAAGGACCCAACACACACCAGGGGGGCAAGGGAACCAACAAAAACCCAACCAAAGAAAATTAAAACTGAAAAAAAAAATATCCCAAAAAAAAAAAAAAAAAAAAAAACAAACAAAAAAAAAAAAAAGAGGAAAAAAAAAATTATAATAAAGAGTGCCTGGGAAGAGAAACTGAAGCCCTCAAAGGCCCCAAGTGTTTTTGGGAGAGCTGAGCAAGAGGATGCACACGACTAGCAGCAACAATAGTGGGGGACACGGCAAAGGGGCTCCCTCCCCTCGACCCCGGGGTTGGGATCCATCCCCATCCCAAACATCCTCGGGGGGGCTCTGCAGGAGAAGGGGCCTCGCTGCTGCCATTGGGAACCCCCATCCCGCCAGCCCCCGCTCCAGCCCGGAAAAACGGGAAAAAAGGGATGGAAAAAGGGGAAAAGAGGGCCCTGGGAGGGGCTACTGCTACAGAGGGGACAGGAGGGACACCCACGAGCAAGCACGAACGGAGGGGTCACGTCATGGCTTCGAGTTCCCAAGAACGAGGGCGAGACGGGACCGGGAAATTGTGATTTTTGAGGGGGGCTTAATAAGAAAAAATATACATTTGGAATTTTACAATGCCTTTTTTTTTTTTTTTTGTGGTGGTTTTTTGTTTTATTATTATTATTATTATTTTTAATCTTTTTTTTTTGTTGTATTTTTTTTATTATTTTTTTTTGTGTTGTTTGAGTTTTTGCTTCTCTCTCTACAGCTCGTCTCACTAAATAGATCTCTGCACTTTCACACAGCCACCCCCTTGCCCAGTAAAGCTTCAGGCCACGCTTTCCTCACTCGCATTCACAACCCTCACACCAGCACTGGGTGCACCAGGACTCTGTAAAAATTTCAATCACACTTTGTTTTTTGTTTTTTTTTTTTATCATTTTGTCATTTTTTTTTATCATCGTTTTGGTTTTTTTTTTTTGTTTTTTTTTTTTTTTTGTGATTTTTTTGCAGTTTTTTTTGTCGTGTTTTTTTTTTTTTTAATCTTGTTTTTCTGAAACTCAATATAAACCTTGCTCCAAAATGTTATGAAAAAATGTACATGTTTTTTTTTTTTTGTTTGTTTGTTTTTTGTTGTTTTTTTTCTGTTTTTATACAAGGCAGGCTTTTCGCAGCGGAGCGCCGCCGGTTCCACATTCCGGCCAGGGAAGGAAAAAGAGAGAGACACAGACACCTTGGAATTCCTGCACCTGGATTCTGCCCTTCCCACGGGAAAACACCTGCCCAGGTGAGCTCCACCTGCTGCTCCCTCCTCCCTGGGGTGGGAGGCCCCGGGACGGCCCCAGGCCGGGCTGGCTCTGCAGCTGTCAGCTCATCATGTCGTTGCTGTTGACGCCGTAGCTCGAGTTCTTCATGGAGTCGTTGACCTCCCTCCGGAACGCCGACAGGTTCTGGGTGAACCTGGGGGACGGGGGACAGCACGTTACAGCATGACACCATTCCATCATTCCATCATTCCATGATTCCAGCATTCCACCACATTTCATCACATTCCATCATTCCGTCACATTCCATCATTCTGTCATTCCATCGCTCCATGATTCCAGCATTCCACCACATTCCATCACTCCATCATTCCACAATTCCACCATTCCACCACATTCCATCGCTCCATCATTCCATGATTCCACCATTCCACCACATTCCATCACATTCCATCATTCCGTCACATTCCATCACTCCATCATTCCATGATACCACCATTCCATCACATTCCATCATTCTATCATTCCACGACTCCATCATTCCACCATTCCATCGCTCCATCATTCCAGCATTCCATCACTGAATTCCAGCATTCAATTATTCAATGATTCTATCATTCCACGATTCCATGATTCCAGTATTCCATCACATTCCACCGTTCGACCATTCCATCATTCCACCATTCCATCACTCCATGATTCCACCATTCCATCACATTCCATCATTCCAGCATTCAATTATTCAATGATTCCATCATTCCACCATTCCATGATTCCAGCATTTCAGCGTTCCGTAATTCCATCATTCCAGCATTCTACCACTTCATGATTCCAGGATTCCATCACATTTCATCATTCCAGTTTCTGTAATTCCATGATTCCAGTGTTCCACCATCCCATCATTCCACCATTCTGTCATTCCAGGATTCCATGATTCCAGGATTCCATCACATACCATCATTCCAGCATTCTATCATTCCATGATTCCATCATTGCACCATCCCACCATTCTGTCATTCCAGCATTCCATGATTCCACCATTCCAGCATTCCATCACATTCCATCATTTCACCATTCCACTATTCCACCATTCCATGGCTCCATGATTCCAGCATTCCATCATTCTGTCATTCCATGGCTCCATAATTCCATCACTCCAGCATTCCACCATCCTATCATTCCACCATTCTGAGATTCCAGCATTCCATCACATTCCATCACTCCATGATTCCACCATTCCAGCATTCCATCGTTCCACCACTCCACCAATCCACGATTCCAGCATTCCATCACATCCCACAATTCCATCACTCCACCATTCCATGATTCCATGATTCCACCACTCCACCATTCCATGACTCCACCATTCCCATGCCATGAACTGTCCATCCCAGAGCAGCTCCCCCCAGAACTCCGCACCGAGCCCGGCGGTGTCTCCACACCGAGGATGGGGATCCACCACATCCCCTGAAGGGATTTTATCCCACTGGAACGGGGATATCAGGAAGGAATTCCTGCCTGGGATGGAATTCCCAGAGGAATATCTGTGGTTTCTCCATCCCTGGAAGTGCCCAAAGCCACTTGGGGCACCCCATGTCCCATGGGAGGTGCCCCTGCCCACGGGACTGGATGGGATTTAGGATCCCTCCCAACCCAAACCATTCCAGCCATGAACCCATTAAAGAATCCCATGGGAAGTTTCAAACTGAAATGGGGATATTGGGAAGGAATTCCCAGAGGAAAACCTGCGGTTTCTCCATCCCTGGAAGTGCCCCAGGTCAAGCTGGAGCACCCTGGGACAGTGGAAGGTGTGGTGGGAAATACCTGTGGATATTTAGGACCCAACCACAAACCCATCAAGGAATCCCATGGGAAGTTTCAAACTGAAATGGGGATATTGGGAAAGGAATTCCTGGCTGGGATGGGATTCCCAGAGGAGCTGTGGCTGCCCCATCCCTGCAAGTGTCCCAGGCCAGGTTGGATCCCCCTTGGATGGTGGGAGGTGTGGTGGGAAATACCCATGGGATATTTAGGATCCCTTCCAACCCGAACTACTGCACGATTCCAACAGTGAACCCATGAAGGAATCTTTCCATGGGAAGTTTTGAACTGGAATGGGATATTGGGAAGGAATTCCTGACTGGGATGGAATTCCCAGAGGAAAATCTGTGGTTTCTCCATGCCTGGAAGTGTCCCTGGCCAGGCTGGATTCCCTGGGACAGTGGGAAATACCCATGGATATCTGGACTCCCTCCCAGCCCAAGCCCTGCCCTGGCCCATCCCATGGCCAGGACAATCACTGAGATGATCCCATGGCCAGGAGAGTTCCTTGGAATGATCCCTTGGCCAGGATGGTCCTTGGGATGGTCCCATGGCCAGGATGATCTTGGAGCGATCCCATGGCCAGGATGGTCCTTGGGATGATCCCATGGCCAGGATGATCCTTGGGATGATCCCATGGCCAGGATGATCCTTGGAGCGATCCCATGGCCAGGATGATCCTTGGGATGATCCCATGGCCAGGATGGTCCCTGGGATGATCCCATGGCCAGGATGATCCTTGGGATGATCCCATGGCCAGGATGATCCGTGGGATGATCCCTTGGCCAGGATGATCCGTGGGATGATCCCATTCCCGTTCCCATTCCCATTCCTGATCCCGTTCCCGTTCCCATTCCTGATCCCGTTCCCAATCCTGTTCCTGATCCCATTCCCAATCCTGTTCCCATTCCCAATCCCATTTTCGATCCTGTTCCCGTTCCCAATCCTGATCCCGTTCCCGTTCCCATTCCCGTTCCCAATCCCAATCCCGTTCCCGTTCCCAATCCCAATCCCGTTCCCATTCCCGATCCCGCTCCCGCTCGCACCTGTCGCGGTTCTTGGTGAGCAGGTTGCGCTCGATGCCCTCCATGAGGTTCTCGAAGCACAGGTGCATGGCCTGCTGCTTCTCCGGGGGCTGGCTGTTCACGATGCTGTTCCGCAGGTCCGAGAAGTACTGGGGAGGCAGGACAGCCAGGGGTTAATTCCCATGGGATTGGGATTTGGGATCTGGGATTTGGGATCGGGCACAGCCCCCTCGGGGTGCTGGGAATGAGGAGGGAGCATCCCAAAGTATGAGGGGTGGAGGTGGATTGATCAGCTCCAAGGATCATCCTGGCCATGGGATCATCCCAAGGATCATCCTGGCCATGGGATCATCCCAAAGAACATCCTGGCCATGGGATCATCCCATGGATCATCCTGGCCACGGGATTATTCCAAGGAGCTCTCCTGGCCATGGGATCGCTCCAAGGACCATCCTGGCCATGGGATCATCCCAAGGATCATCCTGGCCACGGGATCATTCCAAGGACCATCCTGGCCATGGGATCAACCCAAGGATCATCCTGGCCATGGGATCAATCCAAGGGTCATCCTGGCCATGGGATCAATCCAAGGACCATCCTGGCCATGGGATCATCCCAAGGATCATCCTGGCCATGGGATCATTCCAAGGAGCTTTCCTGGCCATGGGATCAACCCAAGGATCATCCTGGCCACAGGATCATTCCAAGGAGCTCTCCTGGCCAAGGTATCACCCCAAGGCTTTTCTGGGAATGTTCTCCTCCCTCATCCCAGCCTTTTGCAGCAGGGATGGATCCCTCACCTTCTCGTTGAGCAGGATGAGGCCGAGCAGGGGCCGGGACATGGACCACTGGTTCCGGCAGTCCTCGAAGATGATGATGTTCAGCACCGTCGAGAGCATCTGGCACGGGGAGCCAAGGGTTAAAGGCAGCCCCTGCATCCCACCCCATGGATCTCATGGATCCCAAATCCCGTCCCATCCTAATCCCATGGATCCCAAATCCCATCCCATCCCATCCTAATCCTATGGATCCCATCCCAGTCCCAGGGAGCCCAATGCCATGGATCCCATCCCACCCCATGGATCTCATGGATCCCAAATCCCATCCCATCCTAATCCCATGGATCCCATCCCAATCCCATGGAGCCCAATGCCATGGATCTCATGGATCCCATCCCATGGATCTCATGGATCCCAAATCCCATCCCAATCCCATGGATCCCATCCCACTCCCATGGATCCCCTGGATCTCATGGATCCCATCCCACTCCCATGGATCCCAATCCTATGGATCCCATTCGATCCCATCCCATGGATCCCAATCCCATCCCAAATCCCACCCCCAGCTTCCTCCTCGCTCTGGGATTTGGGAATCTCCTGGAATGCTCCTGGAGACTCAAGGTTCTGAAGCTTTGAGCCAATGAATTCCAGTGGGTTTTGGGGCTCCTCCATTGTTTTTTGGGCTCTTCAGGTGTATTCTGGAGCCCCCAGGAATATTCTGCCCCCTCCAGGTGTATTTTTGAGCCTCCCAGATGTATTTTGGAGCTCCCCAGATCTATTTCAGAGCCCCCAGGTACCGTTTGGAACCCCTCCGTTGAATTTTGGCCTCTCCAGTTGTTTTTTGGTGTCCCCAGGTTATTTCAGGTGTTTTTCAGAGCCCTCCAGGTAAATTTTAGAGCCCCCAGGTATTTTTTGGGTTCTCCAGTTGTTTTTCAGAGCCCCCAGGTATTTTTTGGGCTCTCCAGGTGTTTTTTGAAGCCCCAGGTGTATTTTGGAGCTCCCCAGTTGGTTTTAGAGTGCATCAGGTATTTTTGGGCTCTTCAGGTGTATTTTGGAGCCCCCCACGTGTATTTCAGAGCCCCTAGGTGCATTTTGGAGGCCCCCAAGTGTATTTTGCCCCTCCAGGTGCATTTTGGAGCCCCTCAGGTGAATTTTGGCCTCTCCAGTTGTTTTTGGAGCTCCCCGCTGCATTTCGGCCCCCTCAGGTGCATTTTGAAGCTCCCCAGGTGCATTTTGGAGCCTCCAGGTACATTTTAGAGCCTTCAGGTGTATTTTGTCCCTGCCAGGTGTATCTCAGAGCCCCCCAGGTGTATTTTTTGTCTCCCCCAGGTGTATTTTTTGTCCCCCCCAGGTGTATTTTTTGCCCTGGCCAGGTGTGCTGGGCTGACCTGCTGGATCATCTCGGGGTGCTGCTGCATGATGTGCAGGAAGCGATCGCTCTCCTGGGCCAGGGGCGTCGATCTCTTCTTGGTGCTGCGCGAGAGCTGCTTGAACAGGTAGGTGACAATGTGGTCCAGGCAGGAGCAGCAGCCCGTGCACACCATGGTGTCTGAGGGGACAGGGGGAAAAATGAGAGTTTGGGGGGAAAAAATGGGGGTTTGGGGAAAAAAATTGGGGGTTTTGGGGGGAATATGGGGGAAAATA
>JAWWEB010000183.1:4868-15720 GCA_035222195.1 Myioborus miniatus | reverse complement strand
GGGGAAAATGGGGGGAAAATGGGGAGAAAAAGAGGGTGTTTGGGAAGGGAAAATGAGGAAAAATGGGGGAAAATGGGGGAAACAATGGGGGAGAAATGGGAGGAAAATGGGAGGAAAATGGGGGTTTGAGGGAAAAAAATGGGGGTTTGGGAAGGGAAAACGGGGAAAAATGAGGGAAAAAGAGGAGGGAAATGGGAAAAAATGGGGGGAAAATGAAGGAAAATATGGGGGTGGTTTGGGGGAAAAAATAGGGGGTTGGGAAGGGAAAATGGGGTAAAAATGGGGTAAAAAAGGGGGGATTTGGACAGAAAAAAAGAGGGTTTGGGGGAAAAAAACCCCAAGTTTGGGGAGAAAAATGGGGGTTTGGGAAGGGAAAAAACATGGAAGTTTGGGAAGGGAAAACGGGGAAAATGGAGAAAAATGGGGAAACATGGGGAAAAAATGGGAGGGAAATGGGGGGAAAAATAGGGAGTTGGATAGAAAAAAAGAGGATTTGGGGGGAAAACAGGGAAAATGGGGGTTTGAGGGAAAAATGGGGTTCAGGGAAAAAAACCTGCAAATTTTGGGGAGAAAAATGGGGATTTGGATGGAAAAAAAGAGGATTTGGGGAAAAATGGGGAAAGAATGGGGATTTGGGAGGGAAAATGGAAAAATTGGGAAAGACAGGGTTTTGGAGGAAAATAAAGTGGAAGCATCCAAGGCCAGGCTGGGACAATCTGGGATTGTGGGAGGAGTCCCTGGGATTGGGACTGAAATCCCTTCCAACCCAAACCATCCCAAAATTCCAACAATTCCCAGAACTTTTAATTTTCAGCAAGACCAGTGAAGGAACCACTGCTCCAAATTCTCCAAAGCCCAGCTTCAAATTCCAAAGCCCACATGGAAAATGGGGTTTTTAGCCCTGATTTATTTACAAATCCCAGGAAAACTGCCCCCCAAATCCCAGGAAAAGCAGGGGGAGTTACCCAGTGCAGTGAGGCCCTCGGAGATGGAGGACAGGATGTACATGATGACGTGGGGCTCCAGGCTGGCAATGAAGTTCATGTGGTCCTGGGTGAGCACTTCCAGCAGGGAATAGTAGGATTGGCTGAGCTTGGGATAATCCTGCAGGAAAAGGAGGAAAAATCTGCTTGGTTTTCCTGGAAGCATCAAATTCCTAAATGCAGCCTGTCCTGAATTGGCTGGAATGTGCTGGTGGAGCTCCTGGGAAGAACTGAGCAAGGATTCTCTCTCCCAGAAAATTTGTATTCCAAGAGATTTCTCATTTTCCTTCTCTCCCATTTCACTATTTCCCATTTTCCTTCTCTCCCATTCCACCATTTCCCATTTTCCTTCTCTCTCCCATTTCACTATTTCCCATTTTCCTTCTCTCTCCCATTCCACCATTTCCCATTTTCCTTCTCTCTCCCATTCCACCATTTCTCATTTTCCTTCTCTCCCATTCTATTCCATGTTCCCAGTGCTGCTCTATCCAATCATTTTTCCCACTTCGTATTTTCTCAGGGAAAATCTGGGAATTGGGATGGGATTTCAAATCCATTCCCACCCAAAATTTGGGAATTATTTATGTGGCTCCTTTTCAACCCAAACCATTCCGTGATTGCATGAATTCCAAACTGGGCAGGATTTCAAACCCATTCTCACCCAAAATCTGGGAATTGTGATGGGATTTCCCACCCAAAGTCTGGGAATTGTGATGGGATTTCAAACCCATTCCCACGCAAAATCTGGGAATTGGGATGGGATTTCCTACCCAAAATCTGGGAATTGGGATGGGATTTCAAAACCCTTCCCACCCAAAATCTGGGAATTCTTCCTGTGCTTCACCCAGAGCCCGATGCCAATTCCCATCCCTGATCCAACCCCTTCATCCCTCCATCCTCTCCTCCAGCTTTTCCTGGAATGGAACTGGAATTCCCAGGATGGAACTGGAATTCCCAGGGGATGGAATTGGGATTCCTGGGGATGGAATTGGGATTCCCAGGACGGAACTGGGATTCCCAGGGATGGAATTAGAATTCCCGGAATGGAACTGGGAATTCCCAGGGGATGGAATTAGAATTCCCAGGATGGAACTGGGATTCCCAGGCTGGAACTGGGATTCTCAGGATGGAACTGGGATCCCCAGGACGGAACTGGAATTCCCAGGCTGGAACTGGGATTCCCAGGCTGGAACTGGGATCCCCAGGCTGGAACTGGGATTCCCAGGGGATGGAACTGGAATCCCCAGGACGGAACTGGGATTCCCATGACGGAACTGGGATTCCCAGGACAGAATTCCGGGGCTGTCTCACCAGGAGGTCGCTGTGGGGGATGGACAGCAGCAGTTTGATGAAGGTCTGCAGGGCGTTGTCCAGCGCGTCGTCCCCGTAGAGCCGGAAGACGCCGAAGTTGACGTAGCTGCCGCTGAGCGCCGCCTTCAGCATGGAGAAGCAGATGGAGATTCCCTTCAGCTTCAGCGCGTACACCTGGTCCTTGGGCACCTCGCCCAGCGTCAGGATGCGATTCCCTGCGGGAATTCCGGCTCGGGATCACCACTCCCATCCCGCCCCGGGGTATGAAATCCATTCCAACCCAAAGTATTCAACGATCCCCTGAATTCCAAACTGGACGGGATTCTAAATCCACTCCAACCTGAAACTGGAGAACTGAGATGGCATTTAAATTCCATTCTGCGCCAAAATCTGGGAACTGGGATGGGATTTCAAATCCATTCCAATCCAATCCATTCCATGATCCCATGAATTCCAGACTGGATGGGATTCCAAATCCATTCCAAACCAGAATCACAGGATTATTTACGTGGTTCCTTTCCAACAGGGATTTAAGGTCTTTCCAACCCAAACCATTTCATGATCTCATGAATTCCAAACCGGATGAGATTTCAAATCCATTCCAACCCAAAATATGGGAACCTTAAACTGGATGGGATTCCAAATTCATTCCAATCCGAAATCTGGGAATTGGGATAGGATTCACAATCCATTCCAACCCAATCCATTCCACGATCCCATGAATTCCAGACTGGATGGGATTTCAAAGCCATTCCAACCCAAAATCTGGCAACTGGGATGGGATTTCACATCTATTCCAACCTGAAACTGGGGAACTGGGATGGCATTTAAATTCCATTCCAACCCAAAGTCTGGGAATTCCAAACTGGATGGGATTCCAAATCCATTCCATTCCCCTCAGCTTGTATACCTTGGGCACCTCGCCCAGCATCAGGATGCGATTCCCTGTGGGAATTCTGGCTCGGGATCACCACTCCCATCCCGCCCCAGGGTTTGAAATCCATTCCAACCCAAAGTATTCAATGATCCCTTGAATTCCAAACTGGATAGCATTTCAAATCCATTCCAAGCCAAAATCTTGGAATTGGGATGGGATTTCAAATCCATTCCAAGTCAAAATCTGGGAATTCCAAACTGAATGGGATTGCAAATTCACTCCAACCCGAAACTGGAGAATTGGGATGGCATTTAAATTCCATTCCATGTCAAAATCTGGGAATTGGGATGGGATTTCAAATCCATTCTAACCCAATCCATTCCATTCCCTTCAGCTTCAGCGCGTACACCTGGTCCTTGGGCACCTCGCCCAGCGTCAGGATGCGATTCCCTGCGGGAATTCCGGCTCGGGATCACCACTCCCATCCCACCCTGGCATTCCTAATCCACTCCAAATCTGGGAAATGGGATGGGATTTCAAATCCATTCCAACCCAAACCATTCCATGATCCCATGAATTCCAAACTGGATGGGATTTCAAATCCATTCCAAGCTAAACCATTCCACAATCCCTTGAATTCCAAACCGGATGGGATTTCAAATCCATTCCAAGTCAAAATCTGGGAATTCCAAACTGGATGGGATTGCAAATTCACTCCAACCCGAAACTGGAGAATTGGGATGGCATTTAAATTCCATTCCATGTCAAAATCTGGGAATTGGGATGGGATTTCGGATCCATTAAAACCTGAAATCTGGGAATTATTTATGTGGTTCCCAAAATCATTCCATCATCCAGGATGTTTCCAGGATTTATCCATGGATCAATCCAGGATGTTCTCAATGAATCCAGTACTTATCCATGGATAAATCCAGGATTTTTCCAGGATGAACCCAGGATGAACCCAGTATGAATGCAGGATTTATCTGTGGATTAATCCAGGACTTTTCCAGGATGAAACCAGAATTTATCGATGGATGAATCCAGGATGTTTCCATGGATAAATCCATGATTTTTCCAGGATACTTTCAGGATGAATCCATGATTTTTCCAGGATGAATCCATGGATGAACCCAGGATGTTTCCAGGATTTATCCATGGATGAATCCAGGATGAACCCAAAATTTTTCCAGGATGAACCCAGGATGTTTCCAGGATTTATCTGTGATTTTTCCATGGATGCAGCCCAGGCAGCTCCAGGATCCCTCACCGTACGTCGTGATCATCTTGCTGGTCTCCCGGAAAAGCAGGATCCCGTTGGGAGAGGAGACATCAAACTGCAGCCGTTGGGATCTGCAGGAAAAACAGGGAATGCTCAGAGCCAGGGAGCTGCTCCAGGGCTGGAGAGAGCTGGGAATGTTCCCCTGGAGAAGGGAAATTCCAGGGAGAGCTTCCAGAACATTCCAGGGCCTGCTGAAGGAGCTCCAGGAGAGCTGCAGAGGGATTTGGGATAAGGGATGGACAAAGGATTGGGAAAGGGGAGATTTGATGGGATTTTGGGAAGGAATTCCTGGCTGAGATGGAATTCCCAGGAATGCTGTGGATCCTGGGAGTGTCCAAGGAAAGGTGGGAAAAGGGAAGGGTCCAAGGAAATCTTGGAGCACCTTCCAAGGCCTAAAGGGGAGAGCTGGGACAAGGGATGGAGAGACAGGACACAGGATGGGAAAAAGGGAGATTTGATGGGATTTTGGGAAGGAATTCCTGGCTGGGAGGATGAGGAGGGGCTGGGATTTGGGAATTCCCAAATATCCTTGGGAGTGTCCAAGGAAAACTGGGAAAGGATCCAAGGAAATCTTGAATTCCCTTTCAGAGCCTAAAGGGGCCCCAGGAGAGCTGGAGAGGATTTGGGACAAACCCTCTGTCCCCAAATTTTGGGACAAAGGGATGGAGGGACAGGACACAGGGAATGGATTTAAACTGGGAAAAGGGGAAATTTGATGGGATTTTGGGAAGGAATTCCTGGCTGGGAGGGTGGGAAGGGCTGGGATGGAATTCCCAGAGGAGTTCAGGCTGCCCCTGGAGTGTCCAAGGAAAGGTTGGATCCCCCAGGTACTGAACAGGCTTTAAACCCCTTCTAAGGTGCAGAATTCCATGAAATCCCAAATTTTTGGGAATCTCCTACCTGTTATAAATGGGGTTTGTGAGGAAAAATGGGACTTGGGGGAGGGAAATGGGGATTTGGGGAGCAACAACTACATCCAGGGAGCTGAAATCAGCTTTAAACCCCTCCCAAGGCTCAGAATTCCATGAAATTCCAGATTTTTGGGAAATTCCTACCTGTAATAAATGGGAATTTGGGAGAAAAATGGGGGAAAAAATGGGGATTTGATGGGGGGGAAATGGGGAAAAATGGGGATTTGGGGAAAATCATGAAGGCTTTGGGGGCAACAACCACACAGGGAGGGATGAAATAACCCAAGGCTCAGAATTCCATGAAATTCCATTTTTTTGGGAATTCCTACCTGTTGTGGACCAGCTCAGCCATGAGTTTGAGGACGGGCGTGGTGCAGGCGGGGTCGTGGTACCAGAGCTCGATGGCTCTCTGCAGGATGGGCATGTACGAGGGGTAACTGCCAGGAAATTAAGGAATTCCCACTTTTCCAGGCCATAAATCCCATGGGAATGGGATATTCCAGGATGCAGCAAGGCAGGGTGGGGTTTAGGGGCACATGAGGATGAAATTGGGGTTTTGGGGTTTGTTATTGGTGGGGTTTTATACCGGAAAAAATCAGCGGTGTGAGAGATCCCAGGAAATGGGATTCCAGGATTTGGGAGCTGGGATGAGATTAGGATTTGGATCAGAATTTGGGATCAGGATCAGGATTTGGGATGGGATCAGGATTAGGATCAGGATCGGGATCAGGATTTGAGATCAGAATCAGGATTAGGACTGGGATCAGGATTTGGGATCAGGATAAGGACTTGGGATCAAGATTTGGGATCAGAATCAGGATCAGGATTTGGGATGGGATCAGGATCAGCAGCAGGATTGGGATCAAGATTTGGGATGGGATCAGGATTTGGGATCAGGATTTGGGATCAGGATAAGGACTTGGGATCAGGATTTGGGATCAGAATCAGGTTCAGGATTTGGGATGGGATCAGGATCGCGATCAGGATTTGGAATGAGATCAGGATCAGGAGCAGGATTGGGATCAGGATTTAGGATGGGATCAGGATTTGGGATCAGAATCAGGATCAGGATTTGGGATGAGATCAGGATCAGGATTTGGGATGGGATCAGGATCGGGATCAGGATTTGGGATCAGGATCAGGATTTGGGATGGGATCAGGATTTGGGATCAAGATTTGGGATCAGGATTTGGGATCTGGATCAGGATTTGGGATTTGGGATCAGGATCAGGGTTTGGGATCAGGACTGGGATCAGGGTTTGGGATCAGGACTGGGATCAGGGTTTGGGATGAGGATCAGGGTTTGGGATCAGGGTTTGGGATGAGGACTGGGATCAGGGTTTGGGATGAGGATCAGGGTTCGGGATCTGGATCAGGGTTTGGGATCAGGGTTTGGGATCTGGATCAGGGTTTGGGATCAGGGTTTGGGGTCAGGATCAGGATTTGGGATCAGGATCAGGGTTTGGGGTCAGGATACATCCACTCGAAGAGCATCATGAAGCTGGTCTTGGCGTTGAAGGCGAAGGCGATGCCCCGCAGGTCCCGCACCAGCCCCACCAGGGTGCGCTGGGGGGACGGAATGAATGAATGTAAGAAAATAAAATAAAAATAAAATAAAAATGGAATACATTGAAATGAAATGGAATGAAATGAAACAGAACAAAGTGAAATAAAACAGATGAAAAAAATATAATAAATATAATAAAAATATAAGAAAGAATGGAATAAAAGAGAACGATAAAAAAGGGTAAAATTCAGGCACCCCTAAATCCCATTAAACTGATCCCAATGGATTCAGGCACGCCCAATTCCCACTAAACTGATCCCAAGGGATTGAGGAACCTCCTATTCCCATTAAACTGATCCCAAGGGATTCAGGCACTTCCAATGCCCATTAAACTGATCCCAATTCCCTCTGGACCAATCCCAAGGGATTCAGGCTCCCTCATTTCCCACCAAACTGATCCCAATTCCTACTGAACTGATCCCAAGGGATTCAGGCACACCAATTCCCATTAAACTGATCCCAAGGGATTGAGGAATCTTAATTCCCATTAAACTGATCCCAAGGGATTGAGGAACCCCCTATTCCCATTAAACTGATCCCAAGGGATTCAGGCACCCCCAATTCCCACTAAACTGATCCCAAGGGATTCAGGCACCCCAATTCCCACTAAACTGATCCCAAGGGATTGAGGAACCCCCTATTCCCATTAAACTGATCCCAAGGGATTCAGGCATCTCCAATTCCCACTAAACTGATCCCAAGGGGTTCAGGAATCTCAATTCCCATTAAACTGATCCCAAGGGATTCAGGCATCTCCAATTCCCACTAAACTGATCCCAAGGGATTCAGGCACCCCAACTCCCTCCTGCCCAGCTCCCACCATTCCAGCTTTTCTCCCAGAGCTGGGCACAGCTCCCTGCTCCTCCTGCCTGCCCAAAACCCCAAATCCCATGGAAAAGATCCTGGGAAAAGCAGGAAAATGGGGATTGGCTCTGGCTGACCTTGGCCTCCTGCTCGTTGAAGGAGTTGGTGCTGAACATCTGAGCCACGGTCTCGAAGGCAGCGGTGAGGGGCAGCATGAACTGCTCGTACTGATCCTCATCTTCTCCTGGAAAACAGGGAAAAATCATGGAAAACATGGAAAAAACATGGAAAAATCCATGGGAAAATCCCCCATGAACTGCTCGTACTGATCCTCATCTTCTCCTAGAAAACAGGGAAAAATCATGGAAAAATTCATGGAAAAATCCCCCATGAACTGCTCGTACTGATCCTCATCCTCCCCTGGAAAACAGGGAAAATCCATGGGAAAACATGGAAAAAACATGGAAAAATCCCCCATGAACTGCTCATACTGTTCATCGTCCTCCCCTGGAAAACAGGGGAAAATCCATGGGAAAAACATGGAAAAAACATGGGAAAATCCCCCATGAACTGCTCGTACTGATCCTCGTCTTCTCCTGGAAAACAGGGAAAAACATGGAAAACATGGAAAAAACATGGGAAATCCATGGAAAAAACCATGGAAAAATCCCCCATGAACTGCTTGTACTGATCCTCATCCTCCCCTGGAAAACAGGGAAAAATCATGGAAAAAATTCATGGGAAAATCCCCCATGAACTGCTCGTACTGATCCTCATCCTCCCCTGGAAAACAGGGAAAAACATGGGAAAATCCATGGGAAAAACATGGAAAAATCTCCCATGAACTGCTCGTACTGATCCTCATCTTCTCCTGAAAAACAGGGAAAAATCCATGGGAAAACATGGAAAAATTATGGAAAATCATGGGAAATCCATGGAAAAATCATGGAGAAAACATGGAAAATCTATGGAAAAATCCCCCATGAACTGCTTGAACTGATCCTCTAATCTCCCCTGGAAAAACATGGAAGAACATGGGAAATCCAGGGAAAATTTATCCCTAAATCCTGATGGGATGGGAAATTGATCCTAAATCTTATTGGGATTTCAATCCCCAGTTTTGGGGATTTTTCAATCCCCAAGTTTTGGTGGGATGGGAAAATTTTATCCCCATTTTTATGGGATCATTCTCCACACCAACCCCAATTCCCGATTTTCCTTTTCCCACCCCAACCCCTTTACCTGGCGAAAGCTCCACCTCCCTAAATCCCACAATCCAGTTGCCAAAAGCTGGAATTCTGTGGGAATTCCCAGGAAAAAATACCTAAATCCACCATGAGGAGCCGTCCCAGGGCCGTGTAGAACGTGGTCCGGCAGCGCATGTCCGTCAGGTTGGACTGGTTGTTGATTCCCAGGAAGGAAAAGTGCTCGCTCTGGAAAAGGAAAATTGGGATGAGGTAAGGAGGGAAGAACTCCAGGAAAAAAATTCCCACGTGGAAAAGGTGTTTTTTCCAGGGAAAATCTGATGGGAAATGGAGAAATCCTCAAGGGTTTGTCCAAGCTGGCTGAGATGGATCCTGAGCATCCAGAATCCCAAAAATCCCCACTGGGTTTGATGGAATGATGGAATTCTGGAAACTGCAGCATTCCCAGAGCCAGGATTTCAAATCCCAATTTTCTCTCTCCCCCTGGAATTCCCAGGGCCTGGGTTACTCAGGAAGTTGGGAAATTTATGGTTTTTTTCCAAAGATAACCCAAATTTTGCAAACCTCAGCTTGGGGACAGCCTCAGTGAAAAACTGGGGAAAAACTCAGGAACTTCTGGAATTCCTGGGAAAACACTTCCAAGGACAGGGGAATTCCAGGGGAATTGCAGGAATTCTGGCTCTGCCTCTGGCATGGGAATCCCTTCAGGCTGATTCCTGGTTATTTTCCATGGAAAAATGTAATCCCAGGCTGGGAATTGGGGCTGAAGGCCCTGGGAATGCCTGGAGAACATTCCTGGGAATGCCTGGAAAACATTCCAGAACTCCAGGAATTCCTGAAAATCATCCCTGAACTCCCAAGAATGCAGGGAAAACATTCCTGGAAATTTCTGGAAAACCTTACTGGAACTGCCTGGAAAACCTCCCTTAATTCCAGAAAAGCCTGGAAATCCCTGGAAATCATCCCTGAACTCCTGGAAATGCCTGGAAAACCTTGCTGGAATTGCCTGGAAAACCTCCCTTAATTCTAGAAAAGCCTGGAAAACATCCTGGAATTGCCTGGAAAACCTCCCTGAACTCCAGGAATTTCTGGAAAACATTCCTGGAATTGCCTGGAAATCATCCTTTAATTCCAGGAATGCCTGGAAAATATCCTGGGATCTCCAGGAATTCCTGGGAAACATCCTGGAAATGCCCGGAAAACCTCCCTGAACTCCTGGAAATGTCTGGAAAACACTGCTGGAATTGCCTGGAAAACATCCTAGGAACTCCAGGAATTCCTGGGAAACTCCCTGAACTCCAGGAATTCCTGGAAAACATCCTGGAAATCATCCATGAACTTCAGGAATTCCCCCCTTGTTCCAGCAGGGAATGCAAACCCTCTGGAAGTGCTGCTGGATTGGAATGGAATCCTGGAATGCTTTAGGTTGGAAGGGACCTTAAATCCCATCCTCCCACTACCCCACACCGGGAATTTTCCAGGAATGAGCTTGGATTTCATGGAGAGCAAAAATCTTCGGGAATGGGAAACGCCACCAAACCCCAGCCCCTCAAAACCAAAGAATTCCACCAAAAAAACCCCCAAACTTCCCCCCAAATCCCATTTTCCAGAGGTTCCTCCAGCAGCATGGAAAGCCAGGGAGGGAGATGGAATTCCAAAGGGGATTTAGGATGGAATTTTCCTGGGAATGAGGCAGGGAGGGAGCGCTCACCGTGTGATTGTTGAGCATGAACTGCACGGCGCTGAGCTTCACCAGCTTCCGCACGCTGCTGTACGTGCAGGGGGTCAAGGAACAGGCACAACTCCTGGAATTCCTGGAATTCCCAGAAAACACTTCCAGGACCAGGATGGGAAAATGGGATTTGGGATGGATTATTCAGGAAGTTGGGAAATTTATAGGTTTTTCCAAGGA
>JAWWEB010000174.1:111940191-111950475 GCA_035222195.1 Myioborus miniatus | reverse complement strand
GTGTCCCTGTCCCTGCAGGGGTGTCCCCTGGGCCAGGTGAGGCTGGCACAGCTCCTGCCATGTCCCACAGCTCCTCTGCCACATCCACAGCTGTGTTTCCAGTGAGGGCATCCCTGCTCCACGGCGTGCCCGTGCCCGTGGATCGCAGCGTTCCCTGGGCAGCAGCACCGATGGCGGCAGCGTGTCCTGAGCAGGGTCCGGCAGGACGGGCTCTGTTCCAGCTCTCTGTCCCCTCATGTGCAGTGTCACAGCTCCTCCTGCACAGCGCGCTCTGTGCCCGCAGGACGGGAGGACGATTCCTGCTTTGCACGATTGGCAGGGAATGGGAAATGAGAGGGGAAATTGCCGCTGGAGCTGCTGCTGTGGCGATGCTCATTGCCAGTGACGGCGCTCGGAATTCCCAATTCGTCCCGGAATTCCGGAGCCAAGCCCACGGGTGGCGGTGGGACAAGCGAGGGAGGTGATTCCTGCTGGCTGCGTTTCCAGCCACAGCGGCGTTTGGAAAAGCCTCTGCCGTGGGCTGCAAGGACAAGCGCTGCGAGCTGCAAAAACACCAGATGGTGCCACGGCCTCAGTTATTCCTCTGTGCCTCCGCCTCGGGGAGCTCAGGCTTCCCCTGCTCTGCGGGCTGTGCCCATCCTCCTTCTTCCCAAGGGTCCCGGGGGAATTCAGCCTGGCTAGAAAAAAATATAAAGGTTTTACTTACTGAACAACGAGACAGAGCCATTAATTAGTAACACGGATTAAAAAGGAGAATAAATTAAAGTCTGGTGATGCTGCCAAGATGCCACCTGAGGGCTGGGGTGGATTATTCCCACTGGCAGGTCTCCAACCCCTTCCATACTTAAAATACAGAATTGTTGATACTTTAAATGAATTCAGGGGAAAGAAATCCCAGGCCCTTGCACGTTCCTCCGTGCTGCTGATTTTACTGAATTGTTAAGTGCACTCAGAGTTTTCCTGTCAGAAATCAGGTGAGTTGGTTACACACCTGTTTCCCTGAATCCCTCCATTTTAAGTTCCTGTCACTTGGTACAGGTTTCTTCCTGTTTAGTTTTTCCCCCCAAATCTACAGTTCCATGCTCCTCAAGTGTCTTGGGACCCCAAGAACTGAGAGAACTGCAGAATTTATTAAGGCTAAGTAATAAATCAACGTTTTCCCCTTAAAATATGCCAAAAGAAAATGTAAAGATACCCACAGCTTGTAAAGCCAGGGAAGTGCAGTTCCCTGTGAGGGGAAGGCAGAAGGAAATCCCTGAAAAGCCTCAGCAGGACCCAAGGCCCTGGCCCCAGATGGGTTTGGTGAGCAGAAGATGGACCATGAAGGGGGAGCACACGTGTCCAGTGATGAGGTGTTGGTTCCTTTGCCCACCCACCCAACACCACCCAAACCCGTGGGGAAGAAGGTGAAGGAGAAGAAGAAGGTGAAGGAGAAGGCAAAGAGGAAGGTGAAAAAGAAGAAGGTGAAGAAGGTGAAAAAAAGGTGAAGAAGAAGAAGAAGGTGAAGAAAAAGATGAAGAAGAAGGTGAAGAAGGACCAGCCACTGCCCTAAAACCTCCATCCTGCCCCATATTTATTACCATATTCTAAACCCCAAACTCTGAGTTTCCCACCCTGTGCCATCACACACTTCTGCCCCACTCACACCCACAATCCCAGTGCTCTCCATCAATTCTGGAAGCTTCTTCTTCTGTGCCTTTCAGCACAGACAGCCCAAAACTTTCAGCATCCAGGGTTCCAGCACTGAGGAACTACAGGATCCTGTGCTGACTTCCAAAGAGGGGTTGTGGGAGGAAGAGGAGCAGAATCCATGGCAGGACATGAGCCACAGGCAAGGATTTTGTCTGGTGCCATGTCCTGAGGGCACAGATATTCCAGTGCCAGGTGGGCAAGGGGCTGTTCAGAGCAGCCCTGGATCCCCCTCTGAGACCCTAAGGTGGATAAATATAAATATAAATATAAATATAAATATAAATATAAATATAAATATAAATAATATAATGAATTTTCATGTGTGTCCCCCAGGGATTGCTGCTGGGCTGCTCTAAATGCCCAGAAATGCCCTCAGTGACCCGAGGGTGCCCTTGATCCACGCCCCCAGCACCCTCCTGACTGCAGCGTGGCTGTCACAGCCTGTGGCACACCCGGGCTGGCAGTGCCCAGAGAGGGCTGGGGTGCCACAGAGCCGCTCTGTGGGCTCATCCCTGTGTGGGCACAGAGTAAACCTGTGTGCAGGAGGCTCAGGGCAGTGCCCATCCCAGCAGGACAGGGGAAGCAGCCTGCAGGAAGCTGCAGCACATCAATGCCCGTGGCACCGCATCCCTGGCATCGGGCCTGGAACAGCCCCCAGCCCCCCAAAGGTGAAACTCTCAGCCCAGCTTTCCACCCTAGAACCCAAAAGCAGCACCAGAGGAGCCTGAAGGGACAGGAGACCAGCTTGGTTCAGCTTTGAACTGGGAGATGCAGCAGCACCCTGGAATAAGGAACAACAGTTTGGAAGTGCAGCAGCTCCGACGCGGCCATTTCACCTCACCCAACAGCAAACAACCCCCAAGGCTGCTGCTCCTCCCAGGGCTTTGCAGGAGGGCAGGGAGCTGTGAGGAAGAGGCCTGGGATGAAGGCAGGATCCTCTGCACAGGGTGTCACCCTGTTCTCTGAGTTCTTCCAAGCCTTCTGATGTTTACATGTTTGTAATGTTGTTTTTCACACACTGTTCATGTCAATAATGATTGTTCTGCATTCCTTTCTGGAGGAGGAGAAATTTGATGGAGTGTTGGTTTGAGCAGTGTCATTGGAGAGGTGGCACTGCCACCCTCCAACCCACGGTCACTTTTGGAATTCTATTTATATTGAGAAATGAACTTCCCTTCTTCTACCCTGGAGGTTCCAGTGTGCATGTCATTGATCTGGTGTCCTGTTGGGCCAGACAGGGAGCCTGGCACAGGAGGGACAGCCCCTCACAGCCCTGTGCCCACCTCTCAGTGCAGGGCTGCAGTGGGGAGCATTCGCTGATTGATGAATGGAAAAAGAGATTTGCTTTACAAATAAACTTTGGGGTTGCTGATAAATGAAATTGGACATTGAAAGATGCAAGAAGCAATGGGGGAAACCCCTAAATTCCATAAGAATTAAAAATTAAAAGGGAGGGTTATACATTAGAAGGGAATCTCAGGCATCAGGTGTTTTGGGAAGTCTGAACCTCTCAAGTGCCTCAGAAATGGGAAAGAGAGAAGGGAAATGTGGCTGGGAATTGGGATAAAAAGGAGGCTGCACCCTCCAAAAACTGGAGAGACCCCGGGGATGCCCCATGGCCTCTGCCCCTATTGGAATAAAGCAAAAGGACTCCTGTGTCTCCTTTCTGGGCACGAAGCTCTGGTGTTTGTGCGTTGATTTTCCCAACACTGCCATGGCCACACAAGAACTGAGGTCATTTATGGGTTTTTAACAATCCTTCAGAACCAGGGCAGTGCTCAGAACATTTGTCTGTGCCAGAAGAAGTCAGGCCATGACTAAGAATCCTTCCAGCACCTTCCAGCCTGACAGTGACTCAGCACCTGCTGTCTCAGAGCTTGGGGTTGATTTACAGGACCACATGGAAATTTCCTCCTTTTCCACACAGAGGAACAGCAGATTTGTCATTCCAAACAAACTCTGGGTCTGCTGGGAGGTACAACCAGCACTGAGAGATAAAAGGAACAATGGGAAGGACTGCACTGATTGATGGATGGAAAAAGAGATTTGCTTTTGCAAATAAATTTTGGGTTTGCTGATAAATGAAATTGGACATTGAAAGGAACAATGGGGAAGAAAAACCCCCAAATTCCATACGAATTAAAAATTAAAAATTCCATACGAATTAAAAATTAAAAATTAATTTCCTCATTTTTCTCTCCCTGCAGCCTGAGCTGCTCCAATCCCATTCCCCCACTGCCCTGACCTCATTCCCAGCAGAACTCTCAGAAATTGGGGATTTTGGGCAGGTTTGGGGAGCCCAGCCCTCCTTGGTGCCCCCCGGGCTGGAATTGGGCAGAGATTCCCTGTGGTGCACCCCAAGGTGACAGTGACAATCCAGGGGAGCCATTCCCTGCAATTACTGCAATTAAAATCCTCATTGCTTTTAGGGCCAGGAGCAGATTCCCAACATTCCCAGCATGTTCTGCCAGCTGGGGAGGGGTGAGGGAATGGTGGGAGTGGGAAAGGAGTGGTGGACATGGAACAGCATCACCCAAAGGGTCCTGGTGACAGCAAGCTGCTCCAGGCAGCCCTGGAATGTTCTGGAGTGATTGAATTATGATGGAATTCCCAGCTGATCCTGCCGTGCAGGGACCCCTCCCACTGCCCCAGGCTGCTCCAGCCTGGCCATGGGCACTGCCAGGGATGCAGGGTGGGCACCCTGTGCCAGGGAACAATTCCCAATTCCCAATCTCCCATCCATCCCTGCCCTCTGGCACTGGCAGCCATTCCCTGTGTCCTGTCCCTCCATCCCTTGTCCCCAGTCCCTCTCCTGCTCCCTGGAGCCCCTTCAGGGGCTCTGAGCTCTCCCTGGATCCTTCTCCTCTCCAGGTGAGCACCCCCAGGTGTCCCAGCCTGGCTCCAGCTGCTCCTCACCCATCCCACCAACCCAACCTTCCCCTTCTGCCTGCTGCCAGCCCAGCAGAAGGCACGGAAATGGGGATTTGGTGTCCCTGGAGCCCCCCGGTGTCCCCATGGCAGGACAGGGCACTCACAGCATTGCCGGCCTCGGCGGCCAGGCGCGCGGCGTAGCGGGCGATCAGCCGGTGCTCCTCGTCCAGCCGGCCCGGGCTGTCCAGGGCACTGCAAAAAACAGCCCAGGGTCAGAGCAGGGAACCTCAAAACCAACCCAGAACCAGCCCAGGGCACTGTGAAACCAACCCAGAGTGAGCACAGGGCACTGCAAAACAGCATGGGGTGAGACAGGGAACCTCAAAACCAACCCAGAGTGAGCACAGGGAACTGTGAAACCAACCCAGAGTGAACACAGGGAACTGTAAACCTGACCAGGGAGAGCCCAGAGCCAGCCCAGGGCACTGCAAAACAGCACAGGGTGAGACAGGGAACCTCAAAACCAACCCAGGACCAGCCCAGGGCACTGTGAAACCAACCGAGAGTGAGCACAGGGAACTGTAAAACCTAACCAGAGTGAGCCCAGGGCTGTCCAGGGCACTGCAGAAAACAGCACGGGGTGAGACAGGGAACTGTGAAACCAACCCAGAGCCAGCCCAGGGCACTGCAAAACAATCCACAGTGAGACAGGGAACCTCAAAACCAAGCCAGGGTGAGCACAGGGAACTGTAAACCTGACCAGGGTGAGCACAGGGCATTGCCAAACCAATCCAGAGCCAGCCCAGGGCACTGCAACACAGCACAGGGTGAGACAGGGAACTGTGAAACCAACCCAGAGTGAGCACAGGGAACTGTAAACCTGACCACAGCCAGCCCAGGGCTGTCCAGGGCACAGCAAAACAACTCACAGGGAGACAGGGCACTGCCAAACCTGACCAGAGCAGCCCAGGGCACTGCCAGACCTACATAGAGTGAGCCCAGGGCACTGCAAAACAGCACAGGGTCAGACCAGGGAACTGTGAATCCAACCCAGAGTGAGCCCAGAGAACTGCAAACCTGACCAGGGTCAGCCCAGGGCACTGCCAAACCTGACCAGAGCCAGCCCAGGGCACTGCAAAATGCCCAGGGGTGTCCAGGACACTCAAAACCAACCCAGAATGAGCCAGGGCACTGCCAAACCTGACCAGAGTGAGCCCAGGGCTGTCCAGGGCACAGCAAAACAACTCACAGGGAGACAGGGCACTGCCAAACCTGACCAGAGCCAACCCAGGGAACCTCAAAATCAACCCAGAGTGAGCCCAGGGCTACCAGGACACTCCAAAACCTGACCAGAGCCAGCCCAGGGTTCCAGAACACTCCCAAACCAACACAGAGTGAGCCCAGGAAACCTCAAAACCAACCCAGAGCCAGTCCAGCACTGTCCAGGGCACTGCAAACCAGCACAGGGTGAGCCAGGACACTGCCAAACCAACCCAGAGTCAGCCCAGGGCTGCCAGGAAACTCCCAAACCTGACCAGAGCCAGCCCAGGGAACCAGAGCTGGGTGCCAGGAGGATGCAGGGAGACAAACCAGAGGGTTCCCCAGCAGCAGAGGAGGGAGAGGGCTCACACACAATCCCCTGGGTCACAAACACCATTCCGGGTGATCTGGCCCCTCTGTGCTCCTTGCAGGGGTGTGGAGAGGGCTCACAGAGAATCCTCTGAGTTAAAAACTCATTTCCAGGTGATCTGGCCCAGATCTGTGCTCCTTGCAGAGGAGGGAGAGGCCTCACACAGAATCCCCTGAGCTAAAAACAAACACCTGTCCAGGTGATCTGGCTCAGGCCTGTGCTTCTTGGAAAAGGAGGGAGAGGGCTCACACAGAATCCCCTGAGCTAAAAACACCATTCCAGGTGATCTGGCCCTTCTCTGCTCCTTGGAAAGGAGGGAGAGTGTTCACACACAATCCCCTGGGTCACAAACACCTGTCCAGGTGATCTGGCCCCTCCTGGCAGTGCTGTGCAGAGGAGGGAGAGGCCTCACACACAATCCCCGATGTCACCCTGATTTTTGAAGATTTTCTGAGCCTTCTGATGTTTCCATTCCTGTGAGGAACTTTCTCACACACTCTCTGTAAATAACTCATTGTTTTACATTCCTTTCTGGAGGAGGAGACATCTGATGGACTGTGGGTCTGTCCAGTGGCATTGGAGAGGTGGCACTGCCACCCTCCAACCCAGGGCCACTTCTGGAAATCTATAAATGCTGGAGTCAGAAATTAAACTGCCCTTCTTTTTCCCTTGGAGATTGCAGTGTTTGCATTGTTTTATTTCGTGTCCTACAGTGACAATTAGCAGCAAGAGGCAATTATCAGCTGTAATTATACAATTATCAGTAATTATTGTTCCCAAGGCAGACCTGCAGCACTCCTGGCTGTCCCCCCAGCACAGGAATTCAGGAATTCACACAAAGCAGACCTGGGGCACTGCCCTGACACTGAGCTGCCAACACTGAAATAAATTCATGTTGGAGCTGCAGCAGCACCTGCCTGCAGCCACAGAGCTGACTCACAATCAAAAGGTAAATATCATGTACACATGTTAGGAGAAGTTTTATAGATTTATGTTTTACCTCCCCCTGCCAAAATCTCAGGAACCAGACTGTGACTCTCACAATTAAAATGTAAATATCATGTATCTATGTCAGGAGAAGTTTTATAGATTTATAATTATCTTTTACCCCAATGCCCAAATCACAGGAACCAGACTGTGAGCAATGCCATGGGTGACTCTCACTATTAAAATGTAAATATCCTGTACAGATGTTAGAAGTTTTATAGATTTATCATTATGTTTTAGTCCCCCATGAACCAGATGAGCAATGCCATGGGTGACTCTCACAATTCAAAGGTAAATATCCTGTACAGATGTTAGGAGAAGTTTTATAGTTACCTTTTACCCCTCCTGCCCAAATCACAGGAACCAGGCTGTGACAGATGAGTGATGCCAGGGTGGACTCACAATTAAAATGTAAATATCATGTATGCATGTTAGGAGAAGTTTTATAGATTTATGTTTTACTTCCCCCTGCCAAAATCACAGGAACCAGACTGTGACAGATGAGTGATGCCATGGGTGACTCAAAATTAAAAATTAATTATCAAATATACATGTTAGGAGAAGTTTTATAGATTTATAATTATCTTTTACCCCCAATGCCCAAATGCCATGAACCAGACTGTGAGCAATGCCATGGATGACTCTCACTATTAATATGCAAATATCAAATATACATGTTAGGAGAAGTTTTATAGATTTATCATTATGTTTTAGCCCCCTGCCCAAAACCCATGAACCAGACTGTGACAGATGAGCAATGCCATGGGTGACTCTCACAATTCAAAGGTAAATATCCTGTATAGATGTTAGAAGTTTATAGATTTATAGTTATCTTTTATCCTCCCTGCCCAAATGCCATGAACCAGATTGTGAGCAATGCCATGGGTGACTCTCACTATTAAAATGTAAATATCATGTATAGATGTTAGGAGAAGTTTTATAGATTTATAATTATCTTTTACCCCAATGCACAAATCCCATGAACCAGACTGTGAGCAATGCCAGGGTGACGCTCACTATTAAAATGTAAATATCAAATATACATGTTAGGAGAAGTTTTATAGATTTATCTTTATGTTTTACCCCCTCTGCCCAAATCCCATGAACCAGACTGTGATAGATGAGCAATGCCATGGGTGACTCTCCCAATTAAAAAGTAAATGCCCTGTATAGATGTTAGGAGAAGTTTTATAGATTTATGTTTTACTTCCCCCTGCCAAAATCACAGGAACCAGACTGTGACAGATGAGTGATGCCATGGGTGACTCAAAATTAAAAATTAATTATCAAATATACATGTTAGGAGAAGTTTTATAGATTTATAATTATCTTTTACCCCCAATGCCCAAATGCCATGAACCAGACTGTGAGCAATGCCATGGATGACTCTCACTATTAAAATGTAAATATCAAATATACATGTTAGGAGAAGTTTTATAGATTTATAGTTATTTTTTACCCCCAATGCCCAAATCCCATGAACCAGACTGTGACAGATGAGTAATACCATAGCTGACTCTCACAATTCAAAGGTAAATATCCTGTACATATGTTAGAAGTTTTATAGATTTATAGTTATCTTTTACCCCCTTTGTGTTGTTCATCAGGGAATTTGGGAGGGTGGGATTGTCACCCTGGCATCCTGACCTCCAAACAAGATTTAAGGATTTCAACTCCATCACTGGACAACAAAAAGGAGTCAATGGACACAACTTTGGGAGGAACTAAAGGGTTAAAAGGTAAAACCTCAATGTGTGGATGAGCACATGGTGAGAAAATCCTCTGCTCCCAGTGCCTATTTTCTCTATTCAGCCTGCTGTTGTGTTTTTGACAAGGTTTTAATAAACCTTTTACATTTTTTAAAAATGAGTAACACTTCTCACAAGACAGACCAAGCAAACGTGTGGCTGAGCTCTGTGGTAAAATCCACACCTCCAGCACATTTATGGCTCTGAAGAAGGGAATTGTTCCCTGGGAGGGTGGAGAGGGGCTGGGATGGAATTCCCAGAGCAGCTGGGGCTGTTTCATCCTTGGAATTATCCCAGGCCAGGTTGGACACTGGGGCTGGAGCACCCTGGGACAGTGGGAGGTGCCCCTGCCATGGCATGAGATCAGACTGAAGCTCCTTTCCAGCCCAAACTGTCCTGTGACTCTGTAAAACACAAGGAATATCCTTGGGATCCTTCACCAGCACTGCACTCCCCTCCTGGAGCACGGCAGAGGTGCAGAGCTGCCCACATCTGCACCTGGCAATTTGAATTTCCACAGCATCCATCCTGCTGGGAGGGGCACACCTGGGGGTTCCCTCCTGGCACTGCCACCCCTCCCTGCTCCCCCAGCTCCTCACACACCACCAGCCCTGCTCTGCCACCCTGGGAAAGGTGGGCAGCCCTGCCAGGCCCAGAGCCAGCCCCTGGGGCAGCTGCTAAATTAGTGTGCTGCTAATTAGACTTGTAATTACAATCTAAAGCAGCCCCACCTATGAGAAATGGGCTTCAATGAGCTCCAGCAACCACCTGCACAGCCACAGCTGCAGGGGGGGCATCTGCAGCAACTCAGAGCCCTCCGAGAGGTTAAAATTCCCAGCAGGAGCACAGGAACTTGGAAATCAGGGTTTCAAACAGCAGGGCAATAATGGGATTATTGTGACTGGAAGGAGGATTTTGTAGTCTGCTGGTTTGCTGCAGACATCAGAGGGGATTACACTCCCCCTCATCCTGCACGAGTTCTGGGTCCACACAGGAACCATCTTTAAGGCACCATTTGTGTGTGGGAGATGCCCAGGATGAGCTGAAAGCAGATTTCAGCTCACTACAACTGCCAGGGGCAGACGTGCAGGTGTCAGAGGATGAGGCTGAGCCCACAGCTGCAATCTGGCTTTACTGGGAGGTGACAGAACCCCAGAGTCCCTGAGGCTGGAAAATCCCTCCAGCCCATCCAGTCCCAGCTGTGCCCAGTGCCCACCTTGTCCCCTCAGTGCCACATCCAGGTGGCACCTGCAGGGATGGGCACTGCAAACCTCTCTGAGCAGCCCCTGCCAAGGCCTGAGCCCCCTTTCCATGGGGAAATTCCTCCTGATGCCCACCCTGAGCCTGCCCTGGCCC
>JAWWEB010000174.1:111740978-111751546 GCA_035222195.1 Myioborus miniatus | reverse complement strand
GCCTCAGGCTGGGCCAGGGCAGGCTCAGGGTGGGCATTGGGAACAATTCCCACCTGGAAAGGGCTGTCCTGCCCTGGCACAGCTGCCCAGGATAGTGCTGAAGTGTCCATCCCTGGAGGGATTTAAAAGCCCTGTGGATGTGGCACCAGGGGACATAGGACAGTGGTGGCCTTGGCAGTGCCAGAGGATGGTTTGACTCAATGTTTGGAGAGAACTTTTCCAGCCTCAGTGATTCTGTGACTTTGTGCTGTGTTTTGATGCATCTTTCATTGCTGGATATCTAAACCCTGCACAGTGCAGCCCAGGCAGGAGGAGGGACATGCTGAAGCTGCAGCTGGGACACACAGCCAGGACATCCACATCCTTCCTGCAGCTTCCAAACCCACGGGCTCATGTGGTGGGTGCAGCTCTGCACTGCCAACACTCTCCCTTCTGCTGCCAGCTGAGAAGTGACCTTGGGAAAGGCAAACAGGGCTCGAGTTAATCAGTACCATTAAAGGGTGAGGTGACTCCTCACACACTGGCCAAGGGTGGGCATAGGGCAAACGTGCCATGTTTTACCTGGCACGGCTCTGCTGCCTTCCATTTGCTGGGATTGGTTGAGTTTTCTGCCTCCTGCCTTATCTTGAGCCTGAGGGGAGAAGGTTCTTAGCCTTGTGCCCTCTTTTTATTTAAGGAGATTTATAGGGAGCAGCCTTGTGGGCTTGCTGGAGCTGCTCTGCTGAGTGCCCTGATCCTGCCTGGAGCAAGATGGGATGTGCAAATCTCATCTTTGTTTGCTGTACTCAGCACAGGTGCCACCAGTGCTGTGCTGTCCCAGCCCACCTGGGTGTCACACCCCAGCACCTCTGGGCCCAGACAGTGGTGATGGTGTGAATCCCACCAGGGACATGGTGAGATTCTTGGCATGTCCTCTGCAGGGCCAGGAGCTGGACCTGGTGACCCATGTGGGTCCCTCCCAGCTCAGGATTCTCCAGGATTCTGTGGCAATGTTTGTTCTGCTGCTGGCTCTGGGTAACCAGATTACTTCCAAGCAGAATTGTTTTTTCCAGGACAGGAAGACCATTAGTAGAATCTGAGCTATAAATCTGTATTTTTTTCCTCTTTGGACACATAATTGGATCTCCCAGAGGTGTCCTGGTTGCAGGATTAATGTTGGGTTGAAGCCATAGGAGCCATTTGTGTCTGTAAATCCCATAACGACGCCAGCCAGCTCGTCTGCCATGGCACCGCAGCCACTGGGCCTGTCCCCACCTCTTGGGGTGCCTGTGCTGCCAGGGATTGTTGCTGCTGGTTTTGTTCTTTGCCTGAGGAGTTCTGACCCCAATCCCAAGGGAGCTGTCTGGGCTGGTTGGCTCCTCCCTGCAGCCCTGAGGAGAAGCTGTGTCTGTGAGCACGGAGCTATTTTAGAGCAGGGCCATTTACAGATGCCTGGCTGCTTTGGGAAGGAGACTCTGGGGTGTATGAAATTCCTTCTGGGCACTTCTCCTTTTACCTTCTTTCCCTGAAAAATGGGCAGAAATCCAGAGTCCAGGCTGGTGGGGATCACTGGTCAGGATAGAAGAACGATTTATAGAGGGATGTGAGTCACTAGACCAGTGTGTGGAGGTCCAAAATGCAGAAGCTGACACTGATTTCCAGTGAGGATGAGGTGAGGGAATGATGGAGCCAGTGCCAGGCTCAAACTGCTGGGTTTGGGGCTTCACAAGTGCAGAGGTGGAAGGGTCAACTTTAGTAATGTTTGTAAGGAAGACCCCGACAAGGAAAAGCAGCTGGAGGAGGCTGGGCATGGCCAAGATGTCTTGGGATGTGTCCCTGAAGGTGCCTGGCAGCTCATTGGTATTCTGGGAGCAGCTGTCCTGGGCAGGCAGCCGTGTCCTGGCTGTCCAGAGCACTGTCCCCAAGGGTGACAGCAGCCTGGCACCAGAGCCAGCCCTGCTTCTGTCCCTGTGCCCCAGGGTGTCCCCAGAGTGGGCACAGCATGGCTGGCCTTGCTCAGCACACAGAGGAGTGCCCTGGCTGGAGCCTGGCAGGAGCTGGGGGGCATAGGAAGGACTTAAAGCTGTGGGAGAGCATCCAGAGGGGCACAGACCCAACGGGGAAGGGTCTGGAGGGGCCACACGGGGTGCCTGAGGGCACTTGGCTTGTTCAGCTGGAGAAGAGACTGAGAGGAGAGCTCATGGATATCAACAACTTCCTCCTGAGGGGCAGCTCTGATCTCTGCTCTCTGTGACAGGGACAGGACCCAAGGGAACCACTGGAGCTGTGCCAGGGAGGTTTAGGTTGGATTTTGAGAAAGGTTCTTCCCCCAGAGAGAGCTGGGCACTGGCCAGGCTCCCCAGGGAATGGGCACAGCCCCGAGGCTGCCAGAGCTCCAGGAACATTTGAACAATGCTCTCAGGGATGGGCAGGATGGGATTGTTGGGGGTCTGGGCAGGGACAGGGGTTGGACTCCAGCATCCCTGTGGGTCTCTTCTGACCCAGGATATTCCATGGTTCCATGGCTGCATCAGCAAACCTCTGCAGAGCAGCTGCCCTTTCTCCAAGAACCTGCTCTTGCCAGCTCTTTGAGTTCTGCAACCAAGGTGGGAACATGTGTGGCCACGGGGAAAAGCTGTTTATTGAATATTATCCCCAGTTCTTGCAGGGAGAGAGGGAAACTTCCCAAGCCATGAGCTTGGTGAAATTCCCTGAGGTACCTTCCAAGCACAGGCACAGAGGCTCTGGAACTCTTTCCCTGCCTCACTCCAAGCCTTGCATCTGTTTTCTTGTTCCAGGCTGTTTTGGGGATAATGAGATTAAATCAGTCTCTCCTCCTCCCCTAACTGGTGCTTCAAATCCTATTATCTTGTAAAGCATTTGGAATTCTGCCCCCCAAAATTGCATTAAGCTGAGATGGAAATTCCTTGCGGCTTAGAATTGCTTCACTACAGCTTTGGGGTTTGTTCCTTCTTGCTCTGCTGCTCCTGTGGGGACACAACCTCTGGGGCTGAGTCCCAGGGAGATGGACTGACCCTGCACAGGGAGTGGGTACAGAAATCCTTGCCAAGGATGGGATTCACCCAGGAGGGAGCAAATGCTGTAAGATGGGACCCCAGCAGACCCATCTTGGTCCCTTATCCCTTCTTGGTCCTGGTGTGTTTCTTGGGAGTGTTGCTTTGCCCTTTCCCACCACTTCTCTGCTGCCTGGGAAAAGTGGGGAATGCAGACAAGGAGAGGAAGAGGTTGGAGCAATCCATGGTGCAGTGACAGGGGCTGCTTCAAGGCCATGGGCTGGGGGTGTCACCTGGAGCTGCTCTTTGCTGAGGGGTTTCCTTTTACCAACCAAACCAAATGTGGTACCTGTTGGAATGAGTCCAGAGGAGGCCACGGAGCTGCTCCATGGGCTGAGGTCCCTCTGCTCTGGAGCCAGGCTGGGACACCTGGGGGTGCTCTCCTGGAGAGGAGAAGGATCCAGGGAGAGCTCAGAGCCCCTGGCAGGGCCTGAAGGGGCTCCAGGAGAGCTGGAGAGGGACTGGGGACAAGGCATGGAGGGACAGGACCCAGGGAATGGTTTCAAAGTGGAAAAGGGGATTTGGGTGGGATATTGGGAAGGAATTCTTGGTTTTGAGGAGGTGAGGCCCTGGCACAGAGTGCCCAGAGAAGCTGTGGCTGCCCCTGGATCCCTGGCAGTGCCCAAGGCCAGGCTGGATGGGGCTTGGAGCAGCCTGGGGCAGGGGGAGCTGTCCCTGCCCATGGCAGGGGTGGCACTGGAGTTTCTGGAGGGTCCCTTCCCACACAAACCACTCTGGGATTCTGTGGTTGGGACTGGACTCGGGCAGGTGCTGTGCTGGAGCTGGGGCTGCTGTCCCAAGCAGGTGGGTGAGCAGCAGGTTCTGCCCCGCCCAGCACTGACCCCAGGAGTTTGGTAGCCTGTGGAATTGTTCTTGGGATCCTTATCAAAGTGTTCCTGGGAGAAGAGGACTTTAGCCAGGGTCGTGTGTGTTTGGAAGGGGCTGTGAGAGCAGATAATGGCTCATGCTGCCCTTGAGAGCCAAATGATGTCAAATTTTAACTTTCTATCTGGAAGTTGTTTCATGCCTTGTCTAGATCATTGATTTTTTATTTCTATTTTTATTTCCCCCACTGCAAACACACCCTGAGCACCCCAAATGTTGTGAAAGTGATGGGGCCAGGGGTACGAGCTCTCCCTCCCCATTCCCAAAGCTGCCTCTGGTGAAATCTCAGCTCCTCAGTGGAGAGGGGCCCTCTGAGACCCATCCTGCTCAAGGGGCTCCCAGTCCCACTGCTGGAAGTGAGGATGGAGACTGGGACCAGCAAGGGAACAAAGAGGTTACAGCAGAGCAGGTGACAGATGGCACTGTTGAGGGGGGACCCAGAGCATTTCTCCTCATCCAGGTAGGACAGAGCAATTGGAAGCAGTTGAAAGGATCAGCATTTTTCTCCTTGCCTGTGTCCACTCTGAGAACTGGAGTTGGCATTTCCAGAGGTGCCAGATGGCACTGTTGAGGGGACCCAGAGCATTTCTGCTCATCCAGGTGGTACAGAGCAGTTGGAAGCAGTTGAAAGGATCAGCATTTTGCTCCTTGCCTGTGTCCACTCAGAGAGCTGGAGCTGGCATTTCCACAGGGTAGGGGGTACATCAGGAGTCCCATGGGGGCTCCACACAGATGTGGCTCAGAAGGTTCCAGATGTTTGGCTGCTCCTGCAGGTTGCTGGAGCCCTAACTGTTGGTTTTTGTTTCCCTTTCCCAGTACAGTGCCGTGGACAGCAACCCCCTGTCCCTGTACGTCATGCATCCCTTCTGGAACGCCGTCGTCAAGGTGAGTCCCTGTCCCACCCTGGGCAGGACAGCACAGCCCAGGTCAGCTCTGTAACACCATCAGCTGCTTCGTTTGTGGTGCCACTAATGAGTGAGGGGCTGCCTGCAGCCTGCCCCCAGTCCCTGAATGCCTCCATCCCACTCTTCCTGCTGCCCCGGGATGCTCCAGCTGCTCCTGGCAGTGTTGTCTAACACCCAGACAGTGCAACCATGGCTGGAGCAGCACCTGCTCCTCACTCCATGTTTTAATGAGTTCATCTGTTCTTTTGCTGCTTTCCCATAGATCTTCCCTACATGGCTGGCCCCAAATTTGATAACGTTTTCTGGCTTCCTGCTGCTTGTCTTCAACTTCTTCCTCATGGCATACTTCGACCCTGACTTTTATGCTTCTGGTAAGGCTGCATGTTCCTGGGCAGGTGGGAAATCTGTGTCACCTCCATCTGCTGGGAATTGGTGAGGCCTCTGGGTCTGGGCCTTCCCAAAGTGACTGGGACAGAGGAGGGGATTGAACTCACTGGGTTTTGTGACAAGGACTTGTCAGGGTGTGACACCTTCCCTCTGGCTGCCCAGGAAAGGTGCTCCTGGCTGGCAGCGGGTGGGTCAGGGAGGAGGAGAGAGCTGGAATCTTGGGTTGGAATTGGCTCTGCCTGCAGAGCAATCAACCCAGTGCTCATGTTTGAAAATCTAACAGGAAAATGTTAGGAAGTGCTGTTTCCCTGAAATCAGCAGGTAGAGCCTTGTTTTTCACACCCCAGGTCGTTCCCCTCTTGGCAAAACCACCAGCACATCAGACTAACAAGGCCAAATCCTCTTTCTGAGCTTCACCATTCACAGCTTTAAACTTTTCTAACAGTCCCCATGTTCATCTGTCTGCGAATCCAATAGTTCAGTCGTGTTCCTTTGCACATGGAGGAGTCCCAGGGAAAGGATTAATGCAGTGTGATAATTCTCAGGAGCTTCTCCTCCGTGTTTTTCTCTCCCTTAGACCCTGCCAGGTCTGGTTTAGGTTGCTCAGGACAGTTTGTGTAGTTCTGAACTGGACCCATCATCAAAACACAGTTATATGGCAGAAATCCTGCTTTCTTGGGATTGCCTTTATTGGTGGATAAGTCAAAGCTGTTGAATTTGGTTCAGGTGGCACCTGTGGCTGTTGGCCAGGGTTTGGGCTGTTAAGATCCATGAGCCATGAGAACAAAAGCTGTCAGTAGCTCAAGGTGAAAACCCCCAGGACATCAGACATCCAGAATCATGGAATCCCAGAGTGGTTTGGGTTGAAGGGACCTTAAAGCCCATCCAGTCCCACCTCCTCTCAGGGGCAGGGACACCTTCCACTATCCCAGGTTGCTCCTAGCCCCAGTGTCCCATCTAATCTTGCCCTCTGGCAATGGAAAGCCATTTTCCCTTATCCTGTTCCTCCAGGCCCTTGTTCCACCCTCTCCAGCTTTCCTGGAGGCTCTTTAAGCCCTGGAAGGACTCCAAAACTTCCCTGGAGCCTTCTATTCTCCAGGCAGGACATCCCCAACTCTCCCAGCCTCTCAAAAACTGGCTTTGGAAGGATGGAGAAGCTCATGGCTTGGGACCCTTTCACATACATGTTTTGCACGTCCTGCTTGGAGAGAGAACTTGTCCTGGTGCTGCTCCAGAATTTTGTGCCTTCCCACCTCCTTGGATGGCTTTGCAGATGTGATGCCCTCCCTCCCTTTGCTGCTGGAAGGGCACCATCCTGCTGCCCTGAGGAAACAGGAGGTGGCATTTCAGAGGGTCACTGTTCCCCCAGAGACCTCCCTGTGCCCTCCTGCTGCCAAGGATCCATGCCTCTTCCTGCCCTTCTCTTTGGGCTCCCTGATGGCAGCCTGCCATGATACCCATTAGGAAATAAATATTAACAGAGGAGAAAGGTGCTGGACAAGAAGAATGAACTGTCACACTGCTTCTACCACAACCAGCACAGTGTGGGTATTAATCAGCATGCTGAACGTCCCAAATTAGCTTTTGTTTTGGACAGTAGCTTGAATCTGGATCATGTTGACATTCATTCCATTTTCCTCATGATACAAAATAAAACATTGTCCATCAGAGGAGAAATTGAAGGTGTGATCCCAGGAAATTCCCAAAGCCTTGATGCACGAGGAGTGGGTATGGGGTGAGGTGCAGCCAGCTCTGCTGCCTGAGCCGTGCTGGAGGAGGTGGAGGTGCTGTTGGGGACGAGCTCAGTTCCCATTGGCAGCACGGGACTGGAGACTGGGCGGGGAATCCTGGCGTGTTCCTGCGGGGGCAGGGAGTTGCCACATCAAAGAGGCTCCACTCGATGCTCTGTGAGCCAGGGACTGAGGAGTGTCCTCTGCACACACTTCCACACAGCCTGCAGTGGCACTGCAGAACTCCCTGATTTTGGAGAGCTGGGAACAAAGGACAAATATATCCTGAAAGTTAAGTCCTCACTCACCTCATTTCATGAGCTGTTATGGGGCAGCTCTGCCATCACATCCTGCAAAGCTCACATCCCAGATTCACTGTTTGAGTCCTTGTGGCTGTGCTTTTATGGGCCAAAATAAACCCTCAGGGAGAACATCCTGAACTGTCCTGACTCTGGTGTGTCTGATCCCTGCAGCTCCTGATCACCAGCACGTTCCAGACGGCGTGTGGATCGTGGTGGGGCTCCTCAACTTCATGGCCTACACGTTAGGTAAGAGTTTCCAGGGTCACCCACTCATGCTGGGAGTGCTGTCCCCTCTCTCCCCATGAGAAGTGTTATATTCTGTGCTCCCAGCAGTTTCTGGGAGCTGCTTTGCCATGTGGAGACAAGGAAGTTGTGTCTGAGCATCTGATGGGAAAGGAGGATGCTGGGACTGACTTTGAGATGAACTTTGAAACTCTGTCTTGGGTCTCCTTTAAATAATCAGAGAATCCCAGAATGGTTTGGGTTGGAAAGGACCTGCAAAATCCTCTGATTCTACCCCCTGCTATGGACAGGGACACTTTCCACTATCCCAAATGTAGGAAATGAATTTGTAGAGAATTCTTGAAGTCTGATAAAGGTTGACATGGTATGTATTTGTTTGTAAACAAACAAAACATGCCTATGTAAACATGCCTAATCCAACACCAGGTTGCTCCAACCCCCATCCAGGCTGGCCTTGGACACTTCCAGGGATCCAGGGGCAGTCACAGCTTCTCTGGCCAACCTGTGCCAGGGCCTCCCCACCCTCACAGCCAAGAATTCCTTCCCAATATCCCACCCAAATTTCCCCTTTTCCACTTTGAAGCCCTTCCCTGTGTCCTCTCCCTCCATCCCTTGTCCCAAGTCCCTCTCCAGCTCTCTTGGACCTCCCTTAGGCACAGGAAGAGGCTGCCTTAAGGAATATAAAGGAAATACAAGGAAATAAATAAAATCTCATCAGACTGTTCCATTTTCCAGCCTCCCATGGAGCAGGGGTGGGAAGTCCACTCACAGACTGAGGGTGGAGGTGGGGAAAGCTGCTGTTCCCTGGCCCATGGCTTTGTGTGGAGTGTCCAGGAGAGCTCCATGTGTAGGGATGTGCCCCCTATTGACAGAGTGACTAAAATATTCTTTGTCTGCTTAAAAAGGCAAAAAGCCCAGAAGTTTCTCTCCCAGTTTGGTTCAAAAGACACCTCATAGGACTTTTTGGACTTCCCCTCAAACCTGGGGCTTTCTGATTAGACAGAGGCCAAGAGGTCCCACCTAGGTAATTCACTAGAAAAAGAAGAGAACAAAGGAAATAATCACTTTTATGGGGTATTTTAGCAGGAGCAAGAACCTCTTGCCCCTGGCTCATTTTTTCTCTGTAAGAGCTTTGTTATTTTGCCTTTTATTAAACCTTTTTCTACAAGGTCCAACACTACCTCAGAAGCCATCCTGCTAATTTTATGCCATTTAGGGTATCTAAGCTACCTCAGGTGTGATGTATTTCTCTGAGAGCTCCTAAAACCTGGCTCAAAGACTTAACACATCATCCATTTTTCTGTCCCTCTTCCCAGATGGTGTTGATGGGAAGCAGGCACGCCGGACCAACTCCAGCACCCCCCTGGGAGAGCTGTTTGACCACGGGCTGGACAGCTGGGCCTGTGTGTACTTTGTGGTCACCGTGTACTCCACCTTCGGCCGGGGCTCCACCGGCGTCAGCGTCTTCGTGCTCTACCTCCTGCTCTGGGTGGTCTTGTTTTCCTTCATCCTCTCCCACTGGGAGAAGTACAACACAGGGATTCTCTTCCTGCCCTGGGGATATGACGTCAGCCAGGTGGTGAGTTCACACCCTGAGAAGCTGCTGGGTGCAGTGCTGTCCACTGAGGGGTGGGTTCTGCTGTGGATCCAAAGCAGATTTCCTTCATCCTCTCCCACTGGGAGAAGTACAACACAGGGATTCTCTTCCTGCCCTGGGGATATGACATCAGCCAGGTGGTGAGTTCACACCCTGAGAAAGTGCTGGGTGCAGTGCTGCCCACTGAGGGGTGGGTTCTGCTGTGGACCCAAAGCCTTGTCAGTCATGGAGTCACTCCATGGACGTGGATTCTCCATGGCAAACAAGGCTTGAAGGATGGACGTGGCCTTGGCTCTCCTCTCCCTGCTTCCTGCATGTTTTGCCCATTGGAATTGTTGCTTTATGTGGTACCAGTGTGGGTAAAGCCTGGAAGTTTGGGATGCCTTTTGGCACTAGCAGGATCTGGGTCAAAAATTCAGCAGAGGTGATTGGCTTGTTAATTGCTGTTCCTGAAGCAAAGATTCCTTGGGAGGTGCCTCTCCAGACCATGGTCCCCGGGCAGTGGGTGTTGAGACTGATGGTGATGGACCCCTTGGGGTGTTGGTGTGTCCATTCCCTCCTTCAGGAATTCTCTGCAGGAAGCTCTTCCTGAAGAGAACTGGGACCTGGGCATGAGGCAGCTCACCTGGATTGCTGGCAGTGCCTTCCTCCAGCCCAGGGTGATCCAAGCTTGCTCAGCCTGGCCTTGGACATTTCCAGGGATGAGGGAGCCACAGCTTCTCTGGGCAACCACCCTCATTTTAAAAAAGCTTCTTCCTTTTACCTCATTATCTTATGTCCATTTATTATCCTCTGGTTTGTCAGATGCTGGGTGGGAAATGCACCGAGTTGGAAGGAGAGTTCAATTAATGCAGCTGCATTAATTGGAATAATCATTTCTCCTACTGCAAGGAGACCAGAGCTGGTCCCTGACTGTACTCTGATCCTTTCTCCCAAAATGTTGCTTAACCCAGGTCTTTGAGCTGCCTGCTGGAGAAAGGCAGGGGTGGAGGGCAGAGCAGCGTGTTCCACCCAGCTTCAGGGGACTATTAAAGCTGAAATAGCCCTGGTGAGCTTCTCCCTGTAATCCAGCAGCTGATGGATAAGGAAGAGTCCCTGAATGACCCCTCCAGGGTCACTGCAACTTGTGTGAAACCCGTGCTGTGGTCACCTCGAGAGTTCAAGGCTGTGCCAGGGCCTCTCTCCTGCAGCTCCTGCTCATATCCTCCTCATGGAATCAGTGAGGTTGGAAAAACCCTCTGAGACCATCGAGTCCTCAGCACTGCCAAGGCCACCACTGGCCCATGGCCCCAAGTGCCACTTGCACGTGGTTTTTATATTCCTCCAGGGATGAGACTCCACCACCTCCCTGGGCAGCCCCTGCCAAGGCCTGAGCCCCCTTTCCATGGGGAAATTCCTCCTGATGCCCACCCTGAGCCTGCCCTGGCCCAGCCTGAGGCCGTTTCCCCTTGTCCTGTCCCTGTTCC
>JAWWEB010000174.1:111712069-111730923 GCA_035222195.1 Myioborus miniatus | reverse complement strand
CACACAGGGCTGGGGTCACACACAGGACTGGGGTCACACACAGGACAGGGGTCACACAGGGCTGGGGTCACACACAGAACTGGGGTCACACAGGATGGGGTCACACACAGACAGAGGGTCACACTCAGGACTGGGGTCACACACAGGACTGGGGTCACACTCAGGACTGGGGTCACACACAGGAGGGGCTCAGACACAGCTCCCCTCATCTCCTGGAGCTGGGCAAAGCCAGCAGGGCCCTGCTGGGACACAGGACAGGGACATGGGCAATAATTGAATCATTTGGAATCCCAGACTGATCTGGTTGGGAGAGAACTCAAAGCCCACCCAGTGCCACCCCTGCCATGGCAGGGACACCTCCCACTGTCCCAGGCTGCTCCAGCCTGGCCTGGGGCACTCAGGACTAAGGTAGAGAATGAGCCAGGGGTGCTGGGCTCAGCCTGTGCCAGGGGTGGTGTTTCTATCAGCCAGGGATGTCCTAAAACCTTCTGATTTTTATAGATTCCCACAGTGTTTCTCCCCAGAAAGGTTCTCCAGCCCTGGCACAGCTGAGTCCCCATCCCTGGAGGGGTTTCAATCCCTGTGGATGTGGCCTGGGCAGTGCTGGGCATGGTTGGGTGGATGGTCTGATATTCCAACCCCAATATCCTGTGGTTCCATCCTGGCTCACCCCTCCTTTCACTCTCTGGGCAGCTCCCGGGGACTTTGTGGCTTTCCAGAACTTTCTGGGATCCCTGGAAGCTGCACAGGGGGGATCCAGTGGCCCAAGCTGTGCCAGAGCCTCAGAAACCTGCCCAGAGTGGGAAATGAATTTGTAGAGAATTCTCAAACACATAAAACAGCTTCTGATTGTGTGAGTTGTAACATCTGTGTTGTCTCAGCCTTCTCATGAGACTGAAAATGGAATGAAAGTTTTGAAACCACCATCTCTGGGTCAGAAAAGGCACAACCTGGCAGCACAGCAGCTCCATGCCTTTCTCTGGAGCGTATTTTACCTCCAGAGCTGTTTTTTAGCTGATTGCTCCTGTTGGATGCCACAACAACCACGTTTAAAAATCCCTTTTTGCAGTGTGTGTGTAGTGGGTGCCTGTGTGCAGCAGCACCTCAGGGTGCTGTGCTGCCCCTGTTTGCCATAACAACCCCCTGTGTGTGCCCTGCAGAGCTGCCCTGCCCCTCTGAAGATGTCAGGGAAAGGAGCCACCACCAGCAACAACATCAGCCAGGCCCGCAGGACCGTGCAGCAGCTCCGGATAGAGGCCTCCATCGAGAGGATAAAGGTGAGCACTGAGGGATTAATAATAATTAGTAATAATTAAAAATAATAAAGAATAATAAATTATAAATTATAGCAAATAATAAAGAATAATAAAGAATAATAAATAATAAATTATAGCAAATAATAAATAATAATAAATAATAATAAATAATAAATTATAGCAAATAATAAATAATAATAAATAATAATAAATAATACATTATAGTAAATAATAATAAATAATAGTAAATAATAAATAATTAATAATGATAATTAATAATAAATAATAATTAATAATAATAAAATAATTTATCGCTAATAATAAATAATAAATGATAGAAAATAATAAATAATAATAAATAATACATTATAGTAAATAATAATAAATAATAGTATATAATAAATAATTAATAATGATTAATAATAATTATTAATAATAAATAATAAATTATAGCAAATAATAAATAATAAGTGATAGTAAATAATAATAAATAATAGTAAATAATAAATAATTAATAATAAATGATAATAATTATTAATACTTATTAATAATAAATAATAAATGATAGCAAATAACAAATTATAATAAATAACAAGTGATAGTAAATAATAATAAATAATAGTAAATAATAAATAATTAATAATAATTAATAATAAATTATAGAAAATAATTAATAATAATAAATAATAAATTATAGCAAATAATAAATAATAATAATAAATAACACGTAATAGTAAATAATAACAAATAATAAATTATAGCAAATAATAAATAATAATAAATAATACGTGATAATAAATAATAATAAATAATAAGTTATCTCAAATAATAATAAATATCATGTGATAGTAAATAATAATTAATAATTAATAATAATAAATACATTATAGTAAATAATAAATAACAGCAAATAATAAATAATATGTGATAGTAAATAATAAATAATAGTAAATAATATAAATAATAAAATTTATTAATAATAAATAATAATGAATAAACCCACTTCTTGTGGATAATATCCCAGCCAATATCCCATCTGGCGGCAGTGGGAAGCTGATCCCCCTTGTCCTGTCCCTCCAGGAGAGATGAAAATCCCCCTGGAATGGTTTTGAAGCCCTGTGGGAAATGGATTTGTAGAGAATTCTTGAAGTCTGTCAGAAGGTTCACATGGTGTGGATTTGTATGCAGACTTGAGATAAGAAATGTTGGTTTAGAAATGGAATAGGACAGAGATTGTTGAGAGAAATGGAGCTAGAAACAAGTTCTAAAGGGTGGTTTTGTAAATAAGAGTTCCATGGCAAACCCCACTCTGTGCTGATTTCCTGAGCCCCATTTTGGTGCCATTTCCTTGGCAAACCCCATTTTGTGCTGATTCCTGAGCCCTGAGCCCCATTTCCATGTCAAACCCCACTCTGTGCTGATGCCCTGAGCCCCATTTTGGTGCCATTTCCATGTCAAACCCCATTTTTGCTGATTTCCTGAGCCCTGAGCCCCATTTTTGTGCCATTTCCTTTGTGCTGATTTCCCCACTTCATGCCCTGAGCCCCCATGCCATTTCCATGTCAAACCCCATTCTGTGCTGATTTCCTGAGCCCCATTTTGGTGCCATTTCCATTTCCCCATTTTTGCTGAATTCCTGTGCCTTGAGCCCCATTTTTGTGCCATTTCCTTGGCAGACCCCATTTTGTTCTGATTTCCTGTGCCCTGAGCCCCATTTTGGTGCCATTTCCATTTCCCCATTTTGGCTGATTTCCTGTGCCCTGAGCCCCATTCCATGGCAAACCCCATTTGTGCTGATTTCCTGAGCCAAATTTTGGTGCCACTTCCATGTCAAACCCCATTTTGGCTGATTTCCTGTGCCCTGAGCCCCATTTTGATGCCATTTCCATGGCAAACCCCATTTTGTGCTGATTTCCTGAGCCCCATTTTGGTGCCATTTCCATGTCAAACCCCATTTTGTGCTGATTTCCTGTGCCCTGAGCCCCATTTCCATGGCAAACCCCATTTTTACTGATTTCCTGAGCCCCATTTTGGTGCCATTTCCTTGTCAAACCCCATTTTGGCTGATTTCCTGAGCCCTGAGCCCCATTCCATGGGAAACCCCATTTTGTGCTGATTCCCTGAGCCCGATTTTGGTGCCATTTCCATGTCAAACTCCATTTTTACTGATTTCCTGAGCCCCATTTTGATGCCATTTCCATGTCAAACCCCATTTTTACTGATTTCCTGAGCCCTGAGCCCCATTCCATGGCAAACCCCATTTTTACTGATTTCCTGAGCCCCATTTTGGTGCCATTTCCATGTCAAACTCCATTTTTACTGATTTCCTGAGCCCTATTTTGGTACCATTTCCATGTCAAACTCCATTTTTACTGATTTCCTGAGCCCTGAGCCCCATTCCATGGCAAACCCCATTTTTACTGATTTCCTGTACCCTGAGCCCAATTTTGGTGCCATTTCCATGGCAAACCCCATTTTTACTGATTTCCTGTACCCTGAGCCCCATTCCATGGCAAACCCCATTTTTACTGATTCCTGAGCCCCATTTTGGTGCCATTTCCATGTCAAACCCCATTTTTTTGCTCAATTCCTGTGCCCTGCAGGTGTCCAAGGCCTCGGCTGACCTGATGCTGTACTGTGAGGAGCACGCCAAGAAGGATCCCCTGCTGATGGGAATCCCAGCCTCTGAGAACCCCTTCAAGGACAAGAAAACCTGCATTTTGTTATAGGGCAGGGCCAGCTCCTCCTGCCCAGCCCAGCTGGGCCGGGCCAAGCACCACCACTCCCCCAGGTACCCGTGGGCACCCCCCGAGCTCCCCAAGGCATTCCTGCTGCCCCCTGTCCCCCTCAGGAGCTTTCTGGCTCCCTCCCTGTCTGTCCTGGCCAAGGGAATGGGCACCAGGGGGGTCCTGGTGGCATTTGCCAACTCCAGCACGACCAAAGTTGCCTGAGCTTTGCAGACAAAGCAAAGCTGTAGAGACCTGATGGAATCACTGGGTTTACATTTTATAAAATTATGGATTTTTTGTTGTTTTTTTTTTTTTTTGGGGGGGGTGGATGGGGGGTTTTTGTGCTTAAAGTGCATTTTCTAGCAAAATCTGCCTTGCAAAATGATTGTAGCAGCTGCTGGGGAGCTCCAGGGAGCTCTGCCTCAGCCTTCCTCCTGCTGGCCTCTCATCCCAGGGCTTTCAAAGGATAAAAATGGGAATCAGAGATGCTTCCCCTGCTTTCTGTGAGTTGGAAAAGCAGAATTTCCAGCTTGAGTTCTGCTGTGTTTTTCCTCGAATAAAACACCTGTGTTAGTATAAAACACACTCTCAAAGAAATGAGAAAAGAAAGAGAGGCTGGAAGTGCCCTGGCAGAGCTGGAGGAATGCTGCCCTCACTCCCAATCCCAGCTGGGTTCTGAGCAGGGAGTCAGAACTTGACTCATTTTTATAAAAAAAAAATCCATTTTTAAACAGGAAAAATGCCAAATTCGCTCCAGCTTGTGGTTATGCATCTATAATTGAGGGCCTTTCCATCTAGTATATATTTTATATATACACATAATAAAAAACTCTTTCTCTGTGTGTGTGTGTAGATATATAAACTTTATATATTAACAGCAAATTTTGGAGGGTTCAAAAATAATCCTGCTTCAGCTGGCTGCAAATGTCCTCCTGTATTTCTGGGAGGATATTTGCAGAATTCATGAACCACTTGTCATTTCCGTTGCACAGTTGTCATTTCTATATGAAATTATAAACCCACTTTTGATAAAGAATAAAAAAATTCAACTTTCTTTGACAAATCTCTTTGGCAGAGCCCCAAAAACCAGCCTGACAGAGAAACCTGCTGCTCAGCCTCTGCTTGCCTGCCAATTATTTTTGTAATCAGAATATTTTTGTAGTGGCAGTCAAAAAAAAACCCAACAAGGTGGCTCTGCACTAATTCCTGCTCACCGTGTCTGTGTGTGTTTGTCACAATTAATGACTCTGTTAATTGCTCAGCTGGGGCTGAGGGAATCCAGCTGTGCCCAGCTGCAGGGGGGCTCTGGGGAGGGAAGGAGCCTCGTGCTCTTGGTGGTTGTTTTCCCAGGAATTTGGGAAGAAATTGGGATTTTTTTGTTTGGTTTGAGGTCCCTGGTGGGGCTGCAGGGATGTTTTGGTGTCTGCTGATGCAGATGTGGGATCCTGCCTGGAGATCCAGCACAAATCCAGATTTAATCCAGGGATTCTTGGTAAACTTGCCATTTTTCAAATGCAATATACACTGAAATCTGGAGAGGTTGTGTTTGCACTTTGCTTTTTGCCATCAATACCCCCAGAATGATCAGGAATTTTAAAATCTGGGGAAATGCAGACTCTGCCCTTGTAGATGTTTTTAAAAAGAAGTGAAGCCATTGCATCCACAGGTGCTGGGAGAAACCCATGGTGAGACCCCACCGTGGTGCATCACTGGGCTGCCCCTCTTGTCCTTGGGCAAGGTGGCTGATTTGGGGAGAAAAATGAGAATTTGTGTGATGATCTGGGGAGAAAAATGAGAATTTGTGTGATGATCTGGGGAGGAAAATGAGAATGAATGTATGTGATGATTTGGGGAGAAAAATGAGAATTTGCCGATTTGGGGAGAAAAATGAGAATGTGTGTGCTGATTTGGAGAGGAAAATGAGAATTTGTGTGCTGATTTGGGGAGAAAAATGAGAATGTGTGTGCTGATTTGGGGAGAAAAATGAGAATGTGTGTGCTGATTTGGGGAGGAAAATAAGAGTTTGTGTGCTGATCTGGGGAGAAAAATGAGAATTCGTGTGCTGGGCCAGGTGCCCCCAGGACCCCCCAGTTTGTGGTGTGGGGACAGGGCTGGGGTGACACTGGGAGAAACCAGAGGGGTTTGGATTCAGTCTGAGCTTGGAGAAATAAATCTGCTGCTGCTGCTGCAGTGTCCCCGGGCACAGGGTGGCACCTGGGCTGGACACAGGGACAGGGACAGGGCGGCCTCGTGCTGGAGCATCCCAGGAGTGGGAGAACAGGTCCAGCCTCCCCTCCTGGCCGGGCTGGGGACACAGTGACCCCGTGCCCGGGCTGGGGACAGTGTGTGTCACCGCTGTCCCCAGGCAGTGCCAGCAGCAGGGCTGCCATTGTCCTGCCACACGCAGAAATGCCACCTGTGCCAGCCTGGCTGTGGCATTCAAGAGGAGCTGGGAGCTGCCAGCCCCGAGCTGGGAGTGCAAACAAATCCTGGGGTTTGCAAGGAAACCCCGGGCCAGGTTTTCCTCCACCCAGGAATGAGGATTCCCACCTGCCAAAGAGCTGCAGGAGCATGGAAACCTCGGCAGCAAAGCCCTTTTTTTTTTTAATTTAATTTCTTTTTTTTTAGCTCCTGTTGTGGCAGCATTCTAAATAAATAAATAAGTAATAGCATTCCCAACATTTCCTGCAGCACATGGGCTGCTTCAGCCTTTAATTGCTTGGGAGGGGCCGGGAATGAACCCACAGTGGAGCTGCACAACAGGACCTTGCCCGTGGCCAGGAGGAGGAGGAGGAGGAGGAGGAAGCAGCTGCTGCTGCTCAGCCCTTGTGTCTGCACTCGTGGAGCGAGGAAATCAAAGGCCGGGCCAAAGGTTTGATTTTACACTTTATTTCAAAAAAAAGAAAACGCAAAACAAGAACACCATAACCCCAAAAAACACTCGAATTTCAAACAATTATATTAATGGTGCTGCTGCTTCTGCAGGCAGCTGGGAGAAGATTCGTGGTTGCAGACCAACTGCTCGAGGGCGTCTCGGTTCTTAAACCTCCAAGTATAAATAATTTTTCCATCAACATCAGAAAATAACTTATTATTATTATATATCTTAGCATAAAAACGTGAGAATTACATCCCAAAAATACAACAACATTGCTGGCAAAAGGCCTCGATTAACCTCGTTTGCTCGTTAAGGTGTTTAAAGCAGGAACTTTAAGTGGCACTTAAGGACAGAAGGAGTGAGGGGAGTTTTGGGGAGGGCATCGGGCTGGGCTCATCCCTGTTCTCCTCAGCTCCCACACTGCTCAGCTCCAGCCAACCCCCCAAAATGACATCAGTTTTAGCTTTATTATTATTTTTTTATATCTATTTTTTTTTGTGTGTGTGTGTGTGTTTCTTCTGTCGGGTTTATTTTCCCTCCCTCCCCTCGCGGAGCCGGGGCAGGGAGTTCCTTCCTGAGGGAGAATCTGCGGCGGCGGCAGAGCCGGGCCGGGGTCACCGCTCCGGGAGGTTGATCACCGGCTCCCACTGGTGCAGGTACCGGCTCTCCCGGCAGAAACACATCAGCTGACTCAGCGCTGGGTCCTTCCACTGCGACGCCTGCGGGTTCTGGAAAGGGGACGGCAAAAAGCTCCGGCACGGCAGCAAAAACAACCCGAGAGCGGCGCGGGGAGGGGGGGGAGCGCGGCAGAAAGAGCAGGGGTGTGAATCATCTTAAATTGCTGGCGAGGCAAACAAACAAGTCAGGCCTGGGAGCATGTGAGGAGTTTAGCTTTGGACTCTGGGGCAGAGTAGGGACGGGGAAAAAAAATAGGAGGGAGAGATAAAAGTGGGGGGGGGAAGGGAGAGAAAAACAGGGGGAAAGAGGGAAAGAGAAGGGGAAAAATAAAGAGGGAGTGGGGGAAAAATAAAGAGGGAAGGGGGAAAAATAAAGAGGGAAGGGGGGAAGAGGAAAGCTAAGGAAAGAAAAGGAGAAAGAGGGGAGAAACAAAGGAGGAAGATGGGGAAAACACAGCAAACGAGGGCCGATGGCAGCCGCTGTCCCCGGGAGGCTCCGCGGGACCCCCGGCGCCGCCCGCTGAGGGCGCGGGTTCGAGTCCCGGGCGCGGCGGTTCGGGGGGTCCGGAGCGGCCCCGGGGAGCTGTGCATGTCCCCCCGCGGTGGCAGCCGGGGCTCACCGTGACCAGCACGCAGTGCAGGTCGGCGGGCGGGTCGGGGCCCGCGGCGGGCAGCAGCAGCTCGGCCAGGCGCGCCGGGTTGCTGACGCGCAGGATGTTGATGTCGTTCTCGCAGCAGAAGGCCCGCAGCAGCGTGAAGTGGATCTGCAGCGCCGCGTCCCCCGCCTCCTCCTCCTCGGCCGCCAGCAGGCACAGCACCACGTTATCGGGGTCCCTGCGGGGCACCGCCGTCACCGCGGGCGCGCCGGGCAGCGGGCACCGGCGGGCACGGGCACGGGGGGGGCACTCACACGTTCAGCAGCTTGGCCGCCTCGTAGACGCCGAGGGTGAGGCTCCGCTGGCTCAGCGCCTTGCTCAGCACCTCCTCGAGCGCGTCCCCCGCCTGCTCCATCCTGCGCCGGGACACACCGGCCGTCACCGGCCACCCCGCGCCGCTCCCCGCCCGGCCCCCGCCGCCCCCCGGCCTCACCTCCCGGCGGCGCGGCGCTCCCCGGGCAGCTCCTCCAGAGTCATCACGGGGCCAGGGCCGCTCGGGGCTCGGACAGCGACGGGGCAGGGGCGGACACCGCGCTCCGGCCGCTGCGGCCGCTCCGGCCCCGCCGCCCGAGCCGGACAAAGGCGCCCCGAGCGCGCGGCCCCGCCCGCCGCGGCCGTGCTCATTTGCATAACCCGCTCTCATTGGATCATGCAAATGAGACCACGCCCATAAAGTTGCCAAGTCCGGCCGGGCCTGGCCCAGTTCGGGACTGGGACCGGATCGGGAATGGACACGGGACCGTGCCCTGGAGCCCATCCAGCCTGGCCTTGGGCACTGCCAGGGATCCACGGACAGCCACAGCAAATCTGGGAATTCCATCCCGGCCTCTCCCAGGGAATTCCCAATCTCCCACCCATCCCTGCCCTCTGGCGCTGGGAGCCATTCCCTGTGTCCTGTCCCTCCATCCTTGTCCCCAGTCCCTCTCCAGCTCTCCTGGAGCCCCTTCAGGCCCTGCCAGGGGCTCTGAGCTCTCCCTGGATCCTTCTCCTCTCCAGGTGAGCACCCCAGCTCTGCCAGGCTGGCTCCAGAGCAGAGGGGCTGCAGCTCTCAGAACACATCTGCAGGATCTGAGGGAACAGCTGGGCTGGGGAGCAGCACGAGGGACACAGGTGACAGCAGTGACAGCGTGTCAAGCTGTCCCAAGAGCAGCAGAGGAGACTGCAGGCTGGTGGTGGCCAGTGAAGCATGGACAGACAACTCCTCAACTAATTAAAGTTGAAAAGAAGTAATAAGTAAATAGTAAAAAATAGTGATAAATATTATTATTAATTATTAATTAACAGTATTATTAGTAATAAATAATACATTGTATTTGTTACAATGTTGAATGCATGTGGAATAGTTTCCAAACCCATGTGGGAGGAGTTGCAGACTCCTGCTCTCTATACAGAAAAGGTTTTACACATCCAAGAGGTTTCTAAGGATGCATAGCACATAATCATTATGCTTTGTATTATAATCAGTTGAATATCCATTATGTGCAATTGTCCTCTTTAATTGGGTCAGTGGGCTTCTGGGGAGGAAGTAAGACATCTTCCTCATGGTAAACTCTTCACCCTTGTCAAGTTGGCAGGGCTCCTTGACTTGCTGCTCCAAACTTCCTCTCATTCTTAGAAGCCAGTGGTATTTATGGCTCCTGCACTCTTGGAATACCTCACCTGTCATTCCCAACCTTGTTTCAGTTATCCCCACCTGGTATCGACTGATTTTCTTGTTAAGATCTAATCAAAGCATGTGATCTTTACTAATTCTGTTCCTAACTTAACCCCTTGACTCAGCCAGCTCTGAGCAGAGCCCTGAGCTGAGCGCTTCCCCCCGGGATAAAGCCTAGGTGTATTTAAACCATGCCTCCTCCTTCCTCAGCCTCTCCACGGCTTCCCCTAAGCGGATTGCTGCGGTAGGTGTAATGGAATTAAGGGATTGCGATTGACAATGGGTGTCGGCAGCGCACCGGGTGCCGGCGGCGCGGGCTGCTCCCACCTTCCCGGGGCTGCTCCCAACTTCCCGGGGCTGCTCCCACCCTCCTGAGGCTGCTCCCACCTTCATGGGGCTGCTCCCACCTTCCCGGGGCTGCTCCCACCTTCATGGGGCTGCTTCCACCTTCCTAGGGCTGCTCCCACCTTCTCGGGGATGTTCCCACTTCCCGATGCTGCTCCCATGTTCGAGAGGCTGCTCCCACCTTCCCAGGACAGCTCCCACCTTCCCAGGGCTGCTCCCATCTTCATGGTGCTGCTCCCATCCTCCCACGTTCATGGGGCTGCTCCCACCCTCTTGGGGATGCTCCCACCTTCCCCGGAGCTACTCCCACCTTCATGGGGCTGCTCCCACCCTCTCGGGGATGCTCCTACCTTCCGGGGGCTGCTCCCACCCTTCCCGAGGCTGTTCTCACCTTCCCGGGGCTGCTTTCACCTTCTCGAGATTGCTCCCGCTTTTCCGGAGCACCTCCCACCTTCCCGGGGCTTCTCCCACCTTCATGGGGCTACTCACACCCTCCCGGGACTGCTCCCACCCTCTCGGGATTGCTCCCATTCTTCCCGGGGCTGTTCCCACTCTCTCAGGAATGCTCCCACTCTCTCGGGGCTGCTCCCACCTTCCCGGGGTTGCTGTCACCCTCTCGGGAATGCTCCCTCCTTCATGGGGCTGTTCCCACCCTCTCAAGAATTTCCCACTCTCTCAGGAACCCTCCTATCCTGTCGGGCATGCTCCAATCTTCATGGGGCTGCTCCCACCCTCCCAGGACAGCTCCCATCTTCCCGGGCTGCTCCCATCTTCATAGGGCAGTGCCCATCCTCTCGGGAATGCTCCCACCCTCTCGGGATTGCTCCCATTCTTCCCGGAGCCGATCCCACCCTCTCAGGAATGCTTCCACTTTCCAGGGGCTGCTCCCATCTTCATGGGGCTGCTCCCACCCTCCCAGACCAGCTCCCATCTTCCCAGGCCAGCTCCCGCCTTCCTGGGTCTGCTCCCACCTTCTTGGCAACGCTCCCACCCTCTCGGGAATGCTCCCACCCTCTCGGGAATGCTCCTACCCTCCCAGACCAGCTCCCACCTTCCTGGGGCTGCTCCCACCCTGTCGGGAAAGCTCCCATCTTCCCAGGCCAGCTCCCACCCTCCTGGGTCTGCTCCCACCTTCCCGGCAATGCTCCCACCTTCCTGGGGCTGCTCCCACCTTTCTGGGTCTGCTCCCACCTCCCTGGCAATGCTCCCACCCTCTCGGGAATGCTCCCACCCTCCCAGGACAGCTCTCACTTTCCCGGCGATGCTCCCACCTTCCCGGTTCTGCTCACACCCTCCTGGTGACAGCCCCAGGGCTGCAGGAGCGCTGCAGGAATCCTGCAGTGGGAATCGAGGTACCCGAAGGTGAGGGATGGATTCCAGCCCTGCCTGGGCAGGGTTGTTCGCAGCTCTGGGCGAGGCAGGAAGGCGATCCTGTGTTTGCACCTCCCGAATGTCACTGAATCATCAATTGATACAACGGCTGGGGTGAAAAGGGACCTGAATGCTCATCTCATCCCACCCCTGCACGGGCAGGGACATTTTCCACCATCCCATGGAGCTCCAAGCCCTGTCCAACCTTGGACACTACATAAGGTCCAGTGCCTACACGTGAGAATCAGGGGAAGCCCCATTGTAAAAAACGCCAATCACTCATTTTTAAAATTTTAAAAGTTTAATAATTATAAAACGGTTATAAAAATAGTAATATAATTAGAGTTATAAGAATTTGGACTATTAGGATTAGGACAATATGAGACAACAAAAACAAAGAGTTATGGGCAGTCCTGGTACCTTCTTCTGGGCAAAATAAGCCCAAAAAAAGACACACGTTAACAGAGGATTAACCTTTAAAAGCAATAACCTGTTGCATATTCATACACCTCATACATGATGCATAAATTCCATTCAAACACAGGATTCTGTCTGGGCAGTGTCAACTTCTTCCTCTTCATCCTAACTGCATCTCCAGGGCTGAGCGAGGCAGGAAAAAGTTCGTTTCTTCTGATACGGGAGCAATAAATTCTCTTTCTCTGAAAGATTCAGGTGTCCTGCAGCTGATATCTCAGTGAAGAGTATCTCATTCCTCTCTTTTTAAAAAGTATCTTACATGCCATAGTTTCTATTTTAACATTATAACTTAAAACTATATTTAACACACTACTTAAGAAAATTGATACAGCATAACTTTCTAACATAACACATATAATATAATTCATATATAATAATAATATAATAATTCATATAATTCATTTTAATATTTGAGAAAAGCCAATAATAAAATACGCATTTTTCCCACTGGGCACAGTGACCATGAATTGACTGAAATTTTCAATTCTCCATGAAATAAGGAGAGGCTTTAACAAAACCTTGAACTTCAACAAAACCTTCAACTCCCAAGGGATGGGCATTGTCTTCTTTCAGATACTGACTGAGAGAGTTCCCTCTGAAATAATCTTTAATAACTGAGGAGTGTGGAGGCCCAAAACTCTACCCCTGAGGCTACAACGTCTCAATCCTTGTGGGGCAGAAAAAAGCTAGGAGAAACCTCCCTGAGGCTGGGGTGAGAAGAGCCTCCCTCCCATGGGCCTCTGCAGGGACATGTTAATATTTCAAGTTCCATTGGTTCTCCCAGGTGTTCCACCCAGCCCAGCCCCCCGTTCACCATACATGTATATCCCCTAGAATGTTCTCCCCTTTCTCAATCCCTATTGGCCCCCGTTTGCTGCAGTGCTCCGCCCCATCCTCCCATTGGTTCTTCTGGTTTGTTGCCCCTCCCCTGCACCACTTTTCCCTGTTCCCATTGGCCCTTCTCCCTCAGATCCACCCCCTTTCCTCCATGTTTAGCCCTGTGCCCTCCACTCTTCTGGGTCTTTTCTGGACCCTCTTCAAAGACCCAGACAGCCCTTGGTTCTCCAAAGAGAGACTTGTCCTTCACCTTTCTTTCTTAGCTGCTTTTAACCAGTGTGCTCCAGACCCTGAAAAGGCAGGTCACGCTCAGGGGTTTGCTGAAGCACAGCGCTTCAGAGGGGTTCAGGAAGGCTGGATGTGCTTTAAGAAGGAAAACTTCAAGGCACAGGAGCTGCCCATCAAAAGATGAGCCAGAGGGGGAGGAGACCAGCCTGGCTGAACATGGAGCTTGGAACTCGGGGGAAATCATGACACTTGGAAGAAGGGGCAGGGAGCTTGGGAAGAGTGCAAGGACCTCGTTAGGTCATGCAGAGAGAAAGTTAAAAAGGTGAAAGCTCAGTCTGGGCACTGCTGGGAAAGGTAATGTGAAAAGTGCATATTATATGGTTGGCTCTTTGCAGATACTGTGTTGTATTAATTAGTGTTACTGTATTAACCTTTTGAAAGTAGTGTGGTAAATAGCGTTTTAACATTATAACATAATGTTAAAACAGAAAATATACATTGTGAGGTTTTTTTAACTAGCTATGAGATAATCAAGAAATTTTTCACACAGAGATAACAGCAACAAGACACCTAAATCCCCAATAAAAGAATTATTACCTCCTTATCAGAAAAGACAAACTTTCTTACACCTCCTTCTCGTCTTTGAGGCACCAACAGGATTAAGGAGAAGTTTACAGTAACCAGAGAACACCCTTTGTTTGAAAAGAATTTATGCATCATGTATGAGATACGTGAATATGCAAGAGATTATTGCTTTTAAGGGTTAATCCTTTGTTAATGTGTGTGCTTTTGGGGCTTAATTGCCCAGGAAGCATCCAGATGTCCATATTTCTTTGCTTTTTATTGTCCTTTATTGTCCTAACTCTGATTGTCCATATTCTTATTGCCCTAATTTTTATTGCTCTTTTTGCAACCATTTTATTACTATTAAACTCACAAAATTTTAAAACAAGTGATTAGCTTTTTTCTCAGTAACAAAAAGCATTTTTATAAATATATCAACAACTAAATGAGAGCCAAGGAAAATTTCCATCCTTTTTTAGGGTGCAGAGGGGATCATCGTCACCAAAGAAGAGGAAAAGGATGAGGTACTTAATGCTTTTTTTGCCTCAGTCTTTAATATTAAGACCAACAATCCTGGGGGCAAATGGGTCTCTGAGCAGGCAGCCAGGGATGGGGAGCAGAACAGATCCCCTGTAATCCAGGAAGAGGCAATAGGTGACCTGCTGAGATGCTTAAAAATCTACAGGACTGGATCAAATTCATCCCAGGGAGCTGAGGGAGCTGATGGAAAGGCTCCCCAAGCCATGCTCCATCATTTGTTATCCATTCTGCCTCACCAGGGAGGTCCCAGAAAACTGGAGGTGGGGCAGTGCAACAGCCATCTACAAGAAGGGATGAAAGGAGAATCCAGAGAAGTACAGACTTGTCACCCTGATGTTGGTGCCCACAAAGGCCATGGACAGATCAGCTTGGGAGAAATCACATTGCATATACAGGATCAGCGAATTACAGAATTATTTAGGTTGGAAAAGACCTCTGAGACCAAGTCCAACCGATGACCAATGCGCACCTTGTCACCAGCCCAGAGCACTGGTCCATCCTAGGACACCTCCAGGGATGGACACTCACTCCAAACCTCCCTGGGCAACCCCTTCCAAGGCCTGACCACCCTTTCCAGGAAGAATTTCCTCCTGATGTCCAACCTTCTTGTATATCCCTTATGCAGAAGTCAGGACCAATGGAAAGTTATGTAACAGTGGTGGAATGCTGAGAGCTCTGGAACAAGTCAAACCAGCCCTTGGCAGCTTTACATAACCTGGGCAAAAACCACTATATATGGAACATCACCAAGGAACCCCAAGGACCCTGCAAGAAGACACCAAGGCAAAATAAAAAAAAAATCCCAAACATATAAGGAAGCTCCTGGAATATTCTGTAACCACCTATTTAATGAGTATGGATACTTCAGGTTAATGAACGCCTGTAACCCCCTGAGCCAGGCAGGCACTTTAGGTGGGGTTATCCCCCTGCACCCATTGCTGCAATAAAGTGATGCTGCTTCTTAATGCACACTGGGGTTTGGAGGATTTATTTTGGTGACAGTTTTTGGTGAATCAGATGGGACAGTGCTTCTGATGCTCATAGGATTGAGAGGACTCCAGCACTCACTGAAAGCTTTTTTGGGGAGATCCTCCATTCTCTGGATCTGGTGAGTTCAGGGCAAGGCCCCTGGGATTTTAAAGCATTACTAAACGGATTGAAGGGTGAACTTGTCCAAAATCATGGTGGAAAATCCTCACAGGATTGGATTAAAAGAAAGAGTAAAGAATAGGCACATTGTGGGTTGCAGTAGTCTTCCTCCCAAGGTGCTGAAAGCTGTGTTGGCTGTTGTGTAGGGAGCTTACACAGGTGCCTGTTTCAAGCTCTGTGGTGTGTGAGTGATAAATTTTATATTGTTGTAATTTTGTATCATGGGATCAGGTCAATGTGTTGAAGGGGGAATTCTAAAGAACTTCCCTTTGGGCTGTATATTGAAACACTGGGGAAGGGGGGTGGGTGGAGATTCCTTGGCAGGAAAACAACTGGTTGAATAGTGTAATTATTGGTGACCAATTTGTGTGTTAGACGATGAGGAAAAATAGCCAAAGAATGGTTTCGTATATAACATCTTATTATAATTAATGTTGTTTTGTCACTGGGAAGGAAAATGGGATGGAGTATCATATGTTGAGTTATTTCTCAGAGCACCATCACATCATCCAGTACAGCAGAAGGATGGTGGTATAGTACCTAAAAATGTCATGGGGTTATCAGGGGAAAAAAAAAGCCTGAAAGATTTTATTCAGCCTGAGCTACAGGAGAGTGTTGTCTTGAAGCTGGAAAGATAGAGTGTCCTGGTTTAGCAGAGAGATGTCTGCTAAGGAAGGTGAGAACTGGATAGAAAGATGACACCCTCCCTCCAAATTATTATAATTTTGAAATTACTGGGCTTCTAGGCGAAGATATGGGGAAAGGAATATATGTTCTTTACTAGGAGATCTACAGATAGATATATGGATATGTATATATATAGACATAAACATAGGCACAGGCAGAGATAGATATAGATAACAAGACAAGCAACAACAGCTGTAGGAAATGCAACGATAGAAAATACCACAGAAGGGTTTGATTTGTAGCCTTGGAAGAAGCTTAGATTGATGTAAAAATAAGAGTACACAGATATTAAACAGAAAAATTATAAACTTGTGTTTCTATAGCTGTAAGTATGAATGTGCCTGAAGTAAGTGAGAAACTGTATTGGGTAAGATGGTGAAGAGTTTTATAGTGTAGTAATGTATTTGTATAGAGTAAGCTAAGAGTTTAGCTGTTATAATGGACGTTTAACTGTATACGTGTAATAGTAGCTCATTGGATTAAAAGTATCCACAGTGCAGCAGAATTAAGTAAAAGTGATAGGTTAGAAGAACAAAAGAAACTTTGTGGCAACTTTCCATTGGGTTAGAATGTTATATATTGCTTTGTAACAAAGAAACTTGTGACAGCCTTGAGCTATGGTCGACTGCTTACTTCTTCAAAATCAGACGGCCTTTGAAGCTGATGTTTATTTGAGTAATAAATTGTTTTTAGCCTGACAGCAGTCCCATCCCTTCTGTAAGGCGTTGATAATAGACAGCAGCAACAGGAACAAAACCCCAACAAGCAAAAGCAGCCCTTTCTCACCCATCAAGTCATTCCCCTTTGGTGCAGTTACACCCACAACCAGCAGGGAGCGCTGTTGGCTCAGGCGAGGCAGAGAGGCTGCAGTGACGCCCCCGCGGCTCCAGGGGGCGCTGCTGGCTGCCAGCGAGGCAGAGGGGCCACAATGGCTCCCCTGCGGCTCCAGGCGTGCTTGGATTGGGCTCGGGAACCTCCAGAGGTGGTGGTGGGAGATGGTGATTGGGATCTCAAGCAACGAGGAAAAGATGGGAGATGGTCGTGTGTGGTGTGGGCATCTTTCCTTTGTGTGCCTTTCTTTTCTAATGTGAAAAACGCTATTTAGTTTTGTTAAAATTTTGAAAGTTTAATAGTAATTAAAATAGTAATTAAATTGGGACAATAAAAATTAGGATGATAAAAATCAGGACAATAAAAGACAATAAGAGACAATAAAAAGTAAAGAATTACAGATGTCTGGGTGTTTGGTATTTTGTTAAAAGGCACACTTTGCTAATAAAGGATTACTCTCTAAAAATAATAGTTTATTGTATATTCATATATCTTAGATATGATTTAAATGTTCTTTTCAAATTAGGGTGGTTTTGTTTATTTTAGCTTCCCCCACCCTCCATCTTGTAAATTCACTTTTTTGGTTTTTGGAAGTTTGACTTTTCTCGATAAGCAGGTAATAATTATTTTCTTGGGATTTTGGTGTCATTGTTATTTTTATTTAGATAGGATAATGTGGAGAATTTCTTGGTTATCTTTTTAAATTTTTGAGTTAGTTTCATAAAGTATCTCATATAGTTTGTATTTTAATATGCTATACCTTAAAACCTATATTTACTACACTGCTTAAAAGAGATTAACACAGCACTAGTTAAAAGAGATTAATATAGTATAACTTTCCAACATAACACATACAGTATTAATTTTAATATTTGCAAAAAGCCAATATATATAATAAGTATTTTTCACACCCCTGTCCCCTGCGTGTCTGCAGCACACAGAGCTCGAGTCACCCCCAGCTGTGGCTCCCCTGAACACAAAGGAGACACAGAGCAGTCCAAATCAGCTCCCTTATTTGCAGAGTGTGAAAAACACCAATACTTTGTTTTAAAAGATTAAAAGTTTAATAGTAATTTAATAGCAATATTTAATAGTAAATAAAAAGTTTAATAGTAATAGTAATTATAAAATAGTTATTAAAATAGTAATAAAAAATTAGAGGAATAAGAATTTGGACAAGCAGAGTAGGTCAATAAAGGACAATAAAAAGCAAAGAGTTACGGATGTCCAGGTGTACTCTTTCTGCAAAAGTACACCTTGCTAACAAAGGATTAATCCTTAAAAGCAATAGCCTGTTGCATATTCATATATCTCATACATGATTCAAAATTTCCTTTCAAACAATGGGTGTTTTCTGTTCTTTTTCTACTCCCCCCCTCCTCGTCTTGTAAATCAATTGTCTGGGTCCCTTGAAGTCTGGTTCTTCCCAATAAGGAGGCAATAATCCTCTTGGGCTTTTTGGTGTCTTGTTGCTGTTATCCCACTGCAAAGAATTTCTTGATTCTCTTATCCATTCCTTGAGCTACTTAGAAAAGTGTCTTCCATCACATAGCATCTAGTTTATATTATGCTATAGCCTAAAAACTACTACTTAAAAGAGATTAATACAACATAACTTTCCAACAGAACACATAGAGTATTCATTTTAATATTTGTGAAGAGCCAAGCGTATGATATGAATTTTTCAGACAGAGCCTGCAGGGGATGAGGCTGAAGCAGCCCTTCAGCAGCTCTCCAGGAGGGCTTGGCCCTCGCTTTGCCCCGCACGGTTGCAGCACATGCACAGCAAAAGCCCCCACAGCTCCCTGGGGCAGAGCCAGCTGGTGCCACCTTCTCCAGAGCACGGCTCTGGTGCCACCAGCCTGCCTGGGCAGCACCAGCACTGCCCCGAGGGCTGCTGCAGAAGGTGCTGGCAGACAGGATTCTCCACATGGGCCATTCCAAAGGCTTTTGCTCAGCAGCGAGGCCAAGGGCA
>JAWWEB010000174.1:111621151-111643700 GCA_035222195.1 Myioborus miniatus | reverse complement strand
TCCATCCATCCATCCATCCATCCATCATACATCCATCCATCCCCTCCATCCATCATCCATCCATCCATCCATCCATCCATCCATCCATCATCCATCCATCCATCCCCTCCATCCATCATCCATCCATCATCCATCCATCCATCCATCCATCCATCCATCCATCCATCCATCCATCATCCATCCTCCTTCCATCCATCATCCATCCCTCCATCCATCCGTTCCTCCATCCCAGCTTTCTGTCCCCACAAGCTGCCCCAGCCAGAGCCACCTCTGTCCATGAGGGACCCACCTCATCCGCCAGGAACCGCAGCTTCTGCAGGAAGTTCTGCACCAGCTTCAGCTTGTCCTTCATGGTGTTCCTCTTGACCTGGGAGCGCAGGGCCGTGGCCTGCTGGGCCATGTTCTCCTGTGGACACAGCCGGGACATCAGGACACCAAGGAAAAATGCCTCAATCCCACCAGGTCAGGGTGGACACCTTCAGAAACTCTTTTGTTGTCCTTGGCATGGCAGAGCCCCTGAGAGGGCAGAGACAGCCCAGGGGAATGTGACACCACAAAGGTGTCACCTGAGCTTGGAGAATTTTGGGGTGGTTTGAGGAAGATGTCTCTCTTCCTGGGGGAGCTCTGCTCTGTGGGGTTCCCAAAATCACCCCAAACCTCTGTCTCTAGGGCAGCTCTGAAAAGGTTCCCAAAATCACTCCCAAACCTCTGTCCCTGGGGCAGCACTGCACCATGGAGTTCCCAAAATCACCCCAAACCCTGTCCCTGGGGCACCACTGCTCTGTGGAGTTCCCAAAATCACCCCAAACCCTGTCCCTGGGGCACCACTGCTCCGTGGGGTTCCCAAAATCACCCCAAACCCTGTCCCTGGGGCAGCTCTGCTCTGTGGTGTTCCCAAATTTCCCTTTCCAGCTCCTCTGTGCTCCCGAATTTCTTTCCAGAGTCTGTTGGAGGAGAGCCAGCAGAGGCAGAGGTGACACCTGGGACTTTCCTGAGACTTGAGTGTGCTTTGGGGTCAGAACTAAACCCCAAATCCCCGACCCACAGGGAATGGAAACCAACATGTCCATGAACCAAATTCCAGTCCTTGCTCAGGAATCCTCCTCTGCTTTTCCCAAACCTTCCCTGAACAACCCATACCAGGGTCTGCCCACCCTGCCAGGGAACAATTCCCAATTCCCAATATCCCTCTGGCAGTGGGAGCCATTCCCTGTGTCCTTGTCCCCAGTCCCTCCCAGCTCTCCTGGAGCCCCTTCAGGGATCGGATCCCGCTCACCAGCTCCCTCATGCAGGATTTGAGCCTCTCCCGGTCCAGCCTGGTGCGGGACGAGTGGTGCTGGTCCTTGTCAGCCAAGGTCAGGAAGCGCCTGCAGGAAAAGGTGATTCCAATGGGAATCCTTCCCAAGGTTCCCTTCCCACCCCACCAGCCTGAACACATCCCTGGAAAATGCTTGAATTCCCACCAATCTCCAACAAAACTGTGGATGAGAGGCCGATTTGCACTGCGGATACGGAGACAGGGAGGGACAGTCGGTGTCATCAGGTGCCACCAGGTGCCACTCAGAATTCACAGAATCACTGGGTTGGAAGAGACCTCCAAGATCATGGAGTCCAACCCAGCCCTGACACCTCAACTAAACCCTGGCTCCCAGTGCCACATCCAGGCTTTGTTAAACACACACAGGGATGGGGACTCCACCACCTCCCTGGTCTCTGGAAATTCTCAAAATTCCCAGAATTCACAGAATCACTGGGTTGGAAGAGATCTTCAAGATCATGGAGTCCAACCCAGCCCCAACACCTCAGCTAAACCCTTTCCCCCAGTGCCACATCCAGGCTTTGTTAAACACACCCAGGGATGGGGACTCCACCACCTCCCCGGGCAGAACATTCCAGAACTTTATCACCCTTGCTGTAAAGAACATTTTCCTGATATCCAGCCTAAATTTCCCTTGGTGCAGCTCGAGGCTGAGTGCTCTGGTTCTGTCAGTTCCTGGAGAAAGAGCCCAGCCCCACCTGAGCACAGGCACCTTTCCTGCCTGTGGGGGCCACAGGACTGAGGTGTCCCCCCCTGCTTTGGGGTGTTTGGGGTGCAAAATGGAAGCACCAAAAGATCCAGCATGGTGCCAATGTCATGTAACGTTGTCCCATCATGCCCAGGACAGGTCATGGTGAGGTGACATCCCCTGGGAGCAGGGACCTGGGCAGGGCCACCTTGTCACTCACAGGCAGCCGCTGCTGAGCTCCTCCAGGACCCCTCGGAGCCGGCGCTCCGGGTGCGGCTTCTCCGTCTTGATCATCTCCTGCACGTCGTTGAGACCCTCCTCCTGCAGCACCAACGGGGACAGCGTGAGGGATGGGGGGCTGGGAACCACCTGGGGTCACCTGGGATCACCTGGAGATCATCTGGGATCACCCGGGATCATCTGGGCTGGACTGGGAATCACTTGGGACCACCTGGGATCACCTGGGCTAGGCTGGGAATCACCTGGGGATCATCTGGGATCATGTGGACTGGGAATACCTGGGATCACCAGAGTTGAGCTGGGGATCACCTGAGTTCATCTGGGATCACCAGGGCTGGGCTCAAAATACCTGGGATCACCTGGGGATCACCTGGGCTTATATGGGAACCACCTGGGATCAGCTGGGCTCACCTGGACTGAGCTGGGGTGGGAATCACCTGGCAGCATCTGGGATTATGTGGGCTGGGAACCACCTGGGATCACCTCGTCTGGGCTGGGAACCACCTGGGATCATCTGGGATCATGTGGGCTGGGCTGGGAATCACCTGAGATCACTTGGGAATCACTTGGGATCATCTGGACTGGAAATCACTTGACATCACCTGGGGATCAGCTGGGATCACCTGGTCTGGGCTAGGAACCACCTGGGGATTTCCTGGGGATCACCTGGTCTGGGAATCACCTGAGATCACCTGGGATCGGCTGGGATTACCTGGGATCAACTGGGTTGGGAATCGGCTGGGAACAACCTGGGAATCACCTGGGATCACCTGGGTGGGCTGTGAATCACCTGGGATCACTTGGGCTGGGGATCACCTGAGATCACCTGGGTGGGAGCCGTCTGGCCTCCCCACCCTCACAGGGAAGAATTCCATCCCAATATCCTTCCCGAATCTCCCCTTTCCCAGTTTGTAGCCATTCCCCTCCTCCTGTCCCTCCAGGTTTGTCCCCAGGCCCTCTCCGGCTCTCCTGGAGCTCCTTTGGCTCTGGAAGGGGCTCCAAGCTCTCCCTGGAGCTTTCCCTTCCCTGTCTCTGCCACATGAGCGCTTCACCCCTCCAGCCCAGGTGACGCAGCCTCCCCACCCCTGTTCCCTTTCGTGGGGACACCTGGATCTGACCCACAGAATTCTCAAGGAGCTGCTGGAATTTGGCGATTCCTCACTGGGAATGTTCCCCTTTTCCGGCACTGTCTGTCCCTGCTCTGCTTTTTCCCTGTCTGTGGCTGTTCCTGGTGCCAGCCCCGTGTCCCAGCTGTGTCCCCCTGTCCCCCCACCCCTCCCTGTCCACCCCTGTCCACCCCTGACCAGCTTGTCCGCGATCTTGTCCATGATGTTGGCGTTGTAGAGCCGGCGCCGCTGGTCCTGCCACCAGCTCCGGATGTAGATGCAGGGCTTCTTCTCCAGGTAGGGCAGGTGGAAGTAATTCCTGCAAAAAGAGGCAGGAGAGACGCTCCGTGAGGGTGACAATCCTGGCCTGGAGCAGCCCCCATCCCACCCCTCTCCCGGGAGGCAACGCCGTGGTGGGAAGGGGGATAAGGGGGTCAAGAGTGGGAAGGAGGCGGCCCCAGCTGCATCCTGGAGAGCAGAGGCTCCGTTTTTCCCGAGGCCATTCCCAAAGCCAGGATGCGTGGGTGCAGTGCCCAGGGGCTGCCCCATCCATCCTGGGAGTTGGGTTGGATGGGGTTTGGAGCAGTCTGGGATGTGGCAGCAGCTCTCTGCTCACAGAGAGCAACAGACAACTCTCCCAGGCATGGTTCTGGGAAAAGTCTGTGAGAAGATCAGAGAAAAGAATGAGAAACTATTTTTATCTTAACCTGCAGCACCTGGTGTTGTGAACACATGGGATATGTTATGGAGATTTGTTTGCCAAAGAGTGTTTTCTTAATTGGCCAATGGTGATGGTGTTTAGATTGAATGACCAGTCAAGTCCAGCTTTGGATTAGGAATCACCTGGAGGCACCTGGGTGTACCATAATTTCTATAAAAACAATGAGTTTCTTAACAAAGATTAATGGATTAATTAGCCAATGGTGATGCTGTTTAGATTGAAGGACCAATAAAGTCCAGCTGTATCATAACTGTCCATAAAAACAATTAGTTTCTCAATAAAGATAAATGGAACAGAGACTCCGTTTTTCCTAAGGCCTTTCCCAAAGCCAGGATGGATGAGTGCAGTGCCCAGGGGCTGCCCCATCCATCCTGGGAGTGTCCAAGGCTGGGTTGGACAGGGTTTGGAGCAATCTGGGATGTGACAGCAGCTCTCTGGTCACAGAGAGCAGCAGATGACTTTTCCAGGCATCATGCTGGGAAAGTTGTCTGTGAGAAGATCAGAGAAAAGAATGATAAACAATTCTCATCTTAACCTGCTGCACCTTGTGTCATGAATATGTGGAATGTGTTACGGAGATTTGTTTACCAAAGGGTGGTTTCTTAATTAGCCAGTGGTGATGAGTTTTGACTGAAGGACCAGTCAAGTCCAGCTGTATCATAACTGTCTATAAAAGCAATGAGTTTCTTAATAAAGATTAATCTGTAATCATGGAGTCTATACTAATTATTGCCTGGCTGGGTAATAATGGAACAGTGGGACGTGTCAGGAACTGGAGGATCTTTAAGATCCCTTCCCACCCAAACCGTCCTGGGATTCTGGAACATCCCAGTTGCTCCAAGCCCTGCCCAACCTGTCCTTGAGCTGGCATCCAGCACCTGGAAACGGGAATCCCGCTGCACCTGGAAAGGGAATCCTGCTCTGCTGCACCTGGAAAGGGAATCCTGCTGCACCTGGAAAGGGAAACTCTGCTCTGCTGCACCTGGAAAGGGAACCCTGCTGCACCTGGAAAGGGAAACTCTGCTCTGTGCACCTGGAAAGGGAATCCTGCTGCACCTGGAAAGGGAATCCTGCTGCACCTGGAAAGGGAAATCCCGCTGCACCTGGAAAGGGAAATCCCGCTGCACCTGGAAAGGGAAATCCTGCCCTGCTGCACCTGGAAAGGGAAATCCTGCTCTGCTGCACCTGGAAAGGGAAATCCCGCTGCACCTGGAAAGGGAATCCTGCTGCACCTGGAAAGGGAAACTCTGCTCTGCTACACCTGGAAAGGGAATCCTGCTGCACCTGGAAAGGGGAATCCTGCTGCACCTGGAAAGGGAAATCCTGCTCTGTGCACCTGGAAAGGGAAATCCTGCCCTGCTGCACCTGGAAAGGGGAATCCTGCTGCACCTGGGATCACCAGGAGTCAAATCCAGCTCCAGCCCTTCCCGGGTGTTCTCACCACGAGATGTCAGCAGAGCCCCGTGGTTGAGCGGGGTGGGGCCGGCTGCCCGAGGATGGAGATTTTTGGATAAGCAGGGTGGGAGAGGCCCCAAAACATCGGAACTTCTCATCTCCCCTTGGGATTCAGCTGGAGAAGGAGGGGAGAAACAGAGGAGGGAGTTCCAGGGAGATTCATTTGTGCTGGATATTGATGGAAACATGAAAGGGAGGGAATTCCAGGGGATTTACCTGTGTTGGATATTGATGGAAACAAGGGAGGGAATTCCAAGGAGATTTATCTGTGCTGGATAATCATGGAAACAAGGGAGAGAAGCCCAGGGAGACTTTTCTTTTCTGGATATTGATAGGAACAAAGAGGGAATTCCTGGGGGATTTATCTGTGCTGGATATGGATAAAAACAAGGGAAGGAATTCCAGGGGATTTATCCATGCTGGATATTGATGGAAACAAGGGAAGGAATTCCAGGGGAATTTACGTCTATTCATGGAATATTCATGGATATTCATGGAAATAGGTAGGGAATTCCAGGGGATTTATCTGTGCTGATACTGATGGAAAGAAGGGAGGGAATTCCAAGGGAATTTATCTGTGCTGGATATTGATGCAAACAAGGGAAGGAATTCCAGGGGATTTATCTGTGCTGGATATTGATGGAAACAAGGGAGGGAATTCCAGGGGGATTTATCCATGCTGAATATTGATGGAAACAAGGGAGGGAATTCCAGGGGAATTTACATCTGCTGGATATTCATGGAAATAGGGAGGGAACTCCAGGGAGACACGTATCTTCACTGGATATTTTTTTCCCAATCGATTTAATCAGACAGTGAATTCAATTAGCACCAATCTACTGCTAAAACTTGATAAAAATCCACTTTAATTAAATCTCGTAATCTTAAATCCAATTATCTTTCTTGGAATGCAAATCCAGAGCTCCCCAGGCACGTCTCACCAGGCAGAGGGTTTGAGCCTTTTTATCCCAATTTCCTGCCTGATGCATTTGTGGATTTTTCCAGCACTTTTTCCATCTGGGATCTCGACACTGCCAAGGCCACCACTGACCCATGTCCCTAAAACACGACAGTGCCCAAGAGCCACACAAGGTGGACACACTGACCCAGTGCCCAGGTGGACACACTGACCTCTCCATGGCCAGGTGGACACACTGACCACACAAATCCATGGGCACACACTGATCTGTCCATTCCCAGGTGGACACGGTGGCCACACAAATCCAGGTGGACACACTGACCACACAAATCTGGGTGGACACACTGACCTGTCTGAGACCAGGTGGACACACTGACCTCTCCATGACCAGGTGGACACACTGACCACACAAATCCATGGAGACACACTGACCACACAAATCCATGGAGACACACTGACCTGTCTGTGCCCAGGTGGACACACTGACCTATCCATGCCCAGATGGACACACTGACCTCTCCGTGACCAGGTGGACACACTGACCACACAAATCCAGGTGATCACACTGATCTGTCCATGCCCAGGTGGACACACTGACCCAGTGTCCAAGTGGACACAGTGACCACACAAATGCAAGTGGACAAATTGACCTGTCCAAGACCAAGTAGATACACTGACCAGTCTGTGACCAGGTGGAGACAGTGACCCAGTGCCCAGGTGGACACACTGACCACACAAATCCACAGGGACACACTGACCTGTCCATGCCCAGGTGGACACACTGACCTATCTGTGCCCAGGTGGACACACTGACCACACAAATCCATGGAGACACACTGTCCTGTCCAAGACCAGGTGGACACAGTGGCCACACAAATCCAGGTAGGCACATTGACCAATACCCAGGTGGACACACTGACCACACAAATACAAGGGGACACACTGAGCCAGTGCCCAAGTGGCCACAGTGACCACACAAATGCAGGTGGACACACTGACCTGTCCGTGCCCAGGTGGACACACTGACCTGTCCATGCCGAGATGGACACACTGACCAGTCCATGCCCAGATGGACACACTGACCACACAAATGCAAGTGGACAAATTGACCTGTCCAAGACCAAGTGGACACACTGACCACACAAATCCAGGTGGACACACTGACCCAGTGCCCAGGTGGACACACTGACCACACAAATGCAGGTGAACACATTGACCTGTCCAATACCAAGTAGACACACTGACCAGTCTGTGACCAGGTGGAGACACTGACCCAGTGCCCAGGTGGACACACTGACCACAAAAATCCACAGGGACACACTGACCTGTCTGTGCCCAGGTGGACACACTGACCAGTGCTCAGGTGGACACACTGACCTGTCCGTGCCCAGGTGGACACACTGACCTGTCCGTGACCAGGGGCTTCATGGGCTGGGATGAAGAAACGGAAACCAGCTCTCCATCCTCGCCAACTTCATCGTCACTGGAATTCTGGAGCAGCTCCGACTCCTCGTCGTCCCCATCCCCTCCCTCTTTCTTCCTCCTCAGGAGGGGTTTGCTGGAGCCATCCACCTGGTTGCCATAGTTGCCTCAAAAAGGAAAACAAAAAAAAAAATGTAATAGATTCACAGGGTTATAACTCCCAGCTCTTGGATTGAATTCAGGTTGACAGAAGTTTTCTCTGATGGAATCACAGAATGTTGGAGTTTGACTGCCTGGAACCACATCCAGGAGCTGGAAATTAGGGAGAGGTGTCTGTGCCCTGCTCCTGTCCCCTCTCAATCCCCTGGGAATCCTCTGGCATCTCCAGAGGGTGAAACCAGGATGGAAGACAGGGATCAGCTCCACTGGTCAGAGCCCAGCAGGCACAAAATGGGATCCCAAATTCCTCATGTCCAGGAGGAGCCATTCCCTGCTCCCCAAACCCGCCCTAGCAGGAGTTGGAATGGAAAATCGGGAATAAACCCCATCCCAAAGTTTGGATTCTGATTTTCACCACCATCACAGTCCCCAAAAAAATAAGCAACCAACCTATGGTGACCTCGAAGTTAATGGGCTTGTCCCCAATCTTCCTGTCGATCATGGTGGCCTCCAGGAAGGCTCCGAAGAGGAAGAATTCCTCCATCTTCCCACTGCAGTTCTGCAGGAGAAAAGAGATCCCAGGGCTGAGGGCTGGGGCCAGAGGGAGAGACAGGTCCATCCTTCAGGATACCATTCCCAAAGGGACCGGGAGGGTTTTGTCTCCCATCTCCTGGCTTGTTGTATGGAGTGTTTAATTAAAGATTTCATTGTAATATCTTTTAATTAAAGATAACCTCGAGCTGTGTCAGGATCCATCACCCCTTGCCCAGGAGGGGCTCTCAGAGATATTCAGGAATACAAGCCTGAGTTCACTGACTCGATCAAAACACACAAATCCAGGTGCCTGGATGGTCCCGTGCAACTGGAATGGTTCTGTTTCCAGGTGGTTTCATTCCCCCTGGCTGGTAAATAAAGGAGATTGTCGATTTCTTGGTTTCTGATTGAAACCTTGGTTTCTGATTGAAACCCACCAGGATAAGAGTGAGATAACTGCAATTAAGGGATGAGTCACTGCCCATGAGTATTTCCCTCATGGAAAAACTTCGCTAGGCTCAGGAGAAAATAGAAATCGTGGAATGGTTTGGGTGGGAAGGGGCCTTAAAGATCACCTGGTTTGATAGGCAGGGTCACCTTCCTCAATCGCAGGGTGCTCCAAGCCCTGTCCACCCTGGCCTGGGACACTTCCAGGGATGGATCAGCCGCAGCTCCTCTGGGAAAGCTGTGCCAGTGACAAACAATGTCACTCTGACATTCCCAATGCTCCTGAGGGAGGTGAGCACTGGAATGACCATAAAACCTGAAATCCTCCAAGATTTACTTCTGTTCCTCTGGGAGATCCGAAACAGCTGGGACAACGCTTGAAATCACAGAGTTCACAGAAGTGACACAATCACTGGGTTGGAAGAGACCTCCAAGATTATTGAGTCCAACCCAGCCCCAACACCTCAACTCAGCCCTGGCCCCAGTGCCACCTCCAGGCTTTGTTAAACACACCCAGGGATGGGGACTCCACCACCTCTCCAGGCAGAACATTCCAGAACTTTATCACCCTTGCTGTAAAGAACTTTTTCCTGATATCCAGCCTAAATTCCCCTTGGTGCAGCTCGAGGCTGTGTGCTCTGGTTCTGTCAGTTCCTGGAGACAGAGCCCAGCCCCACCTGAGCACAGGCACCTTTCAGGGGGGTGTGGGGAGTGATGAGGGTACCCCTGAGTCTCCTTTTCTCCAGGCTGAGCACCCCCAGCTCCCTCAGGGGTTCCCCACGGGGTTTGTGTTCCCTCTCCAGCCTCATTTCCCCCTCTGGACACATTCAAGGATCTCAAGGATCTCCTGGGAATGTCCTTCCCAAACTGAGGGACCAGAACTGGACACAGCCCTCAAGGTGTCACCTCACCAGTGCCAGGTACAGGGGCAGAACGATCTCCCTGCTCCTGCTGGCCACACCATTCCCAATCCACAAAAATCCTCAATTTACGAGACCAAAGGTAACAATCCAATACTCCCAAAACCCCAAACCGCCCGCTGCATGCTGTGGGGTCACGGAGGGGACTTACATCAGCCACCGCCGTGGCCTGCTCCACCTGCACCTCGGTGGAGCTGTTGATCTCGGGGTTGGTGGTGTCCAGGATCTCCACGGCCAGGCCCAGCAGGAGCCGGGCGCGGAAGGAGACGCCCTCGCCCAGGCCCTCGTTGAGCTCCTGGTGCTCGTCCATGAGGGTGTAGTTGCGCGTGGAGCCGTACATGTTCACCCAGGCGGGGCCGAAGGTGGGCAGGAAACCTGAGGAGGTGGGAAGGGGATGGAGAGGGAAGAGGGAATGTCTTGGTGCCCGTGGTTGGTGTCACTTTCCTGGTCGCTCTGTGGTGACGCAGGCTGGGATGTGTTCTTGTGTGTCCATGGAAGTGCCATTGCCGCCATCCATGGGAACAGTTTTCAGGGAATCCCGGGATAATTTGGGTTGGGAAAGAGCTCCCAGATCATCGAGTCCAACCTGTGCCTGATCCCCACCTTGTCCCAGAGCACACAGTGCCACATCCAGAAATTCCTTGGACACCTCCAGGGATGGGCACTCCAAACCTCCCTGGGCAGCCGCTGCCAAGGCCTGAGCACCCTTTCCATGCAGAAATTCCTCCTGATGTCCAACCTGGCACAACCAGGGTGAGTGGAAGCATTTAAGCCTTTCACCCCAGTCTCCTGCCAAATGCATTTGCAGGAGATTTTTCTGGCAGTTTTTCCATCTGATCCCAGCACTGCCAAGACTTCCTCTAACCTATGTCACCCAAATGGATATTTCCACATCCAAATGGCTTTTAAATCCCTCCAGGGATGGAAACATCACCCGTGCCAGGGATCAAGAGCCATTTCCAGGAAGGAATTTTCCCGATATCCGCCCTGAGCCTGCCCTGGCCCAGCCTGAGGCCGTTTCCCCTTGTCCTGTCCCTGTTCCCTGGGAGCACAGCCCGACCCCCCTGGCTGTCCCCTCCTGGCAGGGACTTGTGCAGAGCCACAAGGTCCCCCCTGAGCCTCCTGGGTTTTTTTGGTGACATTTTCAGGGAAGGCAGTGGTGGGAACTGGGCAGGTCTTTTCCCATTCCCCATTTTGAGGTTCAGTGAAGGAGAACCCCTCGTCAGTCCCTTTCCAGTCCCATGCCTGGTTTCCCATCTTTGCCCACAAATGCTCATCCATCCATGGAATTTTTGGAAGAGCAAATTGTTCTGGGGCGTCTTTGCTTTCAGGTATTGGCTGAAGGTTTGTGACAAATCTTTGGTTTTCAGGGCGTTGGCCCAGGAGCCTCTCACATTTCAGGACATCAAGGTCTCTCCTGATGAGCACCCAGGAATTCCAGGGGCGGGAAGGAGCCTGGAAAACTTTGGGAACTCTGCCCCTGTAGCCTTTATGCCCCAACTTCAACTTTACCTTTGTCCCCCTCATTGGAGATCTTCCTCAGGTCGATGAAATGGGTCCCGATGGCCACGTCGTTGACCTTGTCCGAGTCCCGGATCTGGATCTTGATCCGCTTGCAGAGCGGGGGGAACATCTCTGTGAAGATGATCTGCTCGTTCCAGAGGGGCTCGTAGCTGCTCTTCTGGATGGATGTCTTTCCCTGGGAATCAAGAGGAGACGGATATCAGACAAGGGTTGAGTAAGAGATGAGAGATGTGAGACTCCAGGCCACTCTTCAAAATGCAGTTTATTGTATCCAGGATGTTACAGCAGTTCAGGGTCGTGGGATGTTGGAAGCCTGGATGCTGAGAATTTTAAATTTTTTGTGCTGACAGGCTCTGACCCCCAGGAGAGCGCTGCATTTGACCTGAGGCATTGGAGAAGGCTTCCAAAATTGATTAATAGCACTGGGATTATGGGTGTGGAGTCGGTTAGAGATCTGTGGTATCATAGAATGAAAAAACTTAGATTTGGGGTTTTAGAACACGGTGATATATGGGAGCCAAAATGGAGAATTTTGGGTGTGGGTTAGATGTCTTTTTTGCACCTTCTTCTCCACAGATCTGGGTGGTTTTCTCTAATTAGGTGAGAGATGTCCTGACATATTGATAGAGAATTTTGGGTGTGGATTAGAGCCAATATGAAGAATTTCAGGCATGGGTTAGATGTCTTTTTCACACCTTCTTCTTCCTCATAGATCTGTGTGGTTTTCTCCAATTGGATGAAAGATGTCTGCACTGTGGGTTTTGGGTGATCGTAATTGGGTTAGAAGCATAAATGATATAGATGTCAGCTGTTTATTGGGTAACTGGGACTTAAATAGCCTTGAACAGACACCATTTTAGCTCACTTTTCAGAGACAGCTCACATCTTGTGAGTTTGTAAGGATAAGGGAAATAAATTTCAGAGTGAGACTTCAAAAACCTCTCCTGAGTTTTATTTGCCCTGACCTTGGAGCAAGAAAGAGCCTGGATTTCCAACATGGGTGACAGAGGCACGCCTACAGCTGTCAGCTCCAGCTGCAGGCAAGCCTGAAGACCTTTTAATTTTGGTTACATTGCATTATATATTTTAATTTGCTGGGCATCTTAATATATAATCAACAAATCAATCCCTTTACTATTACAAATAACCTATCATTACTGGCATTACCACATTATGGTCATTACTATTCAACCACATGAGTTAGAATGTTACAGTTTAAGCTTAAATTTGCTTTTCTTGCAGTGGAAAATTCTTCTATCATTTTTCTACTTGCCACATTGTCATGTTTGTTTGCCTGTGGTATCCTTCTGCTCGGTAAAAACATCTTTTTGTTTGCAGTCAGCTTATCCTTTGCTCTAAGTCATAAAATCTCTTTCCAACTCAGCTTAACCTTTGCTTTCTTAGTTGTCCAGCAAGACTGGCTCAGCAATCCTTGATTTACACAATTTATTCTTCTATATCAAAACTTGCTTCCATCTCTATTTTGTTCTCAGGTTTTACATTCAGAGATCTTTCTGCCAAGCATACATATCTGTGAAAGTTTCTTGTCAAACTTTCATCCTTCCCAACGGGTTGGATCTCCCAAACCATCCCTCACCACCTGAGCTGCTCCCTTCCACCCACTCCGTCCTCTCCTGAGCAATGAATTCTCCTCCTCAACTGGAGAGGGCACAAATCCATCCCAGAGAGTGAAAACCAGGTGACACCACGCCCATCTCGACGTGCCAGGTGACACCACACCCACCTCAACCAAGGTGACACCATGCCCATCTCGACGTGCCAGGTGACACCACACCCACCTCAACCAAGGTGACACCATGCCCATCTTGATGTGCCAGATGACACCACACCCATCTTGACCAAGGTGACACCACACCCATCTCGACGTGCCAGGTGACACCACCCTCATCTTGATGTACCAGGTGACCCTACACCCATCTCAATGTGCCAGGTGACACCCCGCCCCTCTTGACATGCCAGGTGACACCACGCCCATCTCAATGTATCAGGTGACACCAGACCCATCTCAATGTGCCAGGTGACACCACGCCCATCTTGATGTATCAGGTGACACCACACCCATCTTAATGTACCAAGTGTCACCACATTCATCTCAATGTGCCAGGTGACACCATGTCCATCTCGACACGCCAGGTGACACCACGCCCATCTCAACATGTCAGGTGACACCACGCCCATCTTGACCAATGTGACACCATGCCCATCTCAATGTGCCAGGTGACACCACGCCCATCTCAATGTGCCAGGTGACACCATACCCATCTCAATGTATCAAGTGACACCACGCCCATGTTGATGTGCCAGGTGACACCACGCCCCTCTCAATGTGCCAGGTGACACCACGCCCATCTTTAAATGCCAGGTGACACCACACCCATCTCAACCATGGTGACACCGCACCCATCCCAACATATCAGGTGACGCCACGCCCGTCCTGACCTTCAAGGACCACCAAGACCATCTATGGCCACCTGCTGGGGTCACCTCCTGTGGTCACCCTGGCACGTCCCCGCTCACCTTCTGCCCTGCGAAGGCCACCTGCACGTAGGGGTCCACCAGGTCCTTGTTCTCGCCGATGAGCGCCTTCTTGACGTTGGCCATGATGCTGGTGTTCATGCGCGGCAGCCCCTCGGCGCGGTAGATCTTGATGTAGAACCGAGCCCACTGCCGCTCCGGGGGGACCCCGTCGGGGAGCAGGAGGTTCCTGGAATGTCAGGGTGGAGTTGGGAGCAGCTGCTGGGGTGGGGTGGTCAGTGAATCCCATCCCAGCTGGATGGGACAACCTCCATCCAACCTTTGTGGTTCCGTAAACGACCAAAGAGAAGCTGATCCATTTTCCAAGCACTGACTCCTTCCGCTTCCACATCATTCCACAGAAATGGAATGAACAGGATTTTGGAAGAGTTGCTTTTTCCTTGTCAAGGGGACCTTGGAGGATTATTTTGAGGGTGAAATAAACTCCATCCTCTTTTTTTTTTTTTTTTTTGGCTTTTCTCCTCTGCAGGAATAGATGGGAATGCTTCGAACAAAATATTCCTAGGGGAATTCTAGGAATTGCTGGAGTTGTCCGTGACTGGAGGAAAATGTTCCTGCCCAAAGCAGGAGGGTTTGATCTTGAAGATCCCTTCCAAAATGAACCATTCCAGGATTTTAGGAATAAGTAGGAGAACATCACCACTACAGCATGGAATGAAGCCCAAAGTTCTGGAGATGGTTCCTCAAACCCCAGCAAGTCAGGAGAGCTGTGCTGGTGGTTTCTGGCTGTTAATGGCTGGACTCAATCCCAGAGGTCTTTCCCTAAACCTAAACCATCCCATGATTCCATGTGGGGAGCGCCTCAGAGGCAGATTTGAAACAGAGATATTAATTTAGAATATTCATTCAGGTTTGAAATGGAGATAAATCTGGAAAGGTTTTGGGGCTGGAATCAAGCCTTAAATCTCCTGATTTTTGGTCTGTGACCTTTGAGATGTTCTGGGCAGTCCACAATCCCTGTCCACACACACAGCTGAGGAAACCTCATCCAGACTTCCCTGCTCTGCCTTGGGTGTGAGATCCCATTATCCCATTCCATCTCATCCCATTTTCCACTCAGGGCCCATCAGGAGCATCAGGAAACATCAGGCTGGGTGACACCAGGCTGGTGCTGTTGGAGAGTTCAGCCACCAGCAGATGGTCTGATCCCACTGGAAGGACAGCTCTAACCTGGAATTGCACCAGGACCACACATTCCCTCCCAGAAACCCACCAGATTGGTCCCTCTGCTTTCACAACTCAGGGTTTGCCACCAGGTTTGGACCCTGTGATCCCAGCCAAGGAAAAGAGAGGTGGAAAGGATTCCCGAGGGAGCCGGCAAGAAGCGGATCCCAGCAGATCCCTACCCTTCGATGTCGTCCTCCTCCGTCTCGTTGGCCTTGTGCGGGGTCTTGATGTTGTCCCCTTTGCCCACCACGGCGATGTCACACTTGAGGTAGCCCTTGAGGCTGGCCGTGAGGTCCTCGGGGTCGGACAGGATGGCCCATTTGTGGTAGAACTGGTGCTCTGCAACGCAGGGGACAAGAGAGACCTTTGTCACCACCAGGACACGGCCAACGCCACCAGGACACGGCATTCCATGGAGTGGGACCTGCCCTGTGTGTGAGGGATCCCAAAAAATCCCTGGAAAAGCCACTGGGAAGGGGCGTCTGGTGTTGGAGAAGGAGACACAACGGGACAAACTGGACGGGGTGGAGTCTCAAGCCCCCACCCTGGTGGGGTTTAAAGCCATGTGGATGTGGCACTTGGGGACATGGGGCAGTGGTGGTGGCCCTGGCGGAGCTGGGGATGGTTGGACTCGGTGGTCAGCAGCTCTCATCAACCTCGCCCTCTTTTCCAGGCTTGGGTGAAATGCGGGGCAGGATCCAGCCCCAGACATTCCTGTCTGGAATGTGGGTATCCTGCTTGGGAATGTCACCCAGGGCTTCTACCTGGGCAGGGCAGGGATGGACACCAGCACAGCCAGGAGGGATCTCAGGGAGATCTGGATGTCAGGATCTGGGAGATCTGGAGATCTCTCTTGGGAGAGCTGGAGAAGGGAAGGACCCAAGGAGAGATCAGAGCCCCTTCCAGGGCCTCAAGGGGCTCCCGGAGAGCTGGAATTTGGGCAAGGGCTGGAGGGGCAGCAGCCAGGGAATGGCTTCCAGTGGGAAAGGGGAGCTTGGGATGGTGGGATCTTGGGAAGGAATTCCTGGCTGGGCTGGAATTCCCAGAGAATCCCTGGCAGTGTCCAAGGAAAGCTTGGACGACTTGGGGCTTGGAGCAGCCTGGGATAGTGGGAGGTGTTGGAGATCAAGGGACACTCAGGATCCATCCCGAGGGATTTTTATGGAATTCAGGGATGGAAAAGGGAAGGGAGACCCTTCCTGCAGTCCCAAATTCCAAGTGAAGACCCTGGATCCCAAAGTTCCTTCCCAGAGAGGAGTTGGGATGGGGATGGATCCAATGCCAGGCTGGGAGAGCAGCTGGGAATGTGCAGCTGGATCAGGGAAGGATACAGGGAATCCCTTAAGAGGCTCCAGGAGAGCTGGAATTTGGGCAAGGGCTGGAGGGACAGGAGGAGGGAATGGCTTCCAGTGGGAAAGAGGAGCTTGGGATTGTGGGATCTTGGGAAGGAATTCCTGGATGGGCTGGAATTCCCAGAGAACCCCTGGATCCCTGGCAGTGTCCAAGGCCAGGCTGGACACTGGGGATTGGAGCCACCTGGGACAGTGGGAGCTGTCCCTGCCCATGGCAGGGGTGGAATTAAATTATCTTTAAAGTCCCCTCACATCCAAACCATCCTGTGATTCCATGATTCCAGGATGGGATACACACCCTTCTCCAGAGGTTCCAAGTGCTCTTCCCTGACCTACGAGTGACTCCAGGTGACATTTTTATATCTTGGATATTTACACTTAATCATTTCCAATAATTTAATGCTTGGAAAGCATTTTCCAAGGAGTCCATCCCCTGCCTGACTCCTCTGCCGGGAATTTTTCTCCTCTGAGCAGGTGCAGGTGCCTGGGAATTGTTACAAACCACATTCACGTACCAGGCTGGGTATAAACGGTCCCAACATCCATCTTGAAGGACCCCACCAACGTCCCGCTCCTCAGGAGGTTTTTGGAGTGGATCACCTGGAAATCAAGAGGAGAAAACCACTCAGGAATTCCTCCAGGACCCGGGAACCCCAAAGCCATTCCAGAGGTCTCCAGGATGGGATGGGAAAGGAGCTGAGGAGTTTTCCTTGGTCTGGAAAGGATCCTAAGGACACCAAAAGGCCCGGTGGGGTTGGCAGGTCCTGATTAATGGAATTGCCAGGAAGTTTGTATTTGGAATGAACAAAAAAATGCAAAGAAATTAATCTTTGGAGCAAGATCCCTTTTCCAGCCACTGCAGCAGGAAACACTGGGATATTTAACTGAGGGAAAAGCCTTCAGAATTCTCAGAATTTGAGGAAAATTGGGAGAAACTGTGCAGCCAGTCTGTGCACTGGGATGGATATGAATGATCCTAATTAATGTGCCCTAATTGGGCAGGGAATCTGGAAATCTTGTCCATCACCTTCCTGGTTTTGAGTGGGCTGAAATCTCAACTTTGCTCTCAGCATTCCCAATCCTGGATTTCCACAACAGCTCTGATGCCCCAGGAATTTCCCTGGCAGGCTCTGGAAGGTCTTTCTTCTCCACAAGAATAAATAAATAAATTCCAAGGTTTGGTTCTAATAAATAAATTCCAAGGTTTGGTTTTAATAAATAAATTCCAAGGTTTGGTTTTAATAAATAAATTCCGAGGTTTGGATCTCTGGAATACCAGAGATCAACCCGTGAAGGGACACAAGGAATGCAGGAGCTGTGTGGAGCCAGGAATGAGGGTTGGGCAGAAAAATTAACTGGGAGTCTGCAGAAGAGAATTCCTGTTGGGAATCTCACATCAAGGACCTTAAATCCATCTCAAAAATGAGTGGTTTGCTTCCAAAGCCCCCCAAAAAGGACAAGGACAAGGATATCGGGGTCACTTACAGAGAGCTTGATGATCTTGTCGAACATGACATCGGGGGGGACGTGAAAATCGAAGACGAAATACTGGAAAGGAAAGAGGAATGGTGAGGGGTGGGATCTGTCGGGATTGAGAACCCCCCGGAGAAGCTGTGCCTGCCTGGGGGGTGCCCATGGCCCAGCAGGGATGGATCCATGTGATCCCAACACTGATCATAGGATCACATGGATCACGGATCCTTCACTGAGTGTGGAGAGACAATGGAAGCACAGATTTCTCAGAAATTCTGGGAATCATTGGTCACAAAATTCCAGAGGGCCAAGGCTTCGTTTCTGCTGTGTGGTTTGAGGTTTCACCTTATTCCAGCAGGAATTTAACCCAAAAACCCCCATGGATAAAAAACAAATCATGGGATCAAGGGCAGAGTAGCCCAGAGGGATTGAGAACCCCCTGGATGCCTGGGGAAGTTCCTGCAGGTGCCCATGGCCCAGCAGGGATGGATCCACGTGATCCCAGCACTGAGTGTGGCACCACATGGATCACCAATCCCTCACTGAGTGTGGGGAGCCAGATATCTTGGAAAACCTGGAAATCATTGATCGCAAAATTCCAGAGGTCAATGGCTTCATTTCTGCTGTGTGGTTTGAGGTTTCACCTTATTCCAGCAGGAATTTAACCCCAAAAACCCACGGGTAAGGAAGAAATCCCTGGATCAATAGTGGAATAGCCCAGAAGGATTGAGAACCCCCTGGAGAAGCTGTGGCTCCCTGCAGGTGCCCATGGCCCAGCAGGGATGGATCCGTGTGATCCCAACACTGAGTGTGGCACCACATGGATCACGGATCCCTCACTGAATGCGGGGAGACAACGGAAGTGCAGATTTCTTGGAAAACCTGGAAATCATTGATCACAAAATTCCAGAGGTCAATGGCTTTGTTTCTGTTGTGTGGTTTGAGATTTCGCCTTATTCTGGCAGGAATTTAACCCCAAAAAACCCCACAGATAAGGAAGAAATCCCTGGATCAAGAGTGGAATAGCCCAGAAGGATTGAGAACCCGCCGGAAAAGCTGTGGCTTCCTGCAGCTCTTGGCCCAGCAGGGATGGATCCGTGTGATCCCAGCACTGAGTGTGGCACCACATGGATCACAGATCCCTCACTGAGTGTGGGGAGACAGATTTCTTGGAAAACCTGGAAATCATTGATCACAAAATTCCAGAGGTCAATGGCTTTTTTTCTCCTGCGTGGTTTGAGGTTTCACCTTATTCCGGCAGGAATTTAATCCCAAAAAAAACCCACGGATAAAGAAGAAATCCCTGGATGAAGAGTGGAGTAGCCCAGAAGGATTGAGAACCCCCTGGAGAAGCTGTGGCTCCCTGCAGGTGCCCATGGCCCAGCAGGGATGGATCCGTGTGATCCCAACACTGAGTGTGGCACCACATGGATCACCAATCCCCCACTGAGTGTGAGGCAAAAATGGAAGCACAGATTTCTGGGAAAACCTGGAAATCATTGATCACAAAATTCCAGAGGTCAATGGCTTTGTTTCTGCTGTGTGGTTTGAGGTTCCACCTTATTTGAGCAGGAATTTAACCCCAAAAAAACCCCAAGGATAAAAAATAAATCACAGGATCGAGGGTGGAGTAACCCGGAGGGGCTGGAGCAGCACCGGGGCCGGACCCACCTCGTTGTAGTAAGGACAGTTGGTGGATTCCTTCATGGACGTGTATTTCTTCTCCTCCCCCACCTCCACGCACACCACGGGGTCCATGTTGAGCCCCACGAGCTGCCGGGCCTCGATGATGGTGATGCTGACCTGGGGAGAGGAATTCCCGAATTTCCACATCCCGAGAGCAGCTCCAGGCTGCCTTCACCCACTCCCCCGCCTCTGACCAAGGGGAATTCCCAGTGCAACGGGGTCTGCTGGTCCCACTGGGACGTGGATGAGGAGGGGCTGGCAAGGGTGTGGGAGGCAGGAGATCCCAGGAATCTTGGTTGTTCCAGCCCCAAGGTGTGGGCACTCCACCCAATGTGGAAAATCCAATGGATTTAACCTGAGCTGTGGGATCAGATCCTATTGGTTCACTTCTGCTGGAAAATCCCATTTTCTGCTGGAAAATCCAATGGATTCAACCCAAGCTGTGAGATCAGAGAGACCAATCCCATTGGCTTCACTTCTGCTGGAAAATCCAATGTATTCAACCCAAGCTGTGGGATCAGACAGACCAATCCCATTGGCTTCACTTCTGCTGGAAAATCCAATGGGATTTAACCCGAGCTGTGGGATCAGAGAGACCAACCCCATTGCCTTTACTTCTGCTGGAAAATTCAATGAATTCAACCAAGCTGTGGGATCAGAGAGATTGATCCCATTGGCTTCACTTCCTCTGGAAAATCCAATGGATTTAACCTGAGCTGTGGGATCAGAGAGGCCAATCCCATTGGTTCAATTCAGCTGGAAAATCCAATGGATTTAACCCAAGTTGTGGGATCAGAGAGGCCAATCCCATTGGTTCACTTCTGCTGGAAAATCCCACTTTCTGCTGGAAAATCCAATGGATTTAACCCAAACTGTGGGATCAGGGAGGCCAATCCCACTGGCTTCACTTCTGCTGGAAAATCCAATGGATTTAACCCAAGCTGTGGGATCAGAGAGGCCAATCCCATTGTCTTCACTTCCACTGGAAAATCCCATTTTCTGCTGGAAAATCCAATGGATTTAACCCAAGCTGTGGGATCAGAGAGACCAATCTCATTGGCTTCACTTCTGCTGGAAAACACAACGGGATCATGGATTGGTTGGAATTGGGAGGAAGCTTAAAGCTCAATCCATTCCACTCCCTGCCAGGGGCAGGGACATGTTCTGCTATTCCAGGTTGCTCCAAGGAGGAATTCCATGGAGACAACCTCAAAAACAGCTTAATTTGGGCTCTCTGTGTTTCACATGCTGGACAACAAACCCTGAGTTTATGGCTCCACCAGTGAAATTCCAGCTCTTGGGATGCCCTGGTTCCAAGCCCAGTGAGCTGAGGCCCACCAGGAACTCGGTCCCTGCAAACGGTGTCCCCAAGCCCAGGTTGTGACCCTGAGGGCCACACCCAGGTGTCACCTACCTGGTAATCCATGGGCCTCCCGGCACTCGGCTCCATCTTGATGTCAGGCTTGGACCTTAGGAGAGGGAAAAGAAACCCTTGGTCAAACCACGGGTGGAATTCATGGAATCATGGAATGGTCTGGGTTGGAAGGCACCTCGAAGATCATCCAGAGCCTGACACCACCAATCCAGGTTCTCCAAGCTCTGTCCAATCTGGCCTGGGACACTTCCAGAAATGGGGCAGCTGCAGCCTCTCTGGGAATTCCATCCCAGTCCCTCTCAGGGAACAATTCCTAACTCCCAATCTCCCATCCATCCCTGCCCTCTGGAAGTGGGAAGCCATTCCCTGTGTCCTGTCCCTCCATCCCTTGTCCCCAGTCCCCCTCACTACAAGAGCAGGGCCACCCTCAACACTCCTCCAACCCTGGGAGCTGGGAGGATCCACAGAACTTTGGTGGTCGCTGCTGCAGGTCAGATATTCCAAAAAAACCATCCCATGGCTCTGTGGGACAATGATTTCCAACATTCCCTGTGTCAGGGATCACTCATTTTTTGGGATGTCCGCCCTCACCTCCTGCCAGCACAATCCCAACCCCGGATCTCACCTTTTGTTGGAGACATTGGTGGTGACAGCGGTGACAGAGGCCAGGGAGATGGTGTCTGGCTCCAGGCCTGCTCCGTATCTCATGGCCTTTCTATCCAGGTCTTCTGTTTCCAGGACAGCCGGATCGTCTGCGGGAAGGGGGACAAAGGAATGGCTCCGGTTTTAATTTCCGTCGGTGAATAATTAAAGGCTGGCAGAAGGGAAACCAATCCATCCCCTCGGCTGGGAGCACAAAAACAATGGGCACCGGGTCGGGTCTCGGACAACCTGCTCGGAAAGGGGGTTGTCAAAGAGATGACATGGAATTCCATCCGGGCAGAATTCCTGCGGAGGGGCTTGGGGAAGGAAAATAAGGAATAATGACAGCATCTCAAATTCAGGGGTGAAAGAGCATTTGAGGAAGAGCTGGAGACCTGAGGAGGACAAAAAATGTTAAGACAACCAATTCCCTGGTTTTGAGGAGAGAAGGGTGAAAAAATGGGAGAAATGGGTCATTCCCAAGAGGAAAAAATGCTGCAGGAGCCCAGATCCCCATTCCTGGGTTTCTATTGGAAGAAGTTTCTGGAATGCTCCTTTGCTGAGGGAAAGGGGGTCCTTGACTCAGCCAGGAGATTGAGACTGAGCCAGAGTCACAGGAATTGGGAATTGCTGCCTCCAGCTCTGGGATCCTCAGCATGGGAGGATCATGGAGCTGCTGGAATTGCTCCAGAGGAGACCACGGAGCTGTTCCAGGGGCTGGAGCCCCTCAGCCGTGGAACCAGGCTGGGAGAGCTGGTTCTCCTCTCCCTCACCTGGAGAGGAGAAGGATCCAGGGAGAGCTCAGAGCCCCTGGCAGGGCCTGAAGGGGCTCCAGGAGAGCTGGA
>JAWWEB010000174.1:111524694-111537794 GCA_035222195.1 Myioborus miniatus | reverse complement strand
GATCCCATCCCGGATCCCCGGGATCCCAACCCCCACCCAGATCCCATCCCGGATCCCCGGGATCCCAAACCCCACCCAGATCCCATCCCAGATCCCTGGGATCCCTAATCTCATCCTGAGGTTCCCTGAGAGCCCAAATCCGGTTCCAGGGATCCCTGAGCTCCAAGATCCAATTCCTGGGATCCCTGAGATCCTGAATCTCATCTTGGGATCCCTGAGATCCCAAATCTCATCCCAAGGATCCGTAAGCTCCAAGATCCCATCCTGAAGATCCCATTTTGGGATCCCTGAGATCCCGGATCCCAGAGAGCCCAAATCCCATTCCCAGTAATCCCTGCGATCCCAAATCCCATTCCAGGGATCCCTGAGATCCCAAATCCTGTTCCAGGGATCCCAGAGCTCCAAGATCCCATTCCAGGGATCCCTGGGATCCCAAATCCCGTTCCACCCATTCCCAGGATCCCTGAGATCCCAAATCCCACCCCAGGATCTCAGAGAGCCCAAATCCCATCTCAAGGATCCCTGGGAACCCAAATCCTGTTGTAGGGATCCCTGAGAGCCCAGATCCCATTCCACAGATTCCCAGGATCCCGGAGATCCCAAATCCCACCCCAGGATCCCTGAGAGCCTGGATCCCCACCCTCACCATGGATTTTTGGGATATCCCAGCTGGAATTTTTGGAATTCTCCCCGGTGGGATTTTAGGATTCTCCCCAGGGCTGGGTTTTGGAATCTCCTTCCCTCCCATGGATTTTTGGGATTCTTCCGAGTGGGTTTTGGGATTTCCCCCCCCAAGACAGGATTTTGGGATTTCCGGGTGGGGCTTTGGGATTCCCCCAGGTGGGCTTTTGGGATCCCATCCCAGTGGGATCTTGGGATTCTCCCCGTTGAGCTTTGGGATTCTTCCGGGTGGGATTTTGGAATTCCCCCCTGTAAGTTTTTGGGATTCCTGAATGGGATTTTGGGATTCTTCCCGGGTGGGTTTTTGGGATTTCCGGGTGGGATTTTGGGATTCTCTCCAGGTGGAATTTTGGGATTCCCCCGGTAAGTTTTTGGGACCCCCTCCCAGTGGGATTTTGGGATCCCCTCCCAGCAGAATTTTGGGATTCTCCCGGGTGGGATTTTGGCATTTCCGGGTGGGATTTTGGGATCCCCTCCCAGCAGAATTTTGGGATTCCCGTGTGGGATTTTGGGATTCCTTCCCGCAAGTTTTTGGGTTTTGGGTTCCCCTTCCTTGGCATTTTAGGATTCTCCTCCGGTGGGATTTTGGGATCCCTTCCCAGTGGGATTTTGGGATTCTCCCCCCACTCCACCTGGGGTTTTTGGGATCTCCTCCAAATGGGATTTTGGGATTCTCCCCAGGTGGGTTTTGGGGATCCCCTCCCGGTGGGATTTTGGGATTCCCGGGTGGGATTTCGGGATCCCCTCACAGTGGGATTTTGGGATTCTCCCCTGTGAATTTTTGGGATCCCCTCCGGTTGGGATTTTCGGTGCTCACCTCTCATGGTCCCCGGGCCGGGCTCAGCGCCCCCAATTCCCGGAATTCCGCGCCCGGAGCAGCTCCGGGAGCGGCGCCCCCGCTCCGGCCCCGCGGCCCCGAAACCGCCCCGGGGGCAGCGCGCGGAATTCCCGGCGGGATCGAGCGGAAAAACCGGGAAAAACCGGGAAAAACGGGAAAAACCGGAAAAAGGTAATAAAGGGAAAAACCGGGAATAGCGGGAGCAGCAGGAAAAACGGGAAAAAAAACGGGAATAGCGGGAAGGAAAAACGGGAATAGCGGGAATAACGGGAAAAGTGGGAAAAGTAGGAATAGCAGGAAAACGGGGAAAGCTGGAAAAGAGGGAAAAGTGGGAAAAGAAGGAAAAGTGGGAAAGGCAGGAAGAGCAGGAGGAGCGCGCCCCGGCCGGGCTGGACAGCGGCCACCAAAAACCGGGATTTGGGATCGGGGCTGGAAAAGGAGCGGCCGATCCCGAGCCCGCCCCCGAGGAGGGGAAATGGGCGGGATCGGGAATGGGGCTGGGAACGGGGGCTGGGATTGGGGCCGGGAATAGGGGATGGGATTGGGGTCAGATCCCTGGATTTGGGGTGCGATGGGTTTGGGATCTGATCCCTGGATTTGGGATCTGATCCCTGGATTTGGGGTGGGAATGGGAGATGGGATTGGAATCTGATCCCTGGATTTGGGGTAGGATGGGTTTGGGATCAGAACCCTGGACTTGGGGTAGGGACATGGGATGGGTTTAGGATCTGATCCCTGGATTTGGGATCTGATCCCTGGATTTGGGGCAGGTGTTGGAAAATGGGGATGCTGGGAATGGCCCCTGGATTTGGGGATCCCACGTGGGAAATGGATCTGGGATGGGATTCCTGGTTTGGGATGGGATTCCTGATCTGAGATGGGATTCCTGGACCTGGGATAGGATTCCTGATCTGGGATGGGATTTCTGGATCTGGGACAGGGATCTGGGATGGGATTCCTGGGTCCAGGTGGGATTCCTGATCTGGGATGGGATTCCTGAGTCCGGGATGGGATTCCTGGGTCTGCAACAGGGATCTGGGATGGGATTCCTGATCTGGGATGAGATTCCTGGACCTGGGATGGGATTCCTGGGTGTGGGATGGAATTCCTGAACTGGGATGGGATTTCTGGTCCAGGATGGTATTCCTGGATCTGGGATGGGATTCCTGAGTTTGGGATGGGATTCCTGGATCTGGGTCTGGGATCTGGGCCTTGGATCAGGGATCCAGGTGATGTTCCCTGGATTTGGGGCCGGGTCCCTCCTGGATCCCGAGGTGGTCCCGGTGATCCCAGGGCAGGGATGGAATTCCCACAGGATTGGGGCCATCCCGAGGTCCCTCAGCGCCCCCATCCCATCCAGGAAATTAAAAATTCTCGGGAATCTGACAGAGCAGAGCCCCCCTCGGGCTGTGTCCTCAGCTCATTCCCGGATTTTGGGCATCCCGGGATCTTCCTCCTCACCATCCCTGGGAATTCCCAGCCCCTGGAGCTGATCCCAAATCCCCACTCCGGGATTTCCCAGCTGGTGGATCCCAGTTTGGGATTCCTGGGATTTCTGACCCCTCAGGGCTCTTTTCCCACCCCAGTTTTTTCTGGAATTCCGGGGTTTTAGGGGACAGAGGGGCTCGGGGAGCCTGAAGTGGGAAAAACGGGAAAGGAGGATCTGGAATTTTCCGAAGGAGCCTCGGGAGAAGCCCCTGGAAAAATTCAAATTGGGATTTTAATCGGGATTCAAACCGGGATTTTAATTGGAATTCAAAATGGGATTTTAACTGGAATTCAGACTGGGATTTTAATTGGAATTCAGATTGGAATTCAGATTGGGATTTTAATTGGAATTCAGATTGGGATTTTAATTGGGATTTTAATTGGAATTCAGATTGGGATTTTAATTGGGATTTTAATTGGAATTCAGATTGGAATTCAAATTGGAATTTTAATTGGAATTCAGATTGGGATTTTAATTGGGATTCAAATTGGGACTTTATTTGGGATTTTAACTGGAATTAAGATTGGAATTTTTAATTGGAATTCAAATCGGGATTTTACTGGAATTCAGATTAGGATTCAGCCCCCAAAATTCCCTGGATCTGGGGGTGGATTCCCTAAAATCTCCCCCTGGAATGTGAGGAGGAGGAACGCCCTTGGGGCTGGGGAGATATTCCAAAGAATTCCCGAAGAATTCCCGCTTATCTCCAAGGATTTAACCCCATCCTGCCCGGAGGCAGCGGGGACGGGACGGGAGAAGCAGGAAAAGTCAAGGCTGGAGTTTAAACTCGGTTTTAATGAAGGCAACGAGAGGTAGAAACAGGAGGGAAAAACATCCCATGGAAAACATCCCAGGAAAAACATTCCAGGGGAAAAACAACCCAGGGAAAACATCCCAGGGAAAACATTCCAAAAAAAAAAAAACATTCCAGGGGAAAAATATCCCAGGGAAAACATCCCAGGGGAAAAACTCCAGCAAAAACATTCCAGGGAAAACATTTCCCTGCCCCAGGCTTAGGCCAGCCTGACATCTCTCCTGGGCCTAAACGTGCCCCAGTCCCGGCTTAAAGCTTCGCCAGTTCTAAAAGGTCCCAAATCCCGCCTAAAAACCCCACCCAGTCCTGCCTAAAACCTCTCCCAGGCCTAAAGCTCTGCTCAGTCCTGCCCAAAAGGCCCCAGCCCCACCCAAAAGCCTCTCAGTGTCCCAATCCTGGATCCCAAACCCCAATCTCAATCCCAGATCCCACTCTCCCACTCCTTATCCCAGCTCCTGATCCCAATCCTGGGTCTGAGATCCTGAATCCCAATCCCGGCTCCCAGCTCCCAATGCAGAATCAAGGAGCTCAATTCAAATCCCAGATCCTGATCCCAGCTCCCAGCATCAGGATCTGGTCTTGGTTCCTGATCCCAGCTCCCAATACCAGATCCTGATCCTAACTCCCACATCCTGATCCCAATCCCAACTCCCAGATCTTGGTTCCCAATCCCAATCCTGGCTCCCAGCTCCCAATCCTAACTCCCACACCCTGATCTCAATCCCAGATCCCTGATCTTGGTTCCCGATCCCAATCCCAGCTCCTGGCTCCTGATCCCAATCCCAAATCCCAATCCCAGCTCTCGGATTCTGATCCTGGATCCCAGATCCCAGTCCAGGCTCCTGATCCTAACTCCCACATCCTGATTTCAATCCCAGCTCCCTGATCTTGGTTCCCGATCCCAATCCCAGATCCCAGATCTTGGTTCCCGATCCCAATCCCAGATCCCAGATCTTGGTTCCTGATCCCAATCCCAGATCCCAGCTCCTACTGGAGCGCGTCCTGCACCCGTTCCCGGTATCCCTCCAGTGTCTCCATCGTGCGCAGCTGCGAGAGCTCATTCTCCTTCCCATCCCCATCCCCATTCCTTTTCCCTTTCCCGTCCCAATCCCAATTCCTGCAGCGCACCTCCAGCGGCAGCCCGGGCACGCAGAGCAGCGCTCCCAGCTCCTCCTCCTGCACCCACTGGGCCGCGATTCCCGCCCGGATCAGCGGCAGCGCGGCCGCCCAGCCCTTCCTGAGCGCCCGCGCCACCCTGACCACCCCTGACGCCGCCTCTGCCCGCCCCGCGCGCTCCAGGCCCCCGTGCCAGCCCCGCAGGGGCGGCTGCCACAGCAGCTCCCACAGCCAGGCGGGTTCGGGCTCCAGCAGCACCGCGTCCACCCTCCCGAAACGCCCGAACACCTCCTGGAGCAGCACCTGCGACACCTCGGGCCGGGCGGGCGCCCGCAGCGGGAAGGCGTCGAGCCAGCCCGAGAGCTCGTCCTGCACCAGCAGCAGCGCCCGGAACCCCTCGGGGCTCTCCGGGAGCGCCGGGCAGAGGCTGAGCCGCAGCCGGGACCAGGGGCCCCGCTCCCGCTGCGGGGCCGGGTCGGGGTTGGGATTGGGATAGGGATTTTCATCCTGGCACCGGGGGCAGCGCCGCACCCAGCGGGCCACGTCCTCCTGGACGAGGCTCCAGGACACCACGTTCTGCACGCGGCACAGGGTGCCCTGGACGTTGTCGTGGCACCGGCGGTGGCACTGCGCCACGATCTCCTGCCGCTCCGACACCGACGGCTCCCAGATCTTCTGGTCCCTCACGCAGTCCTCGACCATGGCTCTGGCTCTGGCTGTCACCTGCTGCACCCATCTCCTCTCATCCGGCGCCGCGTTGCCGTGCGTTCCCACCTGGCGGACCTGCAGCATTCCCGGGAAGGAGCGGAGCCAGCGCAGCACCTTGGGCACCGCGCCCTGGCCGCAGCGCCCGTCCCGCTCCCGCTGCTTCAGCCTCGGCGCCAGCCTGGGCCAGCCGGAATAGAGGAACAGCGGGCGGCTGCTCCGGTGCCGCTCCAGCAGCTCCTGCAGCACCTCCAGCACCGCCTCCTCCTCCTCCTCAGGGCCCTGCCGCACCCCCAGCAGCCACCGCTCCTCCCGGCTGACGGCGGCGAAGGCCACGGACGCTTTTCTGGAGAATCCCTTCACGGCCAGGAACCAGACGTTGGCTTTGGGAATGTCGTCAGGGAGCTGCTGGAGCGCCGGGGCCAGCGGGATCGACAGCGATTGGGGTTCCTGCAGCCCCAGGGCCAGCCGGGTCGGCACGGTTTGGGATTCCTGCCGCTCCGGGCCCTTGGTGGTCACCAGCACCTTCCATTGCTCCGGGAGCTGGGAGTCGCCGGCGCAGCCATCGAGCAGCGGCTCGCCCCGGAGCACGTAACGCCTGGCGGGGCCCTGGATGAGGATGGGAGCGGGCCCCGTGAGTTTCTGGAAGGCCTGGACAGCCCGGGTGGCCGCCAGGCACGAGGCGTCCTGCGGGGTCCAGCCCTGGTCGCTGAGTCTGTGGGAGCAGTGCCGCACCGGGAGCAGCGCTCCCGCCTTCTCCTGCAGCAGCACGGCTCCCACCGAGCACTCCTGCACCGACGGCCGGATCACGAAGGGCCGGGATTTATTCGGGAAGAGCAGGGTGGGCGCGGCCTTCAGAGCCTCCTTCAACAGCCGCAGCTGCTCCCGGCCCTCCCGTTCCCATTCCTGCTGCCACTGCCGTTCCCGCTCCCCTTCCCACTTCTCCGGCACCGCCAGGCCCTGCAGCGGCAGCGCCAGCTCCAAGTAGTCGGCGATGAATTCCTTCAGATCGTTGAACTTGCCGAGGACGGAGCGGAGCCGGGCGGCGTCCCAGGGCTCGGGAGCGTCGCAGTCCTGGCAGATCTGCTGCAGCTTCTCCTGGGGCACGCGGCACCCCGCGGCGCTCAGCGCCAGGCCCAGGTAATTCACCTTGGTCTGCACCAGCTGCGCCTTGTCCCGGTTCACTTTGAAGCCGGCGTCCTGGATCAGCTGCAGCACGCGGCGGGTCCGGAACCGCAGCTGCCGCCGGCACTTGCCGGTGATCAGGATGTCGTCGGAGTAGTGGAAGACGCCGCGGGCGGCGTCGGGGTCCAGCTGGTCCAGCATGGCGGCCACGCGGCGGTGCAGGATGGAGCCGGTGCCGTGGAACGTCGGCGGCAGCCGCGTGAACAGGTACTGCTGGCCCTGGAAGGTGAAGGCGAAGCGGTGCCAGCAGCTGGGGGCCAGCGGGATGGCCAGGCAGGCGTTGGACAGGTCCAGCACGGAGAAGAAGCGGCTGCGGGGGTTGATGGAGGTCAGGAACCCTTTCCTGTCCAGCGACTCCTGGGGCTCCACGGGGGTGGCCTTGTTGAGGGCGGCGCAGTCCAGGCTCAGGCGGACGCCGCGCCCGTGTGGTTTGTGGTAGAGAATCAAGGGATTGTTGGATGTGGAGGCGCCCTTCACCACGATTCCCTGCTCCAGGTACTCCTGCAGCAGCTCCTTCATCTGCTCCTCCTCGTCCGGGCGCAGCCGGCGCTGACACTGGAAGGGCACCGGGTCCCCATCCAGGTTCTCCTCCTTGGCCACCCGCCCGCAGTCCAGGCGGGAGCGCGCCCACACCCCCGGGAACCTCCGCTCCAGGCGGCTGAGAGCCTGCTCGACGTTCGTGGCAGCCTGATCCTGATCCTGCTCCAAGCCTGAGTCCTCCTCCGTGCTCTCGGCGTTCCCGCTGGCCCTCACTATTCCGTTGAAGCTCCCGCTGGGAATGTCGTGGTCTGGGCTGGCTCCAGAACTCTGCTCCCAGTCTGAGCTTGAGCCTGAGCCCAGGCCTGAGCCTGAGCCTGAGCTTGAGCCCGAGCCCAAGCCTGAGCCTGAGCCCGAGCCTGAGTTCTCCTCCGCAGTCTCAGTGCTCCTGCTGGCCGCCGGCATTCCGGGCAGGTTCCGGTAAATCCCGCCGGGACTGCCGCAGTCCGGGCTGGCTCCGGAGCCCCGCTCCCGCCGGGCGCTGCAGGTCCCCCCCGACCCCTCGGGGTGGCTGCAGCCCACCCTGGCCGCCAGCTCCACCGTGGGCTTCCATTCCCAGTTCTGCATGTCCTCTCCCAGCTGGGGCAGCTGCTGCCAGAGCCACTCCCTGAGCTCCGCTTCCGACGGAGGCTCCGTCCGTCTGTCCCTTCCGGGGGTGGGGGCAGCGGCCGTGTCCCTCCCCCGGCTCTGGGAGTTGCTGCGGGGCTCTCCCTCCTCATCCTCCCCGCTGACAACCCAGAACGTGGGAATGCACACGGGCCGATCCCTGCCTTCCTTCGGCACATTCCCATTCCGGGTGACACTGTCCTTCCCCCGGCTCTGGGAATTGCTGCGGGGCTCTCCCTCCTCATCCTCCCTGCGGCCAGCCCGGGGTGGGACCGGGGGCGGGGCCGGGGCCCGACGGCGAGGCCGATCTGTCCCTTCCTTTGGCACATTCCCGTTCCGGGTGACACTGTCCTTGTCCCGGCTCTGGGAATTGCCGCTGGGTGCTCCCTCCTCATCCTCCCTGTTCCCAGCCCGGGGTGGGAGCGGGGCCCGACGCCGAGGCCGATCTGTCCCTTCCCTGGACACATTCCCGTTCCGGGTGGCACTGTCCTTGTCCCGGCTCTGGGAATTGCCGCTGGGCTTTCCCTCCTCATCCTCCCTGCTGGCAGCCCAGACCGTGGGCACGCACACGGGCTGATCCATCCTTTCCTTCGGCACATTCCCATTCCGGGTGGCACCATCCTTGTCCCGGCTCTGGGAACCGCCGCTGGGCTTTCCCTCCTCATCCTCCCTGCTCCCAGCCCGGGGTGGGAGCGGGGCCCGACGCCGAGGCCGATCCGTCCCTTCCCTGGGCACATTCCCGTTCCTGGCTTGGCATGGGACACCCGGCTTGTTCCCAGAGCCCTTCCCGAGGGCTTGGATCCCTCTGGGGCTGTTCCCCACCTTTGGCTGCTCCTGCCGGGCTCCACCGTTCCCCGGCCCTTTCCCGTTCACCTGCGCACGCCTGGGCCTGTCTCCCGCTTCTCCCGGTATCCCGGCGTTTCTCCCGGTGTGCCCGGCTCCTGGCGAATGCCACATCCCGGTGTCCCCAGCTCCTGGGGAATGCCACATCCCGGTGTCCCCAGCTCCTGGGGAATGCCACATCCCGGTGTTCCCAGCTCCTGGGGAATGCCACATCCCGGTGTCCCCAGCTCCTGGCGAATGCCACATCCCGGTGTGCCCGGCTCCTGGCGAATGCCACATCCCGTCCTGTCTCCAGGGCCAGGCCCAGCCCCGCCCGGGCCGCTGGTGCTGGGACGGGAGAGCTCCGTGATCCGCGGCCCCGGGGGCATCCTCGGGGCGCCTCCTCCTCCTCAGGGGCAGGAAGCGGAACATGGCCCCGGAAAGCGGGACAGGAACGGGGCCTCCTCACCTCGCCGGGGCTGCTGGCGGTGCCCCGAGAGTGCCAAAAGTGTCCCCGGAGTCACAAAAGTGTCCCCGGAGTCACAAAAGTGCCCCGGGAATTCCGCCGGTCCCGGGGATGTCCCGAGGGTGTCCCGGGAATTTTCTCAGTCCCAAGAACCTCCCAAGGGTGTCCCAGGAATTTTCTCAGTCCCAAGAGTGGCCCGGAAAGTCCAAAAGCGGCCCGGGAATTCCGGCAATCCCGGGGATGTTCCGGCGAGGTGCCAGGGATGTCCCGAGGGTGTCCCAGGGAATTTTCTCAGTCCCAAAGGTGTCCCAGAAATTATCAGAGTCCCAAAAGTGGCCCGGAAATTCCGGCAGTCCCGGGGATGTTCCGGGGATGTCCCGAGGGTGTCCCAGGGAATTTTCTCAGTCCCAAAGGTGTCCCAGGGAATTTTCTCAGTCCCAAGAGTGTCCCGGGAATTCCGGTAGTCCCGGGGATGTCCCGAGGGTGTCCCAGGGAATTTTCTCAGTCCCAAAGGTGTCCCAGGGAATTTTCTCAGTCCCAAAGGTGTCCCGGAAATTCCGGCAGTCCCGGGATGTCCCGAGGGTGTCCCAGGGAATTTTCTCAGTCCCAAGAGTGTCCCGGGAATTCCGCCAGTCCCGGGATGTCCCCGCGGTGTCGCAGCAGCGCGGGCCCGACGGTTCCGTGCCCGGGGGAGGAAGAGGAAGTCGGGCACGAGGAGGAGGAGGAGGATGAGGAGGAAGGTGCGCGCTCTTTCCGGAGCCCCAGCGGTCACCGCGCCGATCCCGCTGATTCCCGGCCGGGATTCCCGATCCCAGGGGATGTCCCCGCGTCCGCCGGAGCTGCGGGAGCAGCGAGACACAAACTTGAATGAATTCCGAGATTTTAGAGGAGCTTTTAGCCAGAGATCAGCTTTGCTGGAGTTAATTAAAATAAACGGCTAGGCCTTGATGAAGTTAAGAGTAGTTAACTAATAATTGATTGCTTGTCGGCACAATATTTGGTTGGCCGGGTTTAAAACGAATTTAGAAATTGATAAATAGCTTTGAATTGATAAATAGCTTTGAATTGATAAATAGCTTTTAGGAACATAAGACAATTGTAGGAAAATAACACAAATTTCTCTATTCTGAAACCAAACGAAGACGGGGAGCGGCAGTTCTACCGAGGGTTCATTTGTCAGATTTGCATTGGAAAGGTCAGAACGAGGAAAACTTCATTTACTTCGTCATTTTGGGACCCCTCCCCATGAAAGGGACCACCGACCCATTTTAAGGAACAAACTGTGCATGCTTAATGGCTTTTGAACTAATTGCCATGCTTAACAACTTTTGAACTAATTACCGAAGTTCTGAATATTTGTATTTTGGGTATTCAATACCCGAATATGGATAAAATAAGGAGTCTGTGACCACCAGTAAATTGCGGGGTGAATTTGGGAGCTATCCCACAATAAACATAAATAAACGGACATTTTCTAACTCTAAACCGTCCCGGTTTTGTCCGTGACAGCTGGATATCGGTACTGGATCGATATCCAAATTTTTAATAAATCAGCAGAGCCGGGAGTGACCCCCCCGCCCCCGACACGGCCGCCCTTCCCCCATCCCCGCTGCACCCCAAATTTCCCCTTCCCCCCGTTTCTGTGGGGCCGGGACCCCCCCAAATGGGGGCAGCGACCCCCGGGATCCGGGAGGGGAAAAGGAACCCCCGGGAGAAGGCGCGTCCCGCAAAACGCCGAGAAAACCCGGCCCGACATGTCCGGACATGGCCAAACATGGCCCCGCATGTCGCGACATGGCCCCCGCGGAGCGCGACCCGGGATTCCCCCGCCCCGCCGCATTCCCGGATCCCGCTCGCATTCCCGGGGTCCCGTTCCCATTCCCGGGGTCCCGTTCCCATTCCCGGGGTCCCGCTTCCCATTCCGGGGGTCCCGCAGCCCCCGAGTCTCCCGCACGCATTCCCGGGATCCCCCCGCATTCCCGGGATCCCTCTCGCATTCCCGGGATCCCCCCCGCATTCCCGGGCTGCCGTTCCCATTCCCGAGTGTCCCGCACGCATTCCCGGGGTCTCCCCCACATTGCCGGGATCCCCCCACATTCCCGGATTTCCTCCTTATTCCCGGGGTCCCGCCCCGATCCCGGGATCTCCCCGCACTCCCGGGTCTCCCGCTCCCATTCCGGGGGTCCCGCAGCCCCCGAGTGTCCCGCTCGCATTCCCGGATCCCGCTCGCATTCCCGGGGTCCCGTTCCCGTTCCGGGGGTCCCGCCTGGATCCCAGGTTCCTCCCCCCGCACTCCCGGGACCCCGCAGGTCCCCGAGTCTCCCGCTCCCATTCCGGGGGTCCCGCAGCCCCCGAGTGTCCCGCTCGCATTCCCGGGGTCCCGTTCCCATTCCCGGTGTCCCGCTCGTATTCCCGGGGTCCCGGCCCCATTCCCAGGTGTCCGGCTCCCATTCCCGGAATTCCCCTGCCCATTCCCGGGTCCCGCAGCCCCCCGAGTGTCCCGTACCCCCTCCGGGCTCCGCAGCCGGGCCGGGGGTCCCCGGTCCCGATCCCGATCCCGATCCCTGTCCCGGTGCTGGTCTCGATCCCGGAGCCGATCCCGATCCCGATCCGGATCCCGGTGCTGGCCCCGATCCCGGTATCAATCCCGATCCCGATCCAGATCCCGGTGCTGGTGTCGATCCCGGTTTCAATCCCGATCCCGATCCGGATCCCGGTGCTGGCCCCGATCCCGGTGCCGATCCCGATCCGGATCCGAGTCCCCGCGGGACGGAGGCGGTCCCGGCCCCGCTCCGCCCCCGTCCCGGTTCCCGGTTCCCATTGTTCTCCGGGAATGACGGATGGATCGGGCGGGACCGGGCGGGGGCCGTGCCTCAGGCTCCCCGGGAAGCTGCAGCTCCAGGAATTTGGGGCGGGAATTTGGGGGATCCCAGGACTGGGGGGGAGTTGTGCCTCGGTTTCCCCCTGGAATGCTGCAGCTTCAGGAAGGAGCTGGAATTCGAGGTGGGAATTTTGGATGGGAATTTGGAGCGGGAATTTCGGAAATGCCAGGACTGGGGGGAGCCTCTGTGCCTCAGTTTCCCCAGGAATGTGCAGATCCAGGCATTTGGGGCGGGAAATTCAGGGCGGGAATTTGGGGGATTCCAGGATTGGAATGGGGAAGCTGTGCCTCAGTTTCCCAAGGAATGTGCTGGAATTTGGGGCGGGAATTTCGGGAACGCCAGGATTGGGGGGGAGGGAGCCTCTGTGCCTCAGTTTCTCCGGGAATGTGCAACTCCAGGAATTTGGGGCGGGATTATTTTATGATATATATTATATTAAAACTATGCTAAAAGAACAGAAGAAAGGATTTCATGAGAAGGCTATATTAATATATATATTATCTATATTACCTATAGATAAAACCATTCTATATTGTATATATATAAAAAAATATATATATGTATAAAATATACATAGGAAAAATATATATTTATATTCCAAAATATGTTGTAATATAATATATAAATACTTTTTTTTCATTGTTATAAAGTAGAAAATAAAAGGTGTATGTGATAAGTGTGATAAATGGACATGATTCATGCTGACTAAATTGCAACAATATCAATATTTTAGAAAATAAAAAAATATATTATATATGTATATAATTATATACATATTAGAATAGATATTTTATATATATGATGTTTATTTCATATATGGATTAAAATATACATTATGTATAATATAATTATAGATATATATATATTATATATATTAGGAAAAATATGATATAATATAATATAATATAATATAATATAATATAATATAATATAATATAATATAATATAATATAATATAA
>JAWWEB010000174.1:111440729-111460450 GCA_035222195.1 Myioborus miniatus | reverse complement strand
GTTCAGAGCATGGGGCAGGGAAACCTCCTGCTTTGTTCAGAGCATGGGGCAGGGAAACCTCCTGCTTTGTTCAGAGCATGGGGCAGGGAAACCTCCTGCTTTGTTCAGAGCGTGGGGCAGGTCCATGTCCCACCAAACCCTCGGAGAGGGAGGGTCTTGAGTGGTTCCCTGACCTCGCTCCCACCCTCAGAACAAAGGGAGGGTGACCTTCACTCCCTGTGGAGAATCTGACTTTTCAGACACTTTGCTTTGTATTTTTGTTGTTGTTTTTTTAAAACACAGGAAAAAAAAAAAGCTCTTAACACACACACAAGAAAACCTGAACCTGATTTATGATTTTGATATATTTGGTTGCTTTAAAAAACTTGTTTTACTAATTTAAATATATCTGTAGATGACACTATATTTATTTGAAAGGGGTAAATATCTTTTAGTCTTAATTCTTCTCCAGTAAGTGCTGTGTATTCCCAATGTTTGTGTTCCTGGCAGCACAGCAATTCCACTGACTGAGGGCTGGGCAGCCAGCAGCTCCTGAATCCAATGGCCTTGGACAACAAGATGTCTCTTGCAATTGTAATTTTTTTTTTTGGTAGTATTTCTTGATTCTTTTATGTCTGTGGTTTAACAAATCTGTTCCATGTTTGGGTTGTTCTATGTTTTGGGTTGTTTTGTTTTGTTTTTTTAACAAAGAAAGCTGAATTACAACACTCTGGTTGCTGGTCTTTGCCTCAAAAAGTTTTTTTTTTTCCCATGATTACCCCACATCCATCAGCACCTGGGTTTCCCAACATTCCTCTTGCAGCTGGATTTGGGAGCAATGAGAGCATCCATGCCTCCATCTCCATCCTCCTTTTTAAATTCCAGATAATTTTCTAGGCTTAAAACTAAAGGAATGGGGGAGTGGGAGAGCTTTGGACATGAGGAGGGAGCAGAGGAGGAATATCCCAAATTCCCAGGGTGTGTCCACAGTTCTGTGCAGCAAAAGGAATGTCCAGCAGTAGGAAGGGACCATGTTTTTATGGGAGAAGTGCTGCAATTCCTCTTCCCTGTCCATTCCAGCCTGGAGAGGAGGAGTTTCAGTGGGAAAAGAGCAGGGCAGGGATGCTCAGGCTCCCAGGGGTTGGTGGAGGATTTGATTTTGGGTTGCAAAGGGCAGAACGAGAACTCCAAGGTTTTCCTTCTAAAGGAGAGAGGGTGGTGCTGGGGCTGTTCCCTTGGGACACAAACACATCCCAGAGGAAGAAATGGGCAGGAAAGGCTGTGGAGAAATCCCAGTGAAGTGGGAATTCAGTGGTGCCACATGAGCAAATGTCACAGAAATTCCACAGCCAGTTCAGGAGTGACATGGAGGGACTCACTGAGCTTCCCCCGGGGTTTGGAAAAGGGAATTCTTGTTTGGGAGGGAGGGAGCACTGACAGAAGTGGCTGCTAACAGAGGGAGCTCTGCAGGGCTCACCCAGGGATCATCTGGAAAAGGAGATGGACAGGCTGGCAGAGCCTGGGGAACGAGGAAATTCAGAGCCAGGCAGTGAAATCCCACTGGATCTGTGCAATCCCCGTGGATCTGTGGGATGGAGCCCCAGCAGTGACCCCTCAGGGCTGGGCTCTGGCTGGGAGCAGGAGAGGACCTGGAACCCAACAAAGGCAGGAAATGTCTGCACACCCTGGGGCTGGGGATGTGCTCAGACCTCTTTGTGCACTGACGTTCCCACAGCACAGACAAAAGGGTTTTTGATCTGGGGGACTCTGAGTCCAGGGCAAACCTGGGGTGGGATCACGCTCCTGCTCCCTGCATTCTATCCCTGCAGATCACCAGTCCTGGTCACCAGACTGGGCCCTTGGGCTCCTGGCTGCCCCAGCTGACCCTCCCTGGTGCCACTGTGCCCTCACAGGACCATGGAGTGACCTTAAAGCCCATCTTGTTCCAGACCCCTTGAACAGCCCCAGGGATGGAGCAGCCAGAGCAGAGGGCAGACATGGACTCAGCAGTGGTGCAGTGTGGCAGAGGAGGCTCCTGCAGGGCTTTTCCTGGGAAGGACTCCTGGAACAGGAGCCACATGTGGCCCCAGACACGTCCCCAGCTCTGCTCCTGTGGCTGCTGGGTTTGTCCCGGGGGCTGGAGGTGCTGGGAGAGGGCAGCACATCCCTCTGGAAAACACCCAGGGAGCCAGGCTGACATTTTCCCACCCTCTGACCAAAGGCAGGATATTTTTCTCCCCAAACCCAGGAGCTGCTGCTGTGTGGGAGGGCTGTGGAGAACACAGGGAATGCCACCAAGGAAGGGTGAGCCCTTGGAGCAGCAGGTGGGAATGTCCCAGCACTGGAGGGAATTGCAAAACCCATAAAACTGTTGTTCCTTTGAAGATTTGTGTGGAAGATGAAAGGCCCTAAATCTGTTTGGGTTGGGAAGAAGCCACTGAAGGGTGGGGTGTGACACGGGGAGCAGCTTCAAGGGTGCACAGATAAATCAAAACAAGGAGCTGACAGGGAACTGTGGCTGGAACTCATAAAGGGATCCTAGGAGGGAAATAAATTCATAGAGTGAAAATGAGCTCCAGGTATGAGGGAAATTGGAGACAAGGAGAATTGATGTTGACAAACTTCCTTGGAGCAAAATAACACCCAGCAACAAAATAGTTCCTTTAACATTGAGGCAATGGAACTGCCTGAAGGGTTTTTAACCATTTTTTTAAAGGAGTTGCTGATTTTAACCTGCAAAACCATGAAATAAAGGTGTCTCTCCAGCTGATTTTGCTGGAGATTTATTTTTATTTAATTTATTTACTTTTTAGCTGTCAGAGCTCAGCAGCACGGGATTTTTGGAGAAATGGGTGTTAAAGATCTTTAACAAAAGGATCTATTCAACTCCCTAATTCCAGACCTTGAAGTGTAACAGGGATTTTTCAGAGATCCCTATAAGGATTTTTTCCCCCTGCATAATTCCTGGAGATGCAAATTTCCTGCCTGTCTTGGACGGCAATTCTCCCAGCTGGGAATGGATGGCACAGGAAGCAGGGGGGTGGGCAGGAGGAAAATCCACAGAAACCATCGTTGTTCCTGGCTGTGCCTCAGTTTCCCCTGCTGAGAAAGGTCTTGCTCATGTTCCCAGAACAGACTGAAAGCTCTGTCTCAATCAGCTGGGACAGTAAATGCTGGAAATTCCCCTGCTCTTCATCCAAGCTGCACAACAGGAAAGATGAATCCACATTTGCATCCCTCCATCGAATCAGAGACCAGGGAAGCAAGAAATGGCAATTCCTGCTGCCTGAGCCTCTTTCCTGATTTAATTAATGTCCTTATTTAATTAATGAGTGTTTCAGCTGCTGTCCTGGGGTGGCCATGCAGGACCCTGTCCCCAAAATCCAGTTTGCAGGCAGGGTTTGCTGGGGAAATGTCCCTGTTGCCCTAGGGCAGTGCAATGCAAGCCTTGGAGAGCCTGTCCTGGATTTGGGGCAGCTGAGCCCAATTATCCACACGAGCACCTGGAGCTGTGGCAGCCAGCAGAGAGCTGGGATGGAGCTGGGGAGGCAGCAGGAGTGAGGACAGTGCCCAAGAGATGGGAACAGGCAGGATTATGGACACATTATGTAGGGAAAATAATTCATTTTTTTAAATTAAGAGCTTTTTCCAGCAGCTCCTTTTGGAAGTGATTGCCTGCCTCCCTCTGCAGCCAGGGCAGGAGCTCTGCAATGTCCAGCTCCTGGATGCCACCCTGCTCTGCCAGTTTTTCTGCATGAGGTGGCATCACTTGTCACTGTGTGTGTCCCTCAGGGTGACAGGGACAGGTCACAGAGCACCTCGGGGCTGGGGCTGCACTTGGCCATGCTTGGCCAGGCTCCAGGAGGGTTTGGGATATTCTCCACCACAGAGCCTGGCAGGGCTGAAATCCCAGGCACTGAGCAGGAGCTTCATTCACCCCCACCCTGCTCCTGGCCCAGGCCCCAGGGCCCCTCCAGCCACGTGAATTGTGTTTGAGCTGAGCTGGTGCCTTTGTGCTCCCAGGTCCAACATGCAGCAGCTCATTGCAGCACAGTCATTGCAGCCCTCAGAATCATGGAATGCTTGGGGCTGGAGGTGAAATCTCACCCAGCTCCACAGGCAGCTCCCACCCCACCTGTCTGCATCCTGCCAGCACCACCAGGACCTCTCCAGGGACTGTCACTGCATCAGGTGACAAATCCTGCAGCCTCCCAGAATTATCCCAAAATGAGTGACAGGAATGAAAGGCACAGAGCCCCGAGCCTAAGCAAACCCTTGGGATGTTGCAATATTCCAGGAGTGTGGTGTGCTCCACTTTGGAGCCATTTCCTGCCTGGCTTGGTCAACATCTCCAGGAGCCTGGCTCTGGATCTCAGTGAGCTCATTGCTGCTCTGACTTGCCCACAAGAGCAGGGGCTGCCCCTCTGCTGACACAGCTCTCACTTGTGTAACCAGCAGGAGCCTCATCCCTTGGGCTGCACAGAAATCAGGTCTGGGCACCTCAGGAATTCGGGAGCTCAGAGCTGCAATGAGCTGCTGCATGTTGGACCTGGGAGCACAAAGGCACCAGCTCAGCTCAAACACAATTCACGTGGCTGGAGGGGCCCTGGGGCCTGGGCCAGGAGCAGGGTGGGGGTGAATGAAGCTCCTGCTCAGTGCCTGGGATTTCAGCCCTGCCAGGCTCTGTGGTGGAGAATATCCCAAACCCTCCTGGAGCCTGTGAGGACCTGAAGGAGATTCCTGCTGGCCCCGGCTTCCAAAAGCAGCCAAAAGGCACCAGGGCAGAAATTACTCTTGCTGGTCACAATTTGTTTCTTGAGAATGAACATTTAGGGATGAAAAAATCCTTTTCCCCTTTGCTTATGTTTGTTTTCTTCATGTACCTCGAATATTTTCTAGAAAAACCAGAAGCCTGGTATCACCTGGTGGCTCTAAAGCCAGCAGCCCATGGAATCTTTCTGGGGAAGATGAAGCTGAGGGTTTTGGGGTTATCCCAGCATGTTTTCCTGCATGTTTGGAGGCAGCTGGATCTTTGAATGATATTCCTGGTGGACTGCAGGAATTGCAGGGCTGAGCTCCCTGCTGGTGGCTGCAGTCTCCTGTCTGTCTGTCTGTCTGTCCACAGCCGTGCTCCTGCTAAATGGCATTTATCCCTGTGCCAGCACTGGCTTTGCATTAAGGGAAAAAAAAAAATCATAATCCACACAGACAAAGTTGCCTGAAAGAGGCTTTCCAAGAGGCACTGGCTCCCCACAATGTACAGAGTTTAAGCATGATGGCTCAGGCTGTGCAGTTACTGCAGGAATCAGCTCTGGGCAGCTCCTTCCCAGGGGAGAGCAGGATCCTGGGGAAGCAGCTGCACAGAGAGGTCTGGGCTGTTAATTGGGGAGTCCTTCCACAGGTAGAGGAAATAACGTGGTCAAAATAAAAATCCCAGCTCACAGGAGAAAGTCATTAGAGCCACATTAATGCCAGTGTATGCCAGACCCTCTGAATGATCAAAAATTACTCTTGCTGGTCACAATTTTTTTCTTGAGGAGGAACATTTGGGGATGGAAAACTCTTCTGGCCCTTGTTTATGTTTGTTTTCTTCAGGTACCTCTAATATTTTCTAGAAAAAACAGAAGCCTGGTATTACCCAGTCAGAAATCCTGCAAGCCTCAAACCATTCTCTCTTCATCTTCCATGTTTAATTAAAATGAATAGAAATTGAAGCAAAATTAGCCTTTTTCCTAGTACCCCATGGAATTTCTGAGCAGGTGCTATCACTGCTGAGCAAAGGTTAAACAGGTTTTTGTCTGTCTTAATCAGGAAACCAAATCTGAGAGAAGCTCCTGTACCCAAGGCAAACAAGACAAACCCATAAATCCTGCAAAATATTCTCTCTGGGATTTGCTTCTTGCTGTGTGGGCCAAATACCATCTGGATTTCTCCTGCCCTCCACACACAGTAAAATCAGCCTGAAAAGCACTTTGACACTCTCCTCATTCTGGCCATGGGCTTGCAGCATCCTCAGGGACTGATGCAAGACCCTGCCAAGGGCTGTTGTGTCAGAAAAAGCAGCAGGAAACAGTTGGCTCTGCCCTGGTTTCCCCCAAAACTGCAGATTCTTCTTCCTTTTTTTTTTTTTTGCAGGAAAGGGACTGAGTGCAGAGCTGCCTCAGGAAAGGGAAGTTGTGCTGCAGAAGATTCCCTCGGGAACAGAATTTATGGAACTCTTGGATTTTCCCAGCTGCCTGTCGTGGCCTGCTCTCCACTGGGAAAAAGGCTCCAGCCTGGAGCCTTTGGATGCTGCAGCTCTGTTGATTCATGCAGGGGATTAGGCAGGGAAGGAGGCTTTCATTTGATTTCCTTGGCTCTATGAAATGAATTCCAGCTTTTCTGTGGAGCTGCACACTCTGCTTTGTGTGCCACAGCCTCGCAGGCGCCAGGCCTGACCCTGCAGGGATCACTGAGGGCTGATCTGCTCCAGCCCCATTCCCTAAATCCTGCTGGGATGGGGATCCCTCCCCCTGAGGGACATGGGGGAGACCCTGAGAACACCACGAGGACAAAATGGATCTCAGGGCTGGCTGGCTCCAGCCAGGTGTGACAGAAACAGGGCCTGGGGAGAGATGTGGAACTGGAGACAAAGAGGAAAATTGGCCTGGAACCAAAAAGGGATTTGATCCTACAAACAGGAAAAGGAAGGAAGGTCAGGAGGAGATTCCCTGCTGGTGGTTTGGTGGTGGGCAGGAGGAAGAAATCCCTGCACACAGAATCCCAAAGGGTGATGGGAAGCACGGGGCCACAACCTTTGGAGTGCAAAGCCCTAGCTGCTCTGAGGCCAGCCCAGAGTGCCTGCAGCACCTGGGTGAAGCTGCCATGATTTCCCCTGGGCTGAAGGGATTTGTGAGGATGCAGGCAGAGCTTTGGCTGGGCCTGACTCACTGCCTCTCCCCAATAAAGATCCCCCAGCCTGTTCAAAGGCCGCTGCCCTGGGGCTGCAGGGGATAAAGGTGAGGGATTTGGCAGGAATGAGCCCAGCACCAGCCCATGCCTGCCTCCAGCTGAGCCCTTCTCCAGGCAAGTCTGTGCCTGGGCAGAGCTGCAGCCTCTCCTCACAGCTGCTCTGCACTTCAGAGCATCCCTGGTTCCTGTATTTGTGTGATATTCACCAATTCCCACTGATGAACCTTCCTGGAGATCCTCCAGTGATGTCCCAGGGCAGCAGTGCCCCATGGAAGGACTCACTGCCCTGTGTGGGCTGTTTGATTTCATGGTGTCCTCAAATATCCAACCTTTCATGGACTGACACCCTCAGTGCCATAAGTGAGCAGGAGGTGCCTGTCCATGAAAGCACCATGAAACAGGGTGCAGCTGGTGTGCACAAACACATCCCCTGTGTCCCCCTCTTCAGGGGCCTGCCCTGGGCTCTCAGGGAAATGCAGGGAAAAGCAGCTGTGTAAAATCCAGGGGCTGGATTCAATGATCCTTCTGGATTCCCTCCAACTCAGGACATTCTTCCACAGAGTATAACCCAGCACTGCTGCTGGCTGCTGTGGGGACAGCCTGGAAGAGAGGAACAACCCCTCCTGGGCACCCTGCAGCCCACCAGCCCCAGGGACCCGGCCACCATCCCAACCACAATCCCAATCCCAGTCCCAATCCCAATCCCAATCCCAATCCCAGCCCCAATCCCAATCCCCTCCAGGTTTCTATTCCCTACAATTCCCAGCTCTTCCCGGGGTATTTTCCCTTCCAGACTCCCCAGCAGGAACTTTGAGGCACAAAGGGCGTTTTTTGGGGTTTTCAATCCCGGTTTTTGTTGCCACTGGGAATTTCCCCTCCCAGGTGTCCAGGGACAGCCGTGTCCCGCTAAATCCCAACTTCCTACTCCCACAGTTTTCCCGGGAAGATGGGACACAACAGCCAGCCAGGAACGCCTCGGAAAACACCCGGAGATCATTCCCAAATCCCTGCTGGAGCCAGGCGTGGGAGCACAGCCCAGGAGGCCCCACGGAGCCCCATGGAATGGGAGGACACCCCAAATCCATCAATTCCCTCTGCGGCAGAGTGGCAGGAACTGTTGGGATTCCCAACTGTTGGCAGTGGGAGCAGGAATTGTTGGGATTCCCAACTGTTGGAGCAGGAATTGTTGGGATTCCCGACTGTTAAAGCAGGAATTATTGGGATTCCCGGCTGTTGGCAGTCGGAGTAGGAATTGTTGGGATTCCCAATTGTTGGAGCAGGAATTGTTGGGATTCCCAATTGTTGGCAGTGGGAGCAGGAATTGTTGGGATTCCCAATTGTTGGCAGTGGGAGCAGGAATTGTTGGGATTCCCAACTGTTGGAGCAGGAATTGTTGGGATTCCCGACTGTTGGCAGTGGGAGCAGGAATTGTTGGGATTCCCAACTGTTAGAGCAGGAATTGTTGGGATTCCCGACTGTTGGCAGTTGGAGCAGGAATTGTTGGGATTCCCGACTGTTGGCAGTGGGAGCAGGAATTGTTGGGATTCCCAACTGTTGGCAATGGGAGCAGGAATTGTTGGGATTCCCAATTGTTGGAGCAGGAATTGTTGGGATTCCCAATTGTTGGAGCAGGAATTGTTGGGATTCCCAACTGTTGGCAGTGGGAGCAGGAATTGTTGGGATTCCTGTTCCTCCAGGAGATTCGGGTGGTTCCCGAGCCGGAGGATCCCCTGCTCTCCCTCCCAGGGTTCTGCCCTCCATCCCGGGATCTCCAGATCCCGCCGGATCCCGGATTCCCGCCGGGATCGCCGTCCGTACCTTTGGCCCCGCGCATCCCCGCGGCGCCGCGCGGGCCCAGCTCCCCCTGGTCCCCCTTCAGCCCCCGCGGGCCGGGCGGTCCCCGCTCCCCGGGAAGGCCTGGAACGAGGAGCAGGACACAAAATGAGCCGGAATTCCGATGGAATTCCACAATCCCGACGTGACAGGGAATGCAGGGAGAGCCCAGGGAGTCGGTCCCGTTTTGGGAAGGATGAAAGTTTGACAGGAAAGTTTCGCAGATTTTTGTGCTTGGCGGAAAGATTTCTGGATATAGAATCTGAAGAAGGAAATAAAAATTGAAGCAAGTTTTGATGTAGAAGAAAAGAATTGCTGAGCCAGTCTCGCTGGATACCCAAGGAGGCAAAGGGTGTGTTAGAGGGGTTTTTATGGCTTAGAGCAAAGGATAAACCCACCCCAAACAAGGAGATGTTTGTACCAAGCAGAAAGAGAGCACAGGCAAACAAGCAGAAAAAAAGTCTCAGAATTTTCCACTGCAAGAAAACTGAAAAACAACTTCTGGCTTAAACTGCAATGCACTGACTGTGAGTGATTGGAGAGCAGTGACATGAATATGGTAATTACAGTAGTTATGATAGGCCGTAGGTAAAAGTTGAAGTATAAATTGGTTCTACTGTGTGAAGAGGCTCAGCAAAGAAAAATACAGAATGCAAAAGAAAAATATTTAATGCATTTATAACCAAAAGAAAAATATATAATGCATTTGTAAGCAAAAGAAAAATATATAATGCATTGTAAACAAAAGAAAAGTATATAATGCATTTGTAATCAAAAGAAAAGTAGATAATGCATTTGTAAGCAAAAGAAAAATATATAATGCATTTGTAATCAAAAGAAAAATATATAAAGCATTGTAAACAAAAATATATAATGCATTTGTAAGCAAAAGAAAAATATATAATGCATTTGTAATCAAAAGAAAAGTAAATAAAGAATTGTAAACAAAAGAAAAATTTATAATGCATTTGTAAGCAAAAGAAAAATATATAAAGCATTATAACCAAAAGAAAAGTATATAACGCATTTGTAAGCAAAAGAAAAATATATAATGCATTGGAACCAAAAGGAAAAATATATAATGCATTTGTAAGCAAAAGAAAAGTATATAATGCATTGTAACCAGAAGAAAAACATAGAATGCAATGTAACCAAAAGAAAAGTATATAATGCATTTGTAACCAAAAGAAAAATATATAAAGCGTTGGAACCAAAAGGAAAATATATTATGCAATGTAACCAATCCCAAGTTTTATCCCTCATCCTGCAGAGGCTCAAATCCCAAAAGCTGAAAATAATCAGGAGCCAAAACAATGGGAACAAGGAATTTGAATGGAAAAATAATGAGGGGGGGAAAATGCCTGGAGCCCTGCCTCTCTCATTTCGGCTCTTTCCGTCCCATCCTTCTCCTGCGCTTCCCTGGGATCCAGGATGGATTTATCCGGGGGCTCAGGAATTCCTGAGCATCCTTAGGCTGGGATTAAGCTAGCCTAAATTGGGCTCTAAAGCTGGAGATCAAGGGAGGAGAACCAGGATCCATCCCGAGGAATTGGGATGTGTCCCCCATGAGCCCCAGGTCTCCGGGATCCATGCTGTCCAAGGGGTTGGATGTTTGTTGGAGAAGGAGGAGGATGGAACCCCCTGGTGTGAGCATTCCGCACCTCCGGGAGGTGGAATTGGGCTGGAGTTTGGGAATTCCTTCACAGGGGACACATCTGAACCTTGTGGGACCTGGTACTGGACCTGGACCTGGACCTGGACCTGGACCTGGACTGGGATCTGCTCCTGGACCTGGACCTAGACCTGAATTTTGACCTGGATCTGGATCTGGATCTGCTCCTGGACCTGGACCTGGATCTGGACCTGGACCTCGTCCTGGATCTGGACCTGGATTTTGATCTGGATCTGGATCTGGTCCTGGATCTGGACCTGGTCATGGACCTTGACCTGGTCCTGGGACTGGATCTGATCCTGATCTTGGACCTTGACCTGGACCTGGATCCAGCTGTGGATCTGGTCCCGGACCTGGTCCTGGTCCTGAATCTGGGTCTGGACCTAGGTCTGGGTCTGGATCTGAAATCTGGACTTGGATCTGGACCTGGGTCTGCATCTTGTCCTGGACCCCATCTGGGATCTGGACCTGGATCCAGGTCTGGCTCCGGGGTGGAGGGAGGGACCCCGTGCTGGAGACGGGATCTGCTGGGACCTGGGGATGATCCCACGGGATTGATTCAGGTGAGACCCATCCCAAACCTGAGCTGAGCTCGGATCCAATGTTCCACCAGGATTTAAGCCTGGCTCTGTCCGTGTGGAGGAGCCCTGGACTCCCCAGGCACCGCTGCTCCCGCCCTTCCTGGGCCGGGTTTTTCCAAACTTAGCCACGATTTCCCTCCGGTTTATGAGGAAAAAAATCTTCCAAGAGGAATTCCAGCCCCGGCTCCAGCAGGGATTATCCCCAGCTCCAATCTTTTCCTGCTGTGTCCATCCCCAGGAGGGATGAGGACCTGGATTTCTGCAGGGTGAGGGTAGGAGGGTGGATTTTCCATGGAAAAGGGAATTTTCCTTAGAAAAGGGAATTTCCCAGGGATACACCTGAACCCAACTTTCTCAGATCCAAAGGGTGGTGCCTGCATCCCAAAAAACTCCAGGGAAAGACCTAAAAACCGTGGCTCTTCCTGAAGGTGAACCCTCCTGGGATTGCTTTGTCTTTCTGTTTGAACAAGAAAAAAAAAAACGGGGGAAAAAAAGGGAAAACCGAGGAAAAGAGCCAATATAATTCCGAGGGTTGTTACACCCAAGAAAAACAGCCACGAGTCCGTCAGTGCCAGAAATTCCAGCTGGAGGGAGCAGGAACACGGGCAGCTGGAGGGGCTGGCCCAGGGAGATCGGATTTCCAGGCTGGCTCTGCCTCGCTGGGCTGGGCCGGGGAAGGAGCGATCCCAAAATCCCAGGGTTTGAGCCCAAAACAGTCCCAGCAAGGTCACGGTGCCTCAGAATCCTTGGAGCAGAGGATTCCAGGCATGGATCTGGAGCTGGGTCTGGATCTGGGTCTGGATTTGGGTCTGGGTCTGGATTTGGGTCTGGGTCTGGATTTGGGTCTGGGTCTCAATCTGGATCTGGGTCTGGATCTGGGTCTGGGTCAGGATCTGGGTCTGGATCTGGATGTGGATCTGGGTCTGGGTCTGGGTCTGGATCTGAGTCTGGGTCAGGATCTGGATGTGGATCTGGGTCTGGGTCTGGATGTGGATCTGGGTCTGGGTCTGGGTCTGGGTCTGGCATCCAGAATCTTGTGGGGTGGGTTTGGAGCAGGGGAGAACAGGGATTGGTCTGGACCTGGACCTAGACCTGGACCGGGACCTTGTCCTGGACCTGAATCTGGACCTGATCCTAAAACTGGTCCTCGTCCTGGATCTGGACCTGGTCTTGAATCTGGATGTGGATCCAGATCTAATCTAGACCTGAATCTGGTCCTGGACCTTGACCAGGTCTTGGACATTGAACTGGACACGGATCTGGATCCATATCTGGGCCTGGACTTGGGCCTGAACCTGGACTTAGATCTGGACCTGAACCTGGACTTAGACCTGCTGCTGAACCTGGACCCAGACTTTAACTTGGGTATGAGTCCAAACCTGGATCTGGATGCAGATCTGGATCTGGATCTTGACCTGGACCTGGACCTGCTCCTGGATCTGGATCTGGACCCGAACCTGGATCTGGTCCTGGCCCTGGAGCCCCATCCTGCGGGATCCCAGTGGATCCCTGCTCCCACCAGAATGGATCCTGTCACCTCCAGGGGACAAAATTGTCCCCAGGGGGATCCTGCCCCGGCTCTGTGTCGTTCCCAGCCCTTGGAAGCAGAGCAGCATTCCCAGGTTTCCTTCAAATCAGAAACAGCTGGAGCCAGGTCTTCCTCAGGGTGGGAATGTCCTCTGGTGGCTTCCAATGGAATTCCTCCCAAAAACAATGGACTTGAGAAGGGAGGTGGGAAAATTGGCGTTATTGGCATTGGGAAAAGAAAATTCTGGAAAAATCTCGGAGCCAAGGCCCCTCTGCCGGGTTCCTGGGATCTGCTGGAGAGATCCAGCAGCAATTCCAGCCCTGGTGCCTGGGAAGGCTCCGTTTGGGAATGGGGTGGCCAATTCCTGCTCCAGCCTGGCTGGGACACTCTGGAAATCTGGGAATATCAGCATGGATTTCCTGGAGCCGGGTTGGCCATGATGTTTTTCCCTCCGGGATGGGTGTTCCAGGATCCGGGAGAGCAGATCCATCCTGGTGTCCCTCAGGAGCTGGGACATCCCAAGGGACGGGTGGGCAATCCCCGGGAGCTGTCCCGGTGGGTTTGGATCAGCCGGGATATTTCGGGATGGGGTTTGGGAGGGGTTTTATGGACACCAGGAATGTTTTCCTTACCTCGGAGCCCGGGAAGGCCGGGCAGGCCGGGCTCTCCCTCCATCCCTTCCGTGCCTCGGTCTCCTTTGGGTCCCGGCGGCCCTGGAACACAACGAGAGGGCGGGAATCACATCCCGGAGTCGGGAATGTGTGGCAGGAGATCCAGGATCACATTCCAGAGTCGGGAATGTGCAGTGGGAGCTCCAGGAGATCCAGGATCACATCCCAGAGTCGTGAATGTGCAGCGGGAGATCCAGGATCACATCCTGGAGTTGGGAATGTGCAGCGGGAGATCCAGGAGATCCAGGATCACATCCCGGAGTTGGGAATGTGCAGCAGGAGCTGCAGGAGATCCGAGATCACATCCCAGAGTCAGGAATGTGCAGCAGGAGATCCAAAAGATCCAGGATGACCGAGAAACGTGGGAACAAAGCCAGGACAAAGCAGTTTTCCATGATTTTAAACTTCCGGGATTTTTGGATCTGAAATCCCAGGCTGGATCCCACCAACCTGCTCCAAGTGCCAGAAAAATTCACCTGGAAGCTCCACCTTGAGCTCAACTTTGGGAATTTTCCTTTAGACCAAAGGCCAGGACATTCCCAACAAAATCATTGCAAGAAATCAGGGAAAATACGCATTTTGGGAATGTTCATAGGATCCTGGAATTTTGGGGGTTGGAAAGGATGCTGAGGATCATCCAGGGGCAGGGACACTTTCCATTTGTCCAGCTGGGATGATCCTCTGGGAATCCTGGAGATGATCCATGAGGAGAGGATTGACAGCGGGATTTCGGTGAAATCCCAGGAATGCACAGAACATCCCAATCCCGGGTTTTATCCCTCATCCTGCAAAGGCTCAAATCCCAAAAGCTGAAAATAATCGGGAGACAACACACTGGGAAGAAGGAATTCGAAGCGAAAAATAACAGGGAAGAAAAAAATATTCCCTGGATGAGAGAAAACAGGACAGGGAGAGGCTGGGAAGGATCATTCCCACCCATCCAGGGGAAAGTTTGGGAACTGTTTTCCGAGAAATCCTAAAACCTGGGAGCTTGGGAAGCTGAGACCCAGGTCAGGCTCTGGGAGCTTGAAAAGGGGCGGGAAGAGCAGGGATGTGTTCTAATGGATCAGGAATTGGGATCTGGGAATGCTGTGTAGGAATCTGTGGGATCTGGAGTGGGATCCACAGTGGGATCTGCAGTGGGATCCTGAACCATGTGAAAGATGGGAAACATCCCAACTGGAGACATTTTGGGATACGAAAGGATGATGGGAAACATGGAATTTCTGGCCCTGGCTGTCTCTCTCCCAGGGAATGAAGAGCTCCAGGGGCTGAGGGGATGAGGGATGGACTCTGGATCTCAGGGATGGACACTGGATCCCAGGAATGGACCCCAGATCCAGGAAATGAACTTTGGATCCTGGGAATGGACCCCAGATCCCAGGAATGGACTCTGGATTCCAGGAATGGACCCCAGATCCTGGGAATGGACTCCGGATCTCAGGAATGGACTCTGGATCTCATGGATGGACCCTGGATCCCCAGAATGGATCCCAGACCCTTGGCATGGACCCCAGATCCCAGGGATGGACTCCAGATCCTGGGGATGGACCCCAGATCCTGGGAATGGACTCTGGATCCCAGGAATGGACTCCGGATCTCAGGAATGGACTCCAGATCCCAGAGGTGGACTCCAGATCCTGGGAATGGACTCTGCATCTCATGGATGGACCCTGGATCCCTGGAATGGATCCCAGACCCTTGGGATGGACCCCATATCCCAGAGATGGACACTGGATCTCAGGGATGGACTCTGGATTCCAGGAATGGGCCCCAGATCCTGGGAATGGACTCCGGATCTCAGGAATGGACTCTGGATCTCATGGATGGACCCTGGATCCCCGGAATGGATCCCAGACCCTTGGCATGGACCCCAGATCCCAGGGATGGACCCCAGATCCTGGGAATGGACTCTGGATCCTGGGAATGGACACTGGATCCCAGGGATAGACTCCAGATCCCAGGGATGGACCCAGACCCTTGGGATGGACCCCAGACCCTTGGGATGGGCGCCTCCAGGGATGGGGCAGCCGCAGATTTTCTGGAATGCTCCTGGAGATGGTCCCATCCCAGGAGCAGCTCTTGGGACAGAACCCAGGGAGCAGCAGGGCTGGAGGAAAACCGGGAATGGCGGCTGGGAGGAGCTCCGGAGCATTCCCAGCTCTTCCCAGCTCTTCCCACCCCACAGCTCCTGAGGGTCACACCTGGGATAATCCCATTCCTGCTTCCCACCCTTCAATCCCAGTGGGATGAGGCATTTCCTGAGGGAAATGTCACCTTTGGGACCTGCTGGGATCCAGCACATCCCCCCCAGGGATCCACCAAGCGGATCCTGGGAATTCTCCCTTGTGGTGACTCCGAAGACGGGAGTCACCAAAAACTCCCAAAACTTCCAAAGTTTCCCAAAACTCCTCCACGCTGTCCTTCCCCACCCACAGGAGGTGCTTGGAGTGACCCTTGGATGCTGGAGAGGAGCCTGGGGACCTTCCCAAGCTGCCACCACCCAATTCCAGGATCCGGGATAGCCGAGGATTTGGGGAGAAGGAAAAGTCCCCCCCCCGGGCGGGCAGGCAGGGAATGGCTCGGCCAAATCCAGCCGGGAACAGGACGGACTCACCCAAGGACATCTGGAGCTGGGCTGGGTCCAGCTGGGCACGAGGCCCCAGGAATTGTCCATGGGATGGGAGGAGAGGGAAGTTTGGGATGCCAGGAATGTGTCAGGGCTGATAAATCCGGCTCTGGCCCTTGGGGAAGGGTTTGGTTTGGGATAACGCGATTCCAGGGCTCTGTGACCAAGGGTCCCACCCTTGGTGGCTTCATCCCAGAGCAGGTGACGTCATTCCCGGGGATGGGGAGGGAAAAGAGGGATCTGAGGAGTGGGGAAATAGGGAAATATCAAAGGGATTTGGGCAGGGTGATCCCAGCATCCCAAAAACATCCCAAAAACAGGGATCGGGAGCCAAGGTCCGCCAGGGATGAGGGGCAGCACCCCAGGAGCTGTTGGTATTCCAGGGGGATGGATCTCCTGGATCTCCTGGGGATCCACCACATCCATCCCCTCCGGCTCAGCAGCTGGAAAAGGGGAACAAGTGCCTTGGCACCAGCCCCGGCCTTGGATTTCCAGCTGGAATTCCAGCAAAATATATCCCTCATCCTGCAAAGGCTCAAATCCCAAAAGCTGAAAATAATCGGGAGACAAAAGAACGGGGAGAAGGAATTTGAAGAGAAAAATAGCAGGGAAGAAAAAAATATTCCTGGGATGAGAGAAAACAAAGAGAGGCTGGGAAGGGTCATTCCCACCCATCCAGGGGGAAGTTTGGGAATTGTTTTCCGAGAAATCCTAAAAGGCAGGAATTCGGGAAGCTGAGATCCAGGCAGGGCTCCAAGTGCTGGAAAAGGGGCAGGAAGAGCAGGGATGTGTTTTAATGGATCAGGAATTGGGATCTGGGAATGCTCTGTAGGAATCTGTGGGATCCGGAGTGGGATCTGGAGTAGGATCCAGAGTGGGATCCTGGAATTCCAGCTGGAAGCACCGGGAATGAGCGACAGCCCGTGGGAACAGGTGGAAAATGGGACAGGAGCTGCTCCCAACCTCCTGCTCCGCCCTGGATCTCCCGCTGGGATCTCCTGGGTTTCTCCATGGGGTTCCCCATCCCTGGCACAGCATTCCCAGAGCAGCTGCGGCTGCCCCCGGATCCCTGGAAGTGTCCAAGGCCAGGCTGGACAGGGCTGGGAGCATCCTGGGACAGTGGGAGGTGTTGGAGTTGGAACAGGATGGGATTTCAGGGCCCTTCCCACCCGCACAATTCCAGGATTTGGGAAGGGCTGAGGGTGGGAAAAGGAGGAGAAGATGGGAGAGGGGAGGTCGGATTTTCCTGGCAGCTTTGAGGGAAGTTTGGGAGCTTCCTTCCAAACTGTGGATGGGAATATTTGGAGAGTCCGAGGGGATGGAGACACCTGAGCAGGGATGGATCTGGGACCTTCCCGACTGGACACACCTGGAGGGGCTGGAGCTGGGAAAAGAATGGAGCTGGGAAGGGAACGGAGCTGGGAAGGGAACGGAGCTGGGAAGGGAATGGAGCCCCAGGAGGGGCTGAGGGAGCTGGGAAGGGGCTCAGCCTGGAGAAAAAGAGGCTCAGGGGGGACCTTTTCCTCTCCACATCTCCATGAACAGCTGGAGCCAGGTGGGATTTAGGACCCACTCCCCAGAAACAAGAAACGGGACGAGGAGAGGTCCTCAGGCTGTGCCAGGGAAGGTTCAGTTGGATGTTGGGAACAATTCCTTCAGGGAAAGGGCTGTGAAGGGTTGGAGCAGGCCCAGGGAGGTTTGGAGTCCCCATTCCTGGTGGGATTAAAATCCACATGGATTTGGGGGACATGGATCAGTGGTGGTGACCAGCTGGACTCCATGACCTTGGAGAGCTTTTCCAACCTCAGCAACTCCACTGGAATTGTTCTCCAACTGGAAAATCCAGAGATTCTCCAATCCCTGAGCCCCCACAGACACATCCCACCTTGGAGAGCTTTTCCAACCTCAACAACTCCACTGGAGTTGTTCTCCAACTGGAGAATCCAGGGATTCTCCAATCCCTGACCCCCTACAGACCCATCCCAGAGGACCACGGGGACCATTCCCCATCCCACCACTCACCCCGGATCACGAAGATGTTCCAGAACGTTCCCACCACTCACCCCAGATCACGGAGATGTTCCTCAGCATTCCTACCACTCACCCCGAATCACGAAGAAGTTCTGGAATGTTCCCACCCCAGATCATGGAGATGTTCTGGAGCATTCCCACCACTCACCCCAGATCACAGAGATGTTCTCAAATGTTCCCACCCCAGATCACAGAGACGTTCCGGAGCATTCCCACCACTCACTCTGGATCACAGAGATGTTCCGGAATGTTCCCATCCCAGATCACAGAGATGTTCCTGAGCGTTCCCACCACTCACCCCAAGTCACAGATATGTTCCAGAGGATTCCCACCACTCACCCTGGATCATGGAGATGTTCCTCAGTGTTCCCACCACTCACCCCAGATCACAGAGGTGTTCCCCATCCCACCACTCACCCTGGACCACGGAGATGTTCTGGAATGTTCCCACCCCAGATCACAGAGATGTTCCCCATCCCACCACTCACCCCGGATCACAGAGATGTTCCAGAATGTTCTCACCCCGGATCACGGAGGTACTCCCCATCCCACCACTCACCCCAGATCATGGAGATGTTCCAGAATGCTCCCACCACTCACTCTGGATCACAGAGATGTTCGGGAATGTTCCCACCCCAGATCACGGAGATGTTCCTGAGCGTTCCCACCACTCACCCCGGGATCACAGATATGTTCCAGAGGATTCCCACCACTCACCTCGGATCATGGAGATGTTCCGGAACATTCCCACCACTCACCCCAGATAACAGAGATGTTCTGGAATGTTCCCACCCCAGATCACGGAGATGTTCCCCATCCCACCACTCACCCCGGATCACGGAGATGTTCCTCAGCGCCACGGAGTGCTCCCAGTCCTTCATGCGCAGCTCCTCGGTGACGTTGTTGAGCAGGGCCAGCTCCATCCTCAGCTGCCTCTCCATGGCCCCGTGCGCCGCCCGCATCCTGCGCCCGTCCGCGCTGGCGTTGCCCAGGAGCCCCTGCAGGTCCCGCAGCCGCGAGCGCTGCAGCCGCAGCTCGTAGGAGAAGCTGCGGTTCATGGCCTCCACCGCCGCGCCCAGCGCCGCCGCCTGCTCGCCCAGCGCCTCCAGCCGCCCGCCCAGGTGCCCCAGCAGGTGCTGGTGGTGCTCCAGGAGCAGCCGGCTGCTGTTGGCCTCCACCGCCAGCCGCCACAGCTCCAGCTGGGCCGCGTCGCCCTGCTGGCCCAGCGAGTCCCGCAGCCGCGACAGCGAGCCGTCCGTCTGTCCGGCCTGGCTCTGCAGGGCCCGCAGGAGCGCCTGCAGCCTCTGCAGCGAGCCCGAGAGCAGCAGCAGCGAGTCCGAGTGGTTCTGCAGGAGGTCCTGGAGCCTCCAGACGTGCTCCAGGAGGTCGCTCTGGGGCGGGGGGTGCTGCAGCAGCTGCAGCTGCAGGTCGCGGAAGGTCCCGTTGAGGCGCTGGACGTCGCCCAGCAGCGCCTTCAGCTCCTCGGGGGACGCCTGGGGCCGGGACGCTGCGGTGGATGGAGGGTGGGAGGTCAGGAGGAGACCTGGGGTGTCCTCACCAGGACATTCCCGGTTCCTCGGTGCCTGGAGGGGAAATTCCCAGCCCAGAAGGTTCCCCCCAGTCCAAGGGATCCAAGGATGGAGAAGGAGGGCGGTGCTGGAGAAGGGCTGGAGGGTGCTGGGATGGGTTGGGTGGGGAGGAACTGTAAAACTCATCCCGTTCCACCTGGACAGGGACAATTTCCACCATCCCAGGGTGATCCAAACCCATCCAACCTTTCCTGGGACACTGCCAGGGATTCTCTGGGAATTCCAGCCCAGCCAGGAATTCCTTCCCAAGATCCCAC
>JAWWEB010000174.1:111057508-111068971 GCA_035222195.1 Myioborus miniatus | reverse complement strand
TTAATTAATTTTTATTCTTATTTTTTTTCTCATTCACCACATGGAAACGTGGAGCCAGTGGATGTCCCCTTAATTAATTTTTATTCTTATTTTTTCTCATTCACCTGGAGCCAGTAGATGTCCCCTTAATTAATTTTTATTCTTATTTTTTTCTCATTCACCTGGAGCCAGTGGATGTCCCCTTAATTAATTTTTATTCTTATTTTTTTTCTCATTCACCACATGGAAACGTGGAGCCAGTGGATGTCCCCTTAATTAAGTTTTTCTTCTTATTTTGGGAGCTCCATCTAATAACCCCTTTTTACATCTTCACTGCTGCCTGGAATATTCTTTATTTTCACCTACACCCTGCACTGGGATCATTGATCTGTTTGAGGGTTTCATTTGAATTTAAACTCGGTGTTGGGCATTTATTCTTTCATCCCAGGCTGTTCTTCTTCTAAGGATTTTGCTGAAAGATTTGCACATTAATCTTCTTTATTTAGACTTGATTCAATAAGAGCCTTTTCAAAGGCCTTTCATTTCAACCAGGTTTCCCAATGCTACCTTTAATAAGAAATGGAAATTAATTTAGGATTATAGCTAGAGAATTATATATTTTTAATTTTTTTTTCTTGGGGATCAGCCTGGTTTAATCTCAGTTTTATTGTTTTTAGTGCTCATTTCTGGCTGCACAGCTGCTCAGGGCTCCAGTGGAGTCCCCATCTCTGGAGGAATTAAAAATCCCCATGGAAGTGACACTTGGGGACAGGGAATGATTGGACTGGATGATCTTAAACATCTTTTTGAACTTCAGCAATTCCACAATTCTCTAATTTTTTATCACTTAAATGCTTCCTGATTGGGATTGCAGGTTAATTAACTTGAAGATCACGTAACTTCCCAAAAATCCAGGGAAATAAAACCAAATTCACTTATTTTTTTACTCTGAGCTGAGATCCTTCCACTTCTGGCCTGGCAATAAAACAACTCAAAATTGGGAAGTCGTGGTGGGCTGGATACTGAGAATTTTAGATTTTCTGTGACTTTTTGACAGGAGAACATTTTATTTGACCAGAGGCCGTGGAGAAAGCTTCCAAAATTGAATTATTGAATGGGATTGTGGGTGTGGAGTTTGGATAGAAATGTGCAATATCACAGGGTGGAAAATTTAGAGTTTGAAGTTTTAGAATATAGTAATATATATAAACAAATGGAGGGTTTAGGGCAGAGGTTGGTCCTTCTTCACCTTATTCTCCATGAATTTGGGTGGTTTTGTGTAATTGGATAAAAAATTCCACATTGCAGGCCATGGCTGCTTGGTTATTGGGTTAAAACTGAAAACAATTTAGGTGTAATTCCTATTGGGTTAAAAGTGAAAATAATTCAGGTGTAATTCCTATTGGGTTAAAAGTGAAAATAATTCAGGTGCAATTCCTATTGGGTTAAAAATGAAAATAATTCAGGTGTAATTCCTATTGGGTTAAAAGTGAAAATAATTCAGGTGCAATTCCTATTGGGTTAAAAGTGAAAATAATTCAGGTGTAATTCCTATTGGGTTAAAAGTTAAAATAATTTAGGTGCAATTCCTATTGGGTTAAAAGTTAAAATAATTTAGGTGTAATTCCTATTGGGCTAAAAGTTAAAATAATTTAGGTGTCATTCCTATTGGGTTAAAAATGAAAATAATTTAGGTGTAATTCCTATTGGATTAAAAGTGAAAATAATTTAGGTGTGATTCCTATTGGGTTAAAAGTGAAAATAATTTAGATGTGATTCCTATTGGGTTAAAAGTTAAAATAATTCAGGTGTCATTCCTTAACTGGAAATTTTATCCTTAAAAGGCCTTGCAGAGGGAGAGATGGTGCTCCATTTTTATTTTGTTAGAGTGAAGTGCTGCAGAACTTATTTTATTGTAAAATCGACCTATCTATTGTAAAATAGATAAAACTGATAAAGTTCTGGGTCCAAACAAGGAATCCCACCTGGAGCATTTAATGCTGACCCTGGCAGGAAGAAGTTGTGTGAAAAATGCATGGATTTTATGATTGGCTTTTCGCAAATATTCAAATGAATATTCTATGTGTTGTGTTAGGAAGTAATGTTGGATTCATTCTCTTAAGTGCTGTGTTAACTATAGTTTTAGGTTATAAAAATTGTTAAAATAGAAACTGTGCTGTGTAGGATGCTTTGTTTAACAGAAAGGACTTGCACTGAGATAGCAGCCACAGGACACCTGAATCTTTCAGAGAAAATGAATTTATTGCCCTTTTATCAGAAGAAATGAACTTCTTCCCGCCTTGAAGGCGCTGTCAGGATTAGAAGGAAGAAGTTGACACTGAGCAGACAGAATCCTGTGTTTGAATGGAATTTATGCATCATGGATGAGGTGTATGAATATGCAGCAGGCTGTTGTTTTTAAGGGTTAATCCTTTGTTAATGTGTGTCCTTGTTTGGGCTCGTGATGCCCAGAAAAAGGTACCCGGACATCCACAACTCTTTGCTTTTATTGTCTCATATTGTCCTGATTTAAATTGTCCAAATTATTATGATTCTAATTGTATTACTATTTTTATAACCATTTTCTTACTATTAAACTTTTAACAATTTCAAAGCAAGTGGTTGGCGTTTTTCACAAGCTGTGAGGACCGCGATGCGCAGAGGGCGCAGGCCCGGGGACAGAGGCCCCATAATGACATTTTCTGTGCTGTGACAGTGCCAGAACCCATTTCCTGGCAGGCAGGGCTGTGAGGGGTCAGAGGATGCCTCCCCAGCTGGACACAATTCCTCTCTTCTCTGGAGCCCTTCCCTAGCTCAGCCCCAGCCCTTCCCTGCCCTCCGTGCGCGGGGAGCGCCGGGCCTGCTCCCAGGACCGCCGAGCGCGGCCTTCTCCTGGAGATTCTTTCTTTCCAGAGCCACAAAACCCCGTGGATCTTTCTGGAATGACTTCCCTGGGCTCCTTTCGTGGGAGGATGTCCTGTTTTAGCACAAAGAGCTCTCAGTGTGAAGGTTTGGGGCTGCTCTGCTCGGGGCGTGAGGAACGAACGAACGTCAAACGGAGTCGAGGAATTTTGGGAAGAGATGCAAAAGTGAGGAAAGAACTGTGGCAGCACTTTGTAAAAAGCATGGAAAGGGATTTTGGGGTAGAGGAGGGGTAAATTGTTGAGAGTTTTTTGCAGGTTGAGGAGTTTTGCCAAGACAATGGCCATGTTCAGCCTGGACAATGGACACAAACAATGGATAATGGACATATTCAGAAATGGGCTTGGTACATCCTCAAAAAAGACCCAGGAAGAAGAGTCAGCAGGACTCAGCAAGTTTGTCAGTGAGCTTGGGAAAGTAAGAAAAAAGTGAGCCATGGGTGGGCCAGATGATCACAGCAAGAAAAAATGAGATGATCCAATCAGCATTCTAATTTAGAGGTGTGAACAGCCATGATTAACCAATCACGTATTGGCAGTAGAGGTTTATCATAAATATAAATATAAATATAAATATAAATATAAATATAGTAAAAATAATAAATTATCTTTTTAGGGATAATAAATTTGGCTTCACTGGATCGTATTGGTTATGATGTGTTGTCCCTGAACCTCTGCACCCCATAGTAAATTAATAAATTTAAAACTCAGCAAGTTTGTCAGCGAGCTTGGGAAAGTAAGAAAAAAGTGAGCCATGGGTGGGCCAGATGATCACAGCAAGAAAAATGAGATGATCCAATCAGCATTCTAATTTAGAGGTGTGAACAGCCATGATTAAACAATCACGTATTGGAGATTTATCATAAATATAAATATAAATAGAAATAGAAATAGAAATATAGTAATAATAATAAATTATCTTTTTAGGGATAAGAAATTTGGCTTCACTGGATCATGTTGGTTATGGTGTGATGTCCCTGAACCTCTGCACCACGCAGTAAATTAATACATTTACAGGGTCACCCACAGTGATGTCTGGGATCATTCCCTCAGAGCACCCAGCCCACGGTGTTTTTGGTGTTCTCCTCCTCATCCCCAGATTTTTCCCCGAGGGAAATCCCGAGCTCCACCATCCCTGGGCAGTGCTGAGCCGGCCCTGGTTCTCTTGCCAGGGATTTCACCTGGCGGAGCTGAGCGGGTCCACGGCCTCCTCTCCTCCTCCTCTCGGCCTCCTGCCTGCTCAGGTCCGGGGTGTTTGCTCCTCCCTTCCTCCTCCTGCAGAGCAGAACACAAAAATCTCAATAAATGTTGTGTTTGCTGCCCTGAGGGTGATAAAAGTCAAATCCTTTGGGGTGTTGTCACCTGAAATGATAACACGGTTTTTGTCGTGCCCCAAAGAGCACGATCGGGGCTCAGGGGAAGGGGGGTAGTTCCCACCTTTTTTATATTTTTTTATATTTTTTTTAAGTTGTGATAAATTCTGGAGCTCAAACACAAGCTCAGGACTCAGGGATTTAAGCTAAAGATTGTTACAGCTCCTTGGGGAAATCCACAGAAAATGAAGTTGAGCTGAATGGATTTGGGAGTTTTCAGTGAAGTCTGTGTGACCTGAAGTGTAAAAAAGGCTGGGGCTGCCCCTCCAACAAGGTTTATTCACTGTTTTTTGTAGCTAAATAATTCTACACGTGTATTTGCATATTTTTTTTTGGTGTTATACATGCAGCTGCTATGAAATTCAACACAATGAAGTGACAGAACAGGAATATTCCAGAGTGTGAAAATTCAATGAATTGCACTGGAATATGGCCAGTGGCCACATTTTTTTTCTCATATCAGGAGTAAAATCCAGACTCTGAGGTGTGATTATTTCTAAGCACTCAGGCAGGTTCATTATCCAAAGGTGTTCATTCCACATTCAAATTCCATGAAATGGAATCTGGGAATTTAAAGCAGAAGCTCTGAGGGGTTCTCCCAGTGAAAAAGCACAGCAGGAATACAAAACCATGGGTATAAAGGGCAGAAATGGACTCTAAATGCAGATTTTATCCTGTAAAAAACCAGGATCACACCACCAGCACGTGTCCAGTATTCCCTCATGCCAATCCAGGAGCATAAAGTCAAATCCAGCATTATTTCAAATAGGAAACTGAGGAAAACCACAACCTGTTTATAAACACAGAAAAAAACCCAAGGGAGAAAATTCCATCCAAAATATTCCAGCTGGAAATTAATTGGTCATTTTGGTGGAGTTGGCAGTGGTTGGATTTGGTGATCTTAAAGGTGCTTTCCATCCTAAATGATGCTGTGACCTTTGGGTAGAAGGCAACCCTGACCTTGAGACTGCAAATATTATTGTAAAATATTATTGTAAAATATCATTGTAAAATATTATTATAAATTATTCTTTTAAAATTTTAGTGTAAATTATTAGTGTAAATTATTAGTATAAATTATTAGTGTAAATTTAGGTATGTTCTCCTGTGTTCTGGTGTCCAAATCTTGGTGTCAGGTCACTCCCACAGGCCCAACTCCAGGTCAGGAAAATGGAAGAAGTGAGGGAGAGGAAAAAGGACAGCAGGTCTCACTCCCAGTGCTGAATTGCTGTTTCTCACCCCATTTTCCACCCTTAAAGAACATTTTTGATTCCCACACGCCCTCAGGGAGCTGGGCTGGCGTTTGAGCAGCACCAAGAGGGAGAGAGGGAGGACGGGGCCGCTCCGAGTCCTTCTCACGCGAGCGATTCCCCCTTTGTCGGGAACGGGGCCTGCTCCCGGCAGAACAATTAACCAGAATAATTATTTTCTCGTCGGGTAAACACTCCGGGACAATGTGCAACTGTTTTTTAGAGGCAGCCCGTGGCCATCAATGCCCCCAGAGCAGGGGAGGGGGAAGGCCGCGGCGTTTCGGCCGTGAGAAGGAGCAGGGCCCTGTCTTGAGGCCCGAGGCCGCGGCCTTGGCGCGGCTCCAGCGCTCGGTGGAATTGGAATTCATTATTCATCATCGAGTGGGAGGCAAATCTTTTGATTTATTGGCAAGCAGCAGCACAAACAGCAGATGCCTTCCAGCAGAGCTGTGCACGACAGAAACGCCCTCCTGGGCCTCTGGAGGCAGATCACAGCCCCACAGAGAAAAATTTCCTAACTCGCTGCTGATAAAATCTTTCACTTCCCCTGTGTAATATTTCTTTGTGCCCAGAGAGGCAAATCCTTCCTTGCTGATCTCTGGAGGGTTTGGGGTTTTATTTTTTTTTTTTTGTCTACAACAAAAAGCTGCTTGGAGAAATCAGGCAGAAAACAAACCAGACCTACCAGAAATCACGGCTGTGATAAATGACAACAGCAATAGTCACAGCTATAATTCTGTTGAGGGGTTTTGATAACCCCTTCCAGGCAATTTGTAATGCAATCCTGTCTGTATCTCCTCTCTATCACCTCACCACTCCCTTGGCTGCACGTCTGGCCCCTGCTATTCTTATTTTCCCTGCTCAGTGACTGGGAAGCTTTTCCCACACTGTCTCAGCTAAATCCAAATCCTCCCAGGGAATTTGTTTGGGATCTCTGTCCCATCTCCTTCACTCCCTCAGGAAGGTTTTTTCTGAGCTCCTGGGCACAGTTTTTAGGGTACAAATTTCTGCCTTTCTGAGCAACCAGCAAAGAAATCCAGCAGAAACAAAAAATGGATCTCAGTGATGATGCAGATTGCAAATGAACCCCGTTTTTGGGCACTCCCTGCTTTGTGCAGTGTTGTTGTTCTCCCCAGTGAGCACTGCCCAGCTGCTGTCTGGAAATGTATTGATCTGTTTTTCAAAACTAAAGAGCCAATTATGGCCTTACAGCCTGCAGAATGTGTTTTGAATTTCCCCTTAGAGGACTCCATTTCCACCGCACTGCCTCATTGAGAATTGACTGCAGCTCCTTCTGCTTCCCGTATTTCTCTTTTTTTTTTTTTTGGCTAAACAAGGATGAATTCCCTGCTAGGAATTCTCAGCAGTGTTGTTTTGGTGCTGCTGTGGGAGGGAGAAGGCAGCTGATGACTCAAAATGCCAGCCGAGAAACAGATGAAAACTCTTTGTCATCAGAGATGATGAGAAGTGACTTTTTCCATGAGCAGTTTTAAACTAAAAGAGATTCAGATTAAATATTAGGAAAAAAAAATCCCTCCCTGTGAGGGTGGGGAGGTCCTGGGCTGGAATTCCCAGAGAAGCTCTGGCTGCTCCTGGATCCCTGGAAGTGTCCAAGGCCAGGTTGGACATTGGGGTTTGGAGCAGCCTGGGACAGTGGGAGGTGTCAGGAGTGGAACTGGATGAATTTTAATGTCTCTTTCCACCCAAACCATTCTGGAATTTGACATTTAAATGTCAATCCTCACCTTGATGTGATGAGCAGCAGAGTCCTCCTCTCCCTTTGCACCAGAAAACAACTGCAGAGCGAGGTCGAGCTCCGAGGAGATTTTAACCAGGCCCAAGGAGTAGGAAAAACTTATTTTTGGTGGATTACCTCTTAAATTCTACAAAATCCAATCTGGAATTAGGGAGATTAACTTGGAGTCGAGGCAGCAGCCAGTGACTCCTCTCACACCTTGCTTTGATGGTGGCGTCAGGTATTCCTTTGATGTGATCCTGTTTATTCCCAAGGAATTCTCCACAGCTTCCTCGGCACTCAAAAAAGGTTTTGTTGGCTCAGGGATTCCAGGGCCAGAGGAGCTCCCTGCAGTCCTTTTCTCTGCACCATCACTTTGAATTTCTGTGAGTTTTGCCCCGTCCTGAAGGAAACCCCACACCCCCGTTCCTTTCCAGACCGCAGCAATTCCCTTCTGGAATTCCCTTTGGCAAACCCCTGGAAATGGCTTCTATTGTTGCGGGGTCTCGTTTTACAGCGCTCTCCTTCCTCCTGAGCATCCATTTTGCATGAGCAGAGGTTGTTTTGCCCTTGAGCTCCTGGAATCCGGCTCATCTGAAAGGAGAATCGCCGGCGGGGTGGGAGATTTTTATCTGGGGATTCTGTTCTGCCTCCCGAGCTGAGCCCTGCTCAGGCGGGGTCTGAGGTGGATTCCTGGGAGCCTCCAAATCAAGATTTGGCACCCCAAAGTGACACCAAATTAGGACCACGGTGATATTTTCCTGCCACCCCCACCGAAACCAGGGGGGCACTCAAGGTGTGACACTCCAGAGATCCAGCCGAAGAACTAGAAAACTAAATAATGATATTTTGCGTGCTCTAACAGCCCCAGAATTAATTTCCTTGATTCCCAATTCCCAAAATTGGCGGAGTCCTCCCACAGAACCTCAGTGGGAGGATTTTTGGGATGGCACAGCAAAGCGTCCCTGCAAGAGAAGCAGCAGAAGGTGGCTGTGGGAGGCTGGGTCAGCAGCTGAAATGATGCAGCACCTGTGCTGCTGAATAATCAGCACACATGAGCCTGAGCAGCAGCAATTACCTGCGGCTTAAGGGATATTAAAGGCAGATCCTCACTAAACGGGCAAATCTCACAGAATTCCTCTCTCTCCTCGGCAATAATCCTCTGTAATTGAGGATAAATGGCAGATTTGCAGGAACACTTGGCGTTAAAACATTCCCCACAAATGGAGCCGGGCTGGGATCTCGCTGGGGAGAGGCAAACAGGGAGGGTATTTGTTATTTACTGTTTCATTATTTCAGGTGAATTGTTTTCACCTGCTCAGTGCTGGGACAGGCAACTTTTAAACTCTTCTAACGAGGCTTGTCCCACTTTTTTCATGGCACAGGAGAATCCTAAACCTCAGAGAAATGGCACAAGAGAATCCTGAACCTCAGAGAAATGGCACAGGAGAATCCTGAACCTCACAGAAATGGCACAGGAGAATCCTGAACCTCACAGAAATGGCACAGGAGAATCCTGAACCTCACAGAAACGGCACAGGAGGATCCTGAACCTCACAGAAATGGCACAGGAGAATCCTGAACCTCACAGAAATGGCTCAGGAGAATCCTGAACCTCACAGAAATGGCAAAAGAGAACCCTGGACCTCACAGAAATGGCACAGGAGAATCCTGAACCTCAAAGAAATGGCACAGGAGAATCCTGAACCTCAGAGAAATGGCACAGGAGAATCCTGAACCTCGCAGAAATGGCACAGGAGAATCCTGAACCTCATAGAAACAGGACAGGAGAATCCTGAACCTCACAGAAACAGCACAGGAGAATCCTGAACCTCACAGAAACAGCACAGGAGAATCCTGAACCTCACAGAAACCTCTGGGAGCTGCCACACAAAACCCCTGAGCACAGCTGGAAAACAACACCGGGTTTGTTTGCAGCAGGAAGCGTCCCGTGCAAATATTCACTTAAAAACCTCAAGGAACACGACCCAAAAAGTGGTGCTGGAGTTGGGAAACATCCCACAGAAAGAGGGTGAGGTGGAAACTGGGGAGCTCTTTGAAGTAGTGCAACATGCAAGGAGCAGGGGACGCGGATTACAGCGTGATTCATAAAAGGGTTTTGCTCGGGGAGCTCCCGGTGGCTTTGGGAAAGAGCTCCCAGAGTGCTTGGCCAAACAATCCCTGGCTGGGGTAATTCCTGAGCTGATTGTTCCTGAGTGCAGGGATAATCTTGGCTCTGCTTGGTATTTATTTAAACAAAACCTGGGTGTTTTTTGTCGTGGCTCTGTGGGTTGCCAAGGTTTTTGTTGGCACGGCCCAGAGGAATGTCCTGCTCGGATTCCCACAGAAAACAGGGAATGCTCAGGAGGATCCATGGCCTCTTTGCCAGGCTTGGATCAATGGCAGCCTCGCCCTTGTCACGCCAGCTGGGCTGAGGTGACCCTGGGAAGTGTCAGAGGTGGCATTTCCAGGGGTTTGCACAAGGAAAGGGTGAGCTCTTCCCACGGGGCACTGCCACACCCTCCCTGGGCTTGTCAGTGCACAGAAAACTGACCCTGGATCCAAGACTGGGAAAATCTCTGGTGCCAGAGGTGACAAAGGAAAACCTGGGGCAGGTCTAACAGTGCAAAGCTCTGCTTTGGGAGGGAAATGCCAATTTTTGGGTTTTTTTTTTCCATGTGGATAATTCTGGGAGCCCAGGAAGTGATGGATCCAGGCAGAGCAGACACAAATAGCATTCATCACCTCCACGCTCTGACATCCTCTTACACCTGCCCTGCAATTCAATCACCCCAGCCTCCTGCCAGCCAGGAGATCCTCCCAGAGATAGAATTACATTTCATCACAATTCATTCATTCTTCCTCTGCCCCTGCGAAACCCAGACATTCCTCTCAGCCTGGCAGCTTGCTTTGAAAAACCTCTCCAACAAACCCTTGGCCTGATTCCTCCTGTTCCAGCTCTGTCCCAGGAGTTCCACTTCTGCAAACAGAACTGAGGTATAATCACAAAAGTTGTGCAGAGAGGACACAAAAGTGGCAACCTTGGCCCAAAAACCCATCAAAAAAAAAAAAAAAGAGCAGGAAAATGAGTTTGCAACCACAACAGGCAGAGAGAGATTGGAAAATCTTGTTGCACAGGGGAAAAGGAGAATGTGAAAGGCTCTTATGCCTGCCTGGCCTGCTGGATGGGGGGCTGGGTGTCCAGGTGGTTGGGGTTAGGGTCCTGTCCACGGACAGGATGGGACACTGTCTGAGAAGTTTATTCAAGACATCAGACTCAGACATTGTTACAACAATGGAGACAAACAGATGCAGCCTCTCACTGAATCCAGCAGAATGCCAGAGACACGTAATGCCACAGCAGATCCTAAAGCCATTTCCATCTGCCTTTCAGCCAATCACACATGAAGAACAAGAACATTGACAATAATTCCATCCAATCATATAAAGCACACGTAGCTTTGGTAAGCAGCCTAGTTTCAAACACAACAGCTTGTTCATAAAATGCAAAGCACAAAAGTCTATTCAAACTTTAACCTTCTAAATATATACATTGAGTAAACTTGTTACCACTTAAGGCAGCACCTAACATAGGCCTATTGTTCTATTCTCGTGTCTGTATTCCTAATTTTTCTGCTGCTTTAGCATCTAACTATCTTTGCCTTTTTAGGCCTGCTGTTTCCTTTCTTAAAACCCTCTGGTTTTTAGGATTCCCACAGAGAAGGAGAGTGTGAAGGGCTCTTACGCCTGCCGGGCCTGCTGGATGGGGGGCTGGTTGTCCAGGTGGTTGTAGCGGGCGGTGTCCGTGGGGTTCCTGTCGGGGCAGCGCCAGGGAGGGAGCTCCTGTCTGCCCCTGCTCCTCCCCACACTCAGGTTCCTCTCTGGGACGTTGCTTTTTACTGGCTGCACGTCCATAACCATGAACTCGTCCTTGGAAGGAGTCTGATTGGAGAGGGGGGAAGAAGAAAATGAGTTTTATGGTGAAAATCAGGGATTAACTCAAAATTAACTCAAAAATTGCTTGGCAGTGCTAGTCACCACCCAGGCCCTATAATCCATATTAAGATGAGCTGAGCTGCTGTTGAGCTGCATCAGTTTCTCTCTATCAGCTACAGAGAGCCTGATTTAAAGCCAGACTTTGCTTTAAATTAAAGGGCTGAGCTTTGAATTCAGGCCAGGAGATCCCCAAAAAGATCACGAGGCAG
>JAWWEB010000174.1:110930251-110960823 GCA_035222195.1 Myioborus miniatus | reverse complement strand
AAGGGAAAATCCCTCAGGAAGGGCACAAGGAGCAGAGCTAGGCCAGCCTAAAGCAGTGCCCACAAGGAGAAAAGGGAAAATCCCTCAGGAAGAGTCAGGCCAGCCTAAAGCAGTGCCCACAAGGAGGGAAGGGAAAATCCCTCAGGAAGGGCACAAGGAGAAGAGCCAGGCCGGCCTAGAGCAGTGCCCGCAGAGAGGAAGGGCACAAGGATGAGAACCAGGCCAGCCTAGAGCAGTGCCCACAAGGAGAAAAGGGAAAATCCCTCAGGAAGGGCACAAGGATGAGAGCCAGGCCAGCCTAGAGCCGTGCCCACAAGGAGAAAAGGGAAAATCCCTCAGGAAGAGCCAGGCCAGCCTAGAGCAGCGCCCACAGAGAGGAAGGGCACAAGGATGAGAGCCAGGCCAGCCTAGAGCAGTGCCCACAAGGAGAAAAGGGAAAATCCCTCAGGAAGAGCCAGGCCAGCCTAGAGCAGTGCCCACCCTTCAGGGGAGCCGATTCTCCAGCCCAGCTCCAGGGCTCTGCGGATCCCCGAAAGCAGCAGGGAGCTCCATCCGTGTGGTGAAACCAGGGCACGGAGCAGAGCACAGGAGACATCCCCAGGTCCTCCTGGAGCAGCAGAATGTCCAGATGAATGTGAAGCTTTACCCCCATCCCCTCGTGCTTCTTTCCTAAGGGGATCAGGATTGATTTTCCCCCGGGCGCGGCGTTTTCCCCGATTTTGCTGAACTCGGTGCATGTACCGCCTCTGGCAGCCCTTCCCTCGGCGCTCCGGTGCCGGGTGTCCGTGGTGTGACAACGCCCCGCTCCTCAGGAGAGGGGAAGGAGCTCCCAGGAGATTTTTACGTCTTGGAATGTGTGGGGCAGTCCCTGCCCGCGGCTGACCCCACTTGCACTCGGCTCTTGGTAGACTTGTTTACAGTAGTCCAGTGTCGGTTTTGTAACGTTTAATTTTTAGCACTTTAACTGTGAGTGTACAAATTGGTTCCCTTGTAGTTGGTGTACATTTTCATTTTAGACCTTTGGAAGTTTTTAATAAAACGATGGAAAAACTCTGGCAGCAGATTTTCAATTCTTCTCCCGTGGGTGTAATCCTACCCCCATTAAAAAACCCAGTTCGGCAGCAGTTGAGATATAAAGGTTAAAGAATTAAATATCAGATTTTACTCTGGCCGGCAGCTCTGTGAATTTGAAGAAAGACTTTCTAGACTCAATCTCCCCCCAACATCTGCACTCGCGGACGCCGGGCACCGTTCCAGCAAACACAAAGCTCTCGGCAGATCTCGGCTCTGGCTTGCTCCGCCCTTTTACAAGAACAGACCGCTCAAACCACCGGCGTTTCACAGCGCAGAGGAGCAAACAGGTTTGGGAGCAGCAATGCCAGGGATGTTTGGGGATTTTTGTTGCCAAATCCAAGCTGAGGAGAGGATGAGTGATTTGTCTGAAGGAGCTGTCTGGCACTTGGGCGGATACGTGGTTGGTTTGGGTTGGAAGCCGTATGCTGAGTCTCGCATGGCTGCTGATAAAATAACTCCTCTCACTAATTCCTGCTGCTGGTTTAGGTCTCCTTAGAGAAATAATTCAGGGATGAAACTTTAGGAGCTGCTGCTCTGCTCCATCTGCCCTGAAGGTAAACTGTTGTGGGTTGTGAGTGACCAGCTCTGCAGTCAAGCAGCCAGAGATGGGATCTCTTGCAGCCGAGGGGATTCCCAGTGCTCCTAACCCCAGCAGGGGTGAGGAACGGGAGCTCTCAGCGTTTGTCTCCCCTCCGTGGGGCATTGCTGGGTCCCAGAGGGGTTAATGCAGGGCTCGGGGAGGACACGGAGTCACCTGGAGCTTGTTTGGCCCTCCCAAGGTGCTTTAAGGACCTGCAGGTGAGGGAGGCGGGAGGAGCTGCAGGAAGTCGAGGTCAGTTCAGACCCCCAGGCTGGGATTAGGGGTGGGGGTGTTTTAGTCACGATCGCATTCCTGACCCACTGTAACACCCCGTTGCAGTTTTGGGGCCAGCTTTGTCTCTGAGCTCTGCCAGCTCCTGCCCCTGTTGTCGTTTCTTCTCCAGTTTGAAGGGAGAAGAGCATCTGGCCATGCACTAATCCTAAAGACAACAAAATCACTGAATCATGGAATGGTTTGGGTGGGAAGGGACCTTAAATTGGTATTGTAATTCTGTTCCCCTGCCGTGGGCAGGGATACCTTCCACTGTCCCCGGGTGCTCCCAGCCCTGTCCAGCCTGGCCTTGGACACTTCCAGGGATGGAGCAGCCACAGCTTCTCTGGGCACCCTGTGCCAGGGCCTCACCACCCTCACAGGGAAGAATTTTTCCTCGTATCCAAATCTGAACCTACTCCAAGAAATCACTGGTAACAAAAGGCTGAAACAAAACAGGTGGAAATGGAAGGGTTGTTTTATAAGAAGTCATTTTTTAGGAGTTATCTGGAGCTCAGAGCTCCAGCCCAGTGGGACAAAGCCGCCGTCCCTGGAGCGTGACCGGCTGGGATCCAACGCCCTCGGCTGCCGGTCGGACTGGTTTTTGTGATAACACTCCAGACACCCTGGATTGATGTTCAGGCTCCAGTTTCAGTGCCTGCACCTGTGTGCCACCTCTGCCCTGCACCCACGTCCTGCTGCTGTCACCCCACTGCACCTCCTGCTCCCCCTTCATCCCACGGGGACATTCCGGGTGGGGAAAGCTGCTTTATCCTCACCCATATCCCTGAGTTTGGGTTCTGTGAGATCCTGCCTTCCCCTTTGCTTCCTGCCCCCATTTACTGCCTCCACACACCCTCCCCCTGCAGCATTTCAAAGCCTCTGCATCCCAGGAGCTGGCTTGAAATATTTCCAGGGTCTCCCAGGAGAGTGCTGCATGGATACTCAGCAACTTGGAACTATCCTGACATCTGAAATGGTGGGAAAGCTGAAGAAGGATGGATCTGCAGTGCCAAATGGTTGCCAGCCTCTTCCCAAGCTGCTGTAACGTAATTTTTAAAATATAATTATATTAATATTCCTGTTTGGTGCAGACATATCTTCCACTGCTTCCTGTTCAGTGCTGGTGCAGAGGGTTCCTGCCTTTGGGAGAACGTGCTGAAAAAATCCCTTAAGGCCCTGAATTGCAACATAATCCAGCTCCAAATCCCACCTGGAATCTGCCAGAAGGGACGAGCCCCGACATTCCCCCACCGATGCCTTCAAAGCCCTCTGATCTGATAAGGCTCAGCCCCTGCCAAAAGACACAGAACATCTGTTTGGCTGCAGAAAGCGGGGTTAGGGAAAAGTTAACCTTGTTCCTCAGCTTTAATTTTTGGGAGGCAAGCAGCTCCCAGGTTCTCCTTTGCAGAGGGTGGGTTTGGGGCTGTCGTGGTGGTCCCCAGACTCTGAGGATGAGGTGCCCTTGGGGACGATGGCACCGATGCACAGAGGGAGCAGGGACATCGATGTGCTGGCTGCTGGAAGAGCAGTAAAATCTGGGGCTAACCAAGAGTTTGGACTTCTAGTGACGAGAGGAAACGCCCTCAAGCTGTGCCAGGAGAGATTCAGGTTGGACATCAGGAGGAATTTCCTGACAGAAAACACTGGAGGGGCTGCCAGGGAGGTGGCAGAGTCTCCATGTGATCAGTCAAAACTTGGACTCGATGATCTCAGAGGTCTTTTCATACCTAAACCATTTTCTGTGAAAACCAGAAACCACCTTTAGTTTTCAACTCCTTTTCTCCACTTGAAATGTTTCTCCTAAAAGCAATCCCGAAGAACCCGCTCGTTCCACAAAAACTCCTGGTGCTCCCCGGGGTGACCCGACCTTGGCAGCGGCGCTGCTCGGGCAGGTGAAGGGTTAACCCCGCTCTTCGGGAGCTTTAACTGCGAGCAGAGCTCCCGGGTCCTGCCAGAGCTCGTTAGTCCGGGAGCGGGGAGAAGGGACGGGGCGCTAATTGGAGTGACGGCCTCCAGAGCTGTGAGAAATTAGCGGCGGCACAATGAGGAGGTGCCGGCCGTTAACAGGTGCCGGGTCACCCCCGGGCGCCCCAGAAACCCTGACCCTGTCACTCAGTGCCAGTGACCCTCCCGACCTGTCCGCGGGGCACTGCTCCCTCCAGCCGCTGCGGAGCGATTGCCATCCCCGAGCGGAGCAGCTGCTGCTGCAAAAGCTGTGACTGGCAGGAATGAGAATTGTTTGTTTTTCGCTGGAAGCCCGAGAGGGAGGAGCCCCGGCGGTGACAGTGGGTGTTACAGGGACATCTCCGTTCCTGCCTCGAGCAGCCGTAAATCTGAAATCGAATTCCCGGTGCTGCCTCCTGGGCTTTGCATCAGTCAGAGAAGTCGCATCAGGGGAGGTGCAGGAGCAGAAAAAGCTGCACCGTCCCACGAGCTCATGGGCACAATACTGACTCAAGCAGCTCCCGGCATCACGAGAGCCCCTTCTCCTCCTCTTCCTCCGCTCCCACTGTAATCAGAGCTCGTTGGACAACAATTGTTTCCCCTGCATCCCGTTTTCCCAAGGATGAGCCATCCTTAAATGCTTTTCCTCCATCCCGGGACAGTGGGGGGTTGGGGTCCTTTGGAAAAAGCTCTTGGAGCAGCGTTGGGTGCGGGGAGGATGTTCTGCTGTGCAGGGATGGACGGATGCTCGTTCAGGGGCGGAACTGGTGCTTGGGATGCCCGCAGAATCCTCCAGTGGTTCGAGCTGGGAGGTTTGGGAGGATGTTATGGGAGAAGCCACGATGCTGATCCAAGGCAGTGCCCCACATCTGCCCTTGGGGCAGTTTGCCAGGATCCGCCGCAGCTTTTCCACCCAAACCGCGGGGCAGAAACAGCTGAGCGACCCTGGGAGAGGAAAATCCCCAGAGAAACGAGCGGGCTCATCCCCGCCTGTGTCGGCATGAGCCTGGGACACTGAGCACAGCCCGGGGAGCCCACGGGGGAGGAAAATCCCCAGAGAAACGCGCGGGCTCATCCTCGCCTGTGTGAGCACGAACCTGGGACACTGAGCACAGCCCACGGGAGCTACCCTGGGAGAGGAAAATCCCCAGGGAAACGCGCGGGCTCATCCCCGCCTGTGCGAGCACGAACCTCGGACGCTGAGCCCAGCCCGGGGAGCCCACGGGGGCTCCCTGTGTGGGGCCCGGACGGCCGCGGAGATCCAGCCCGGAGAAGCGGCGTCCCCAGAGGAGCAGAGGGGATTTTTAAGGCAATAGTGCCACCCTGCGCGCCGCGAGAGCCCCGGGCTCCCGGGGACACCGGCGGCAGGAGGAAGGTGGCGGTGGTGGCACTGGGGACCAGCACTCAGGGGTGAGGATACATCCGTGGGTACGGCAGGAAAAGGGTGGCATTCCCATGCCAGCCACTCGATCCCACTGCAGCTGGGATCCTCCAGAGGCCAAAAATGTCCCTACGAATGTGGTTTGTAGGGACACCGTGAGAACTGGAGAATCATGGAATGTGCAGAAATCACATCAAACTCGGCGCTGCCTGGAGATGCAAACGGGAGTTTCGTGTTCGTTTGTCCTTTTCCCATCTTTTCTGGTGCCCTGCAGTGCCCGGGCCGCAGGGTCCCCTCCTCTGCTCCATGTCCTGCCCTGAGGGACATGTGGGGACCGGCCAGGGCCGTGTCCCATCAGTGACCCTGCAGGAGGAGTCCCGTGTCCTTTCCTCTGAGCCCCGGGACGGACCAGCACCACCGGGAGAAACCCCCCGCGGATGTGGATAATTCAGTTGTCACAGTTGATAATTTAGTTGTGTGTGGCCTCTAGGAGGGCTGGGGGGAAGCAATTCTTTAGTGCATGGGTGCTGGGTGTCTGCCCACCACCCCAGCGACCAAGAGGAGCTCTGTGGGTGTCACCTGACACCCCGGGGACCCGAGGGAGCCTCCAGGTGCAGCTCCAGTGAAAGCAGCACCAGGAGGAGGGAGCAGAGCCCTGCCCCTGGTTTCAGCTCCCAGGATTTCTCAGCACAGCAGATTTCAATCCCCCATCACGTCCCAGCTCCCTCCATGGCCACATACCCCAGACTGCTTCTGGGGTCAAATGGGGACAAGAAGCTTTTGGGACATTTTTAGGGTCAAGCTTTGCTATTTTAGTTCTTCCCTAAGTGTGCACACAGCTAAGGGCACAAGTACAAAATCACACACCCTGTATGGCCCCAGCAAGAGTGTTGGGAATGCATCCCCCCATCCTATAGGGTCCATGTGGGATCCTCTGGCTGGAGGAGGGGTTGTTGGACAGGACAAGGACAGGAGAGGAGAGGAGAGGAGAGGAGAGGAGAGGAGAGGAGAGGAGAATGGGAAAGGAAAGGAAAATGGGAAAGGAAAATGGGAAAAGAAAGGAAAGGAAAATGGGAAAGGAAAAAAGAAAGAAATGGTCCCTGGGTAATGCAAATAAATAAAGAAGGAGCAGTAGGGTATTTTGGGGAGACAGTTTTGCAGGGAAACTCCAGTGAGCTACAGATGCAGCTGCTTCCCTCTCTTGGATTCCAAAGGCTAATCTTTAGGGAATAACAGACACAAACCTCTTAGCTGGCATGCTGGCAGTGCCCATTGCTGATGAGCTGATTAAAATCGAGTGGAAAAGTTAAATTTGCCCCCCAAAAGGTACCCCAGGAGCTCAGGTGATGGAGAGGAGATGCTCCTTGCTGGCTTTGCTCTTCTCTGTCCATCTGACCACACCTGGACGTTCCATAGAAATGTTTCCAGCCTTTGTAATCTCCACAAATTCCATCACTGTGCTCCACTGGATTATCTGTGCCTGAGCTGCCACCTGGAGCTGTGGAAATGGTGCCAGGAAAGGCAGTTAGAGGCAAGATTTCTCATAAAGGAGCCCTATCCCCATCCTTGGTCACTCCCCGGGGACATTCACAATGTTTTTCTTTATTTAAGCTGTTCAGAACAATCATTGCTGCTCTGGACATGAGACTTGACAAACACACCAGGAAAACACAGGATTTCCTGGGATTTGAGGAATACTTGCAGCCCTCCCCAGAATTTGGCCAAATGTTGACTGGGACAGGGACCCTGATGTCCACAGAGTCACATCCCTGCCCCTGGGAAGAAACAGGAGCCTGTAGAAAGACATCACAGAAATAGAGGCTGCAGAATGGGGAATTGGCTGGAAAAAGAAGATTTTTGAGTCAGAACCAGCTACTGGCAAGGTCTGAAATGTCACTTCACATCTGCAGCAGACACAAGGTGGCATCAGAAAGCCAAGTTCTTCCTGTGAGGCTTCTCTTGCCATGGAAAAGGAGAGAGAGGAGTTCCAGGTGTGCACACACCTGATTGCTGTGCCTCAGAGTCCTCAGCAATTCCCCTCTCCTGTCACAGGTGGATCTTTCCCAGCTCTTGTCCATGACCTGCAGTTGCTTCTCCTGTCAGAAAACAATCCCAGGAATTACATTAGTGGATCTTGATGCAAACTGGGAATGTGGATCAAGGCTTGTGGGGTCTCACTTTCAGAGTGGTATTTGGGCTTTAATCCCATTTTTGGGTGATCCCACCGTGGCTGGGTGGAGGATCATCATCCCACTGGGATCATCATCCCACTTTTCCCCAGGGTTTGGCTGGGTTATTGGTTGGTCTCTGAGCAGGGTCCCAGTGCTGGGCTCAGCAGAGCAGTGCTGGCCCAGGGAGGTCAAACCACAAAATCTCGTTAATATTTAGGTGATTCTGCCAAAGAGCTGCATTAATTATCCACCCAAGATGAATTAATTACCCACCTGAGATGCATTAATTACCTTTCCAAGCAGCCTGGGCACAGAGGAGATTCCTGTGGGGAAAAGCAGAGTCAGGAGTGGGGCTGTGACCCAGAGTCCCCAAACCCACCCTGGCCCCACATCCTCCTGCAACACCCACGGGTACATCCAGTCCATCAATCCATACATTTCCAATCTATACATTTCCAATCCATTGATCCATACATTTCCAATCCCTCTATCTATACATTTCCAATCCATCAATCCATACATTTCCAGTCCATCAATCTATAAATTTTGTAACTACAGCCCACTCTATTTGTGTCTAACAAGTTCTCACAAGGGGAATGCTCTGAACCTTGCAACTCCAGCCACGAGTTCCACCCCAAGAGCTGGTGTGCCCCAACATCTGCCCCTTCCTCTCCAAACCACGGCTTCCCATTTATTTTCCAGAGGTGGTTTGGGTTCTGCCTGGGAATGGGCACAGAGAAAAGAAGGTTCTGGAGAGATCTTAGAGCCTCTTCCAGTGCCTAAAGGGGCTCCAGGAGAGCTGGAGAGGGACTGGGGACAAGAGATGGAGGGACAGGACACAGGGAATGGCTGCACACTGCCAGAGGGCAGGGATGGGTGGGATATTGGGAAGGAATTTTTGTCTGTGAGGGTAGGAAGGCCCTGGAATAGAATTTCCAGAGAAGCTGTGGCTGCCCCTGGATCCCTGGCAGTGTCCAAAGCCAGCTTGGACAGGGCTTGGAGCACCCTGGGATGGTGGGAGGTGTCCCTGCCCATGGCAGGGGTGTAGAATAATGTGATTTTTAAGGTCCCTTCTAAAACAAAGCATTCTGAGATTCTAAATTTTCACACAGGCACAAACATATAAAAATAAATAAATAAAAAAAATATATGCATACCAGATAGCCATAAAATGACATTCATATACATACATACATGAATATATATGAATATATATTAATATGTAAATATATATATATATTTTAAATGTATATATGCATGTATATAACACCACGTATACACACACAGCCATACAGCGATATACATCATACACTCACCCTATTAGAGCCCCAAATCACCCTGCGGGTGTCCCCGCGCCCCTTCCCAGCCGAGGGGACCCCACAGGCGGGAGGTGCCACCAGAGGGCACCGCGCTCCCACGTTTGGGCGCCGCTTCCCAGAATGCAGCGAGTGGGGCCGGGGGCTCCGCGGGCTCCGCACGCCGGGCTGCGGCCGCAGGGACAGCGCGGAGCTCCGCGGGGCAGCGCGGCCCCTCCGCCAGGTAAGCGCCGCTCCGCGGGACGCTTCGGACGGCAGGGTGTTGTTTAATTTCATTATATGGTATGTTATATTATTGGATTTATTTGCTGCTGTTTTTTTTTTTTTTAATTTTTAGTTTATTGGTTTTGCTTTTATTTTATTTTTCCCCATTTATTTTAATATTTTATCTCTTTATTTTATTCTACTTTATAATCACTCCCCGCCCCACAGGAGGGGCGCCCCGGACTCAGGCGGGGAGCAGCACCAGCCCCTCCCGGGATGGGTCCCTCCTGGAGGGGACCATCCTCCTCCTCCTTTCCCCTCCCTATCCCGGGATGGAGATGTCCCGGAGCTGAGCATGTGCCTGCGGCTGGGGTTGTCTGGGGACTGGGTTTTTTCCAGTGGGATGAACACTGGCAGCTGCCTTCTTGGAGGGGGGAGTGGGCTTTTATCCAGGTCCCCAAAGTTGGGGGAAACTCGCGTCGGTGGCCCCGGGGTGGCAGCGGCTCCTCTCCCGCCGCGCCGGGATGGTGCAACATAAATTAGGTTTAATGTGACGGCTGCGATGAGCCAGCGGGCGGGGGCTGCTCTGCCCCCGGTGAAAGTTGCGTTCGAGTTTGGCAATTTGGGCCATGGGGGACATTGGAGGCTTTGGAAAGGCTTCTGTGGAACAAGGAGAAATCCCTGCAGGGAGGGAGGGAGCCGGGAATGGTCAGAGGGGAGGCGAGCGATGCCCGGGAGCGGAGAAATGGGTTTGGCTGCCCTTAAAGAGGAATCTCGGCAGTGCCGGGGTCGTGGTGCCTTCATGGTTCAGCTACGGCCGCGTTAACTCCGTGTCTGGGATGAGAACCAGGGCAGAGCAAAAGGACTTGGAGAAGTCAGGATGCTCTGGTCCCGGTTCCTTGGATCTCGGGGCGCTCAGGACTCGCCACCTCTCTGGAGTTGTGTTTTGAGTTGGTTAAAAACCTGGTTTGCACGAAAGCTCCCGGACAGAGCAGCATGAAAGAAATTTTTTCTGAGCCGGCGAGGGAAGTTGGATCCGAGCTAAAGCAAATAAACTTGAATTTCATCATGCTGGGGCTGGGTTTCTTTGTGTTCCGCTCTGCTCTGGGCAGTCCGGGCTTCCCACAGCCCCGTCCAACCTTCACCTTCAAATGTGCCTCAGTGGCCGAGCAAAGAAACTTCTGCTGTTCCGTGCAAACCCCGCTCCCCGCGGAGGCTGCTCTGTCCTCCGCCTCCCTCGGGCTTTTCTCGGTGTGTCTCTCGCCTGGGTTGCTGCAGGAAGGGGCTTTGCGGGCTTTCTGCTCCAGGCTGAGATGCCGCAGACGTGCAGAGTGTGAGCATGGCTGACCGGGCAGGGCTGTGCGTCAGCCGGAGCGCTGCGCTCTGCTCCGCCCGGGGATGCGCCGGCTCCGCGGGCAGCGCTGCTCAGCTCGGGAGGAAAAGGTGTGCAAAGGAGGGAAAATGCGAAATTTTATCCCTGCTAAAAGCAGAAGGTGCTAAGATGTTTCTCAGCAGACCTGGCCAGGTCTGGGCGCTGGAGCCCAGCTGTGTCCCTGAGATCCTGTCCAAAGCAGGAGCTGAGGGGATTTCGGGTGGAGGTGCTGGTACCCATCATTGTTAGGAGACTGTGAATGGATAATTTTATCCTTGCTAAAAGCAGAAGGTGCTGAGGTGTTTCTCTGCCCGTCCCCACTGCTGCAGACCTGGCCAGGTCTGGGTGCTGGAGCCCAGCTGTGTCCCAGTGATCCTGGGAATGTGGCTGTTCAAAACTGAGGGGATTCCAGGGGTGGAGATGCTGGTACACATCATTGTTAGGAGATTATAAATGGTCCCAGAGAAACCTTGGGCAAGAGCTTTCTCCCTGCTGGGAGAGCCTGTGCAGTCCCAGCAATGCAGGATGGGCACTTTGTGTGCAGGAGTGAGGAGGAGATGCAGTCCAGTGCCATCAGAGGTGGAGGAAATGGGGTATTAGCAGGAAAAAATAATTTAAAAATCAAAATTAAATGATGTGTTGTGCCCTACGTGCTTTTTCAAATAAATAAGGGGGGATGCAAGCCTGTTGATCCCATAGCAAAGGCCTGGGGGAACCTGTGGCTTCTCTGCTGCCATGCCAGCGCAGAATTTACTGGTGAGACATAAAAGCACTGTAATTCATTAAATGCATTCCATCCTCTCACAAGAAAACAGATTAAATGTAGGTGCTGATGTCTCAAGTGCCTGTGAAATGCTGTTACATGGGCAGAGAGGGAAGATTTTGACATGTTGCACAGGTTCCATCCATTAGTCATAATATTTCCACACGTGCACTCACATTTTCATGTAAATGGATGCATGGGAAGCAAATTCAGAGGTGACACAAGAGAATGTGGAGAAACCCAGGTGGGCTTTTTCCCTGCAGGACCCTTTGTCATCCGAGAGGAACCTCCATCTTCAGTCCATTTGTGGCTGCTTTCTTTTTTCTGATACATTTTTGGCTGCTTTGTACCATTCTTACTGCTTTGGAGGGAGGGAGGATGGAAATGTTGCAATTCCTGTTGAAGAGTTTGACATTTTGTAGCAGATAAAGCCAAATGCAGACAGTTGCTTTGGTTTGGCTCCTTTTTGCTGAGTTTAAGGGAAGGCAGGATGGGATTCAGGCTGGAGGTGGAGAAAGGAGGTGGCACATACATTCCTCATGTCACAGTGGCATCCAGCTCTGGTGTTTTTAGCAGGCATACATCTCTGGGAACAGGCTTTTTCCAACTGGTTTTGTGCCCAGAAACTTGAATCACTCATATCCAGCAAAAGTATGAAGGTGAGGGAACATCTGCTCCCATATCACTGACGTCAGTTTTGGTGGCAGCTGTGATTTGGTCACTGGGGATCCCAAAAAGGATTTTGTGACTGTTGGGTGAGTTGGAAGGTTCACAACTGCTTCCTTCATTTCATCTATTTCTCTGTCTCCCTTGGGAATGAGGAAAGGGTTTCCAGCCCCATGTCAGCATTGGTTTTTATTGTATCTATAGTTGGTCTGTGGTGGGCTCTGGAAGCAGCTGCCTGGAAATGGTCAAGCAGAAGTTTTATGGTTCTTGTAGCAGGACCAGGAGAGGTCCTGGTGGTCCTTCGGATGCTCGAGGTTGTCAGATGGATGTTCAGAGCTCCTGACTGCTCCCAGCCAGGGGTGGCTCCTTCCAGATGTGCCATTTTTTGGGTTTCTTCCCCACCCATCCCCTGGATTTTCTACAACTGGGATGTCCAATTGCAGAAGGAGATGGAGCTGCTCTCTGGGCTGTGTCACATCCCTGCCCTTTCTCTATTCCCTTGGAAAAATCAGTTTTCTGTGGAATGTGGCCCAGGGATGCTTTTTCCTTCAGAATGAGTCTGAACTTGCTCAGTTCAGCTGCAAAACCCTCAGCTGCTTGCGTGGGCCACTCTTTAAAAACAAAGGCACTCAAAAAACTATTATTTTCCCCAAAAAATAGCTTTGGTGGCTGTGACTGTCACTGAGTCACATTCCTGGTGGTTAAATGATAGCTTTGTTCCTATTAGTTAATAAGGCAACTATTATGATAGGAAATTAACAGGAAATTGTTAAACTAATTAATTCAATTAATAGGAAATGTTAACGAGCATCTGCCCTTCTCTGGGGCTGCCAGGGGATGATCTCTGTACGAGCCTGTGTCCACTCCAGATATCAGAGGGAGCTGGGGGACCCAGTGTGGCCATGTGGCACCACAAGGGGACCATTTGCTGGCCAGCCAAGTGGCTGGCGTGGCAAGGGGAGCATCCAGCTCCCAGCAGGAGCTGGCAGCAAAGCCAGGCTCGCTTTTGACTCATCTGGCTGGGAGGTGGGAGCGTGTCCTGGTGCCAAAGGAGGAGAAACTCCTTATTTCTGAAATAGGGCAGAAGGAGGAATCGCTGCCAGCGATGCAGAGGGGCTGGAAGGAGGCAAAAAGGGCGATGAAAATCACTCATCAGCCCTGATGCATCTCCAGCGTGGCCTTAGGAACTGATTCCACCTTCAGATGGTACCAAAATGGTAAAAAATCTGATGTTCCTGGCTGCCTTGAGTGCCACTGGCCTCATCTGCTGTGATCCTGTCCCAGACTTTCACCGAGTCCTGGCTCTGGCCTTGGTTTGCCAATCTGAGATTTCTTCCAACCAAAAATCAGAAAACTCTGAAAGTTTCAAACAAAAGCCCAAGCAATTCTTTCTCTTGCAGCTTTCATTTCACAGTTCACCTCCCTTTCTGGCTGTAATTCCTGCTGGGGCTTCTGGCTTCCTACAGAAAGGGTAAAAAAAGAAAAAAGAAAGCAGGCATTTAATAATAGATCAAAACTGAGATTATGCAGTAAGTCAGCCCTCCCCTTCCCAAAATGCAACCAAAGAAATTGCAAATCACCTTGAAAAAGGAAAGGAAAACAGTGTAGATCAAACCTGATGTTAAGTATGGATGAGGTGTTTATATTTTATTTAATGGCTGTGTGCTGTCCTGGAGCATCCACCCTCCCCTGAATTTCTGTTTGTGATTAATTAAACAGCAGAGATGATCTGGGATGGGGCAAATTCAGTGGATCTCCAAATGGGAATGCACAGGTTGGCTGCTTGGCACAGCTGGTGGTGGTTGTAGTTGGAGGCAGCTCCCAAAACCCTAGAGGTTTGGTGAGAGGCTCCTTGTCCATCCCTGATGACTCTGGACCTGTTCTGACCACGTCTGGTGGAGCAGTGGGGTCGCCGAGGGAAGGGAACCCAAGGGGGTTTGTGCCAAATGAGAGGGTGCCAGCAGAAGTGCCGTGATGGAGGGAAGAGGTGATTATTAATCATGGCTAATTAGTCACCAGCCAGGCTGCCCTGGGAAGCTGGGCAAGCCCCAGCCTGGGCCAGCGCTCAGCCAAGGCTTGATGAGACACGACTTCCCTGGAGAGGAGGCTTAGCCCTGGCGCTGGGCATCCAGGCTGCCAACCCCAGGTCTGTTCTTGTTTGCTGTAAATCCTCTGCTCCTTCAGCTTTGGGGTTTGGTGGGGCCAGACGTGGGAGGGTGGGAGCTGAGTCAGGCCCGTGGGGAATGGCTCCTGCTGGATCACCCCAGAGGTCTCCAGAGCCAGCGTGGATGGTGTGTATGCCAAGAGTGCAGGCCCTGGTGGGCCGGGCCAGGAGGAGCTGCAAGGGGAAGGCTCTGGCTCTTGCACAGTGGCTCCACCAGGACAGCAGAGGACCTTCAGCCTCACCCCCCTGAGGCCCTGGTTGCACCCTTGATGAGTAAAATATCAAGAGGGACACGAGGCACAGAGGGGCCTCTTCCATGTCATCCCTGTCCAACATGGATAACCCATCCTGGGTCATGCCATGAGGATGAACATCCACACAAGACCACGCTGGAGGGGCTTGGAGCAACCTGGTCTAGTGAAAGGTGTCCCTGTCCATGGCAGGGGGTTGGAATGAGATGAACTTTTAAGCTCCCTTTATACACAAGCCACTACACATTTGTATGACTTTATAAATCTATATAAATTTTCTTTCTTGCTCAATCACCCAGTTTTAAGCACAGAAGGTGCCACAGCCTCTCTCTGGGAGAAGAAGAGGCTGAGGAGCCACATCCACCACAGCTCAGGGCAAGAAGACAACAGGAGCAGCAATCCCCTGCTGGATCTGGCACATGGGGCTGTGAATGTTCACCAAGGGCTGCCAGAGCACCAGAGGAGGCAGAAGGTGCTGGAAATCATCACTCCCACGTGTGATTAGCATCCTCCAAGGTGTTCATTTATCTTCCTTGTCACCTTCTTGGTCTCAACTTTCTACTTGTAGAGTTGGAGAAGAATCTGTTTCATCACCTGCTGGGCTGCTGCTCTTCTTGTTTATTCCCCTGAAGGAAGAAAATTAGATGTGCCAGAGATGAAACTTTAAAAAAATAAATAAATCCAGACTTTGGAAACAACCACTTGGAGGTAGAATGAGCCTCAACAAGAAAATATTTGTCTTCCACCTTTTCCTGAGACTGGCTGGGACTAAAGTGCAGGGAGAAGACAGGGCAAGGTTTACTTTCTTTTAATTTCAAATATATTCCGAAAACAGAGCAGTTGGAATTCCCTTTTTTCCTTGAAGTTGCTTTGCCAAGTTTGGCTGGAGAAAACCAGCTGAAAGCCTTGCCTTGGTGGATGTGGGATGGAGGCAGGAACACATTTATTTTCTTTATTTGCCTATTTTTGCCAGTGAGGCCCTAAGGCAAACAGCAAAGCCGTGGCGTGCAGGCAGCAGGAGCACTTTTCCCTCCCAATCCCTTTTCCCAGCACCAACAAGATCAGCACTGAAGATAAGCAATGGAGTCAGCAATGCAGATGCCATCAAATGTCTGCTTTATTCCAGAGCATGAATCAGAGCAGTGGCAGAGCCTCAGACCCTGCATCTCCTGATAAGAGTGCAGTTACCTCTGAGGGAACCAAACAGTGAAATCCCATTATCCTGCCTCTTGCAAGCACCTATAACTCACTGGGACCAGCAGTGCTGGTTTTAATGCAACTTCTGCTGCAGCACGTGCAGACTGCTATTTTTAAAATATTTAATTATTTTTTAAAATCCCACACCCTGGAGCCAAATTGTTGTGGGTTTATTATCTGTTTGCATTACATGTGCTCAGCATGTCTATATGCACCTATATATGTATATGACTACATAAATGTGAGTATTTTCTGGAGCACAGGCTGTCTGTGTTAAGCCCTGTTAGACCACTAAGAGCAGCCTGTGCCACCAGCCCAGGTGCTGGTTGCTCACTCTGTGTGCTTTCCCAATGTATGGTATCCTTGGAGAAAAAATGGATTAACTTCATTTGACTCCCCAATCATGCTTTTACCTTGAAAACCATCTTAATTTCAAGGCTCAAAATCTTTTCCTTTCGGTTTGCTGTGGGAATCACATGAAGAAGTGAAACTCTTTACACCCAGGAGTGTTCTGCTTCTCCCCTGCAGGACTTTTCCATGCCCAGCTCTGTGACAGGCCAGCTCAGTGACAGAATTTCCTGCTATTGTTCCACGGGGACAGCTTCTGGCTGCCTCCACAAGGGTTATGTGTGGTCACTGGCTTTTGCATCATTGCCTCTTTTCTCCTGATCCCAGGGCACCAGCTGTGTTCTGTTCCTGCTGCAGTCCCCATTCTGCACCTGGCCTGAAAAGCCCCAGTGGGATGGAAGGAGGCCTGCAGTAGTGCAGTTTGTATCCCCTAAAAACAGACACAACAGTGAAATTTTGCTAAAATCTGTCTGGATTGCCCCCAAGGGACGTGTGGAGCTGTTTAAAAGACATTAATGCCACTGTGGTGGTGGCAGAGAAGGATAATTTTCACCTCAGATTCCTCTTTTGAGGGGCTTGTTTGTTCCTTGGGGTTTTTCTGCACCAGAGACTACAGAAGTTGAGGGGATAAAAAGCACTTCTGTGGTTTTCCATCTGTAGATTTGAGGGAAAATGAGTTCAAATCCGCAACCTTGAGCTACATCATAAATCTCACTGCAGAAATACGGAGCCTAGACATTAATAATTAGGAGCTTGCACAATAAAGGACTGGAATATTTCACAAATGACACACCATCTTTCGATCCAGCTGATGCTGTGCAGAGATCTGTGTGAAAGTTCTGTGCAGCCAAGGTGCAGAAGCTTTTGCTCCCATTTTTGCCTCTTGAAGAAGATAGGAAGGAAAAATCAGGTTGCATCCCCAAAGATTCACTAAAGCTCAAGTATGGGAGTTTTAATGTTTCCCCCTATTAGAAAGTGTTTGTATGTGCTGAAAGGAAATTATGCCAATTAATAGTTATCCTTTCCCAGCTTCCCACGTCTTGAAATCACTCCAGTTCAGCCAAGCTGCTTCCTATCAAACTTCACACAAAAAGAAAGGATCTGCTGGGCTGTGACTGAACATGAGCAGTGTTGCTCCCCAGGGTTTGTGTCCCTGAGGTTTGAGGGCTGCAGGAAAAGGGCTGTGGGCCATGAGATGACAAATGGTACCCCACAGTTGCTCGTTCATGCTCCAGCAAAGCTTTGGTTTGGGCTGTAGATATTTCCCAGCCACGAGGCTGAAATCTCAGCAGCTCTTATGTGAATATTCTTCACCTTTTTTTTTGTTAATGCAGTTTGAAGTAATTGGAGGGCTGGTGATATTTTGAGCAATTTATCCGCCTGGGAAATGATGACCTTGGATTTATTCAATCAAATATTATCAAGATTAAGAGTGCAAATAGCTGAGCTTGTCAGTCACAAGGAATTGTGTTGCAGCCTGGGCTCAAATCCATCACCTGAAACCAGGAGACTCTGGCAGGATATTCTTCATTCATCAGCAAGAGGCATCACAGCAAGATCATTTCACTGTAATTCATCAATTTATCAGGCTACTCAATTAAGTGGGGGCTGGAGAGAGGATAAAGGGAATGATTCTGTCTGTTGTAATGACTCTTTGACCACCTGAGGACTTTCCTTGCTCCTGCTCTTTTGTGTTTCATGTTGCCTTGAAGGCCTCGTTAAAAGGAAAACATAATCACAATGGTGGTGCAGAGAGGCTTAAAGAATTAAAAGGATTTGTGAATTAGAGCTTTTGCTCCACTTGGGTTGTCCCTGACCTGGACCTGACAGCCATAATCTGAAGAAACCTTGGAGAATCTTGGGTGGACTTATGGAAGAAAATGACTGAAGTGAGACTTTGTGCAGCCTGGAGTAAAGGGATGGACCTTTAGATCCATCTCAGCTGTGTCCTTCCTGTGTCTGTGGTGCAACCCCAGGCTTGTTGGTAAAGTATTTAGGAGTGTGGTGCAACCTCTGACTGCTGGGAGGGTCCTGGCTGGCATCAGCTGCCCTGGACATTGGCAGTGTCATTCTGCTGCTGGAAGCTGGGCAGGGGTTTCTTTATCAGTGTGGTATTTTAGACATTTGGCCAAGTTCATCCAAACACTCATTTTCTGTGTATTTACACCTAAATCTCCAGGTTGTTTCACTGCTTGGGATCTCTGCTCAGATCCGTGACACAAAACCCAACATCTGTGTTGTTTTCTTACAAAATGAGCCCCGGGCTCACCCAGTCACCCCATGTTTGTGGCACCCCAGCAGCTTCTGAACCCGGGCGAGCCTGACGAAGAGACGCTGGGCTGAGGGGTAGTGAAGGTTGTGTAAGTTCATGAAAAACAGGCGTGCGGGATAGCCCAGGTACTCGCAGAGCCTCGGGGCGGGGTGGAGCTCCAGCTGGATACCAGACAGTCCCCAGGAGGGAGGGAAGGGGGGAAATCTTCCAGCTGTTCACGGGATCCACCAAGGGGAGCCAGAGCGGGCCCCTCGTTGCCCTGGCACGCCTCAGGCCCGTGGATGCCCATCTGTATTTGCAATAAAACTGGATTTCAGTTTAAATGCAGCGGCAGTTTGGTGAGGTGTAGCTGCTCGTCTGCTTTCTGCAGAAACACAGCAAAAGGCTTGAGCGAGTCCAAGTGCTCCGGATCAGGAAAGCATTTCCTCCTGCCTGGGTTTCTCACGTGTCCTGTTGTTTTCTTTCAACAAAAGCAAGAGAAAGGGAGAATTCATTTGAATTTAATGCTAAAATATCTCCAAAAAGATGAAGCAAAAGGAGCTGTTAGAAAGAGGGATAGGTGGAGATTAAAACCACTTTATTTCTCTCGTTGTCCCTTGCACACTCATTATACATATACATAGCCTGATCATCTGCTAAACAGAAAAATAAATTGTAAAGGAGACAATACAAATCAGGATGAAAGGAGAAATAAAAAAAGAGCCTGAGTCAGGTCTGCTCTGCTTATCTGAGCCGAGGGGGAGCCTGCCTGGTGCTCCTGACAGATTTTTTCAGGCAAGATAATGCATTGGGTTGATGACTGTTTATGAGATAGACTTCGAGGGGTATGAAAATTGCTGGTAGGTACTTGAATGGCTCTGACTGCAGGAGTGAATTGGAGTCGAGTCGCAACAATTTCCCTAAAGCTGTGCAGATTAACATAAAAATACCAAGGAAGTCCAATCTTTGAATTTTTATCTGCTTCAGCTCGAGAGAGTCAAATAGGGGCATTACAGAAGTGCCATCCATTTGAATCGATTGTCACTGCAGCTTTTGTGGAAAGGCTGCATCTGGGCTTATTGATAACGTTGTTGAGGTGCTCAGAAACACAAGTGTGTTTGGTTTGTTTTCCCTTTAGTAACTTATTCTTGTTTCTGGCATTTTGTTGAGATATTTTTTAGTTCTGGTCTCCTCTGGAGATCTCTGCTGAGCTGAGCATTGGTAACAGAGATGCTCTGTGCATCTTTTCTCCAAGACTTTGCCATAAACCTGAATCTGCTTCAAAGCTTTTTTTGTAAATTTTAAGGTAATTTTATTTGCTGGAGGAAAATTGAGATGAAGAAGAGAATCTAAGAATTGTGATTTACTAACCTTTTAGTGAGGAGGCTTAGTTAGGTGATTTTTTTCCTTGGATAAACCATATAAGCTGAAATGCAAGTTTAGTGGCCAGAACCTCCTGTTGATCTCCATCCTAGCATCACTTCACCCATTTTACTTCTTTTGCTGCTTTGCTGCTCCCTGCCTGCACGCAGAAGATACAAAATCAGTCTCACAGACATTACAGAAGTAACTTCATATGTGAAGGTTCAGGTTTGGGGACAAGTGTTTTAGGTTGTAGATGTGCCCTGCTGTCGAAGAAACACGAGGCAAATTCCACCTACTGAGGGGGCTGTGTCACCGAGAGCCTTGTGCTCCTCTGGTTTAAAAAATTGCTTTTTAGGAGCTGTGGCCAATGACTTCACCGTTTTGCCTTTGTTCTCATCTTTATAAACAGTTCCTGCACCTAAGGAGGTGGTTGTGAGAATTAGTCATTGGCTTTAGAGCTCTTTGAAGGCTGCAAGTGGTAGATTACAGCTCAATGTTTATTAATGCCATGGCTTAATGTGATGAGAACGTTCCACAGCCCAGCTGGTTGCAGTGGCTTCACCTCCCTGATGTCCCCCAGCTGTGCCAGCTGTGCCCCCCATTACCTGGCCCATCTCACCTGATCCATGGGCTGCAGCAGCAGGGAGCCTTCCCCCTCCACACTCCCCCAGCAGGTTCTGCTTCCCCTGGCATCCTGCCACAGCACGAGCCAAGTTTCAATCTGGTTCTGTGTTTTTGGCTTCGTTCCTTCAAAATGTTTTCAATTTTCTTGGCTTTAACCGATCCCAGTGGCATCTTTTTATGATGCACTTTATTCTACTGCTTCAAGTGCAATAACACTCCTAAAGTTCAGTCTATTTTTAATTACAAAAAAAAAAAAAAAGGCAGAGCATAGCATTGTTCTGTCACTGGTAGTGGGAGAAAGGGAGGATTTTTCTTCATCTTTAAATTTGATTGAATTTAAATCTCTATGTACGTAGTGGTTTTTGCTGTAATTGGAAGGGCAAATGGTTGTTTGCTCTTGCACTCTTGGGAGCCAATAGTGGTATTGATTAAACAAAAGCATTGCCACGTGTTGGGGGACCTCAGAGTGCTTCAGGACTGGTGAATGAAGCTTTGGACAACTTCAACACTTTCTCTGCTTTCCTCTCTGATGAGGAAGCTGAAGAAACTTTGTAAGGCTGATACTGAGGTGATGCTTGCAGGGACAGCTCCTGATCTGTAGCAGAGATTCCCATGGTTATTCTCCACTTTGCCCCTCTCCCTGAGCTCTGTTTGGCTGCACATGCACCAGGAAAATCTTCCTTGCCTGTGGCTGCTGTGGTGGTGTCAGCCCAAGAGTTTCTGCAGTTCCTGTGCAGGCATGGATTTATGGGGAGGGGGAAAAAGGATGGGAGGAGGACAGTGGCTGTGTTTGGGTTGTGTGAGTGCCCTCTCCTTGACAGGTAGGTTAAAGAAAATGTTTAGCCAAGTGGTTTTTGCCACTTTTCATTTTACTTGCGCATCAGCTCTTCCTTTGCACGAGAATAGAAATTAATTTTGTTTCAAGTTCTGGAAACCTGAAGACATGCTGAATAGGTAGGAGTTTGTTCTATTTATAGGTTGCAGAATTTCTTTGTACAATAAACCAGTTTGTTTTAATTTAAACTATGTATTCAGCATATTTAGCCTAATTTTATTTAACTACAAGTTTGACATGTCTTTTTCATTGTTTTTTAAATTTCTGACATAAACCCAAAGTACAATGAAAAAGTTACACTAGTCATTAAGAAACTTCATTTACCATTTTGAACATCAAATGTGTTGACTTGCATGGTTTATTAATTGTTACAGATGCCCAACTGTAAAAATAGGACAGCTTTGCAGTTCAGGCAAAGGCCTGATTTACAAAGGAATATGCCTTTGTTGTTCTCCACAAGCAAAAATAAGCCTTTCATTAAAGAAAAAAACCCAAAAAATGCAAAGCAAAAGAGTTTAAATCAATCAGAATTGAAGTATTTTGCTGCTGTTTTGCATCAATAAATCCTGTATTAAAGGCAGAAAAGGCAGGGTGGTTGAAGAAGGATTGGCAGGCAAGTTAGCAATAGTGTTCCTCACGGACTGGTCTCAAGCCTGGTGTTAATGAAGGTATTGACTAATGATAGAGCAGAAATTAATGGGATTTGGAGGTGTCATCAAAAGAGGAAAACCAGGAGATCCCAGGAGAAGAATTACTGACTTTGGGCCCATTTCTCTGTAAGCAAATGTGAGTTCTTGTAATGCAAACTCTGACAGAAAGCTGGGGGTTCTGTGTGGGAATTGGGATGTATTAATCAACTACAGGATAATTCTGATGTCCTGATGATAAAGATACGTCTGGGATCACATTTGTCACCTGAATTATTCCCTCTGGTGACAAAGAAATGTGAATTCCACTGCAACAGGTTTTAGTGAGGCATGGCTTAAAATGCATTCTGCATTCCTTGTCCATAGGAGAAAGATTGATTCCAGCTGGAAAAGGTGCAGCTGAGGGCATCTGCTAGAAATGATCTGGGAGAACAAGGAATCCAGCTCCCAAAATGATTAAAGGAACCTGGATGGTGATGTGGTGACAAAAAAAGGCAGAGAAAAATTAGATTCCTCCTCTATAAATACACTGGTGTAAACACCAGAGAGGGAGAAGAGTTATTTAAGTTAAATGACAAATCTGGCACAAGAACAAAAGGCTCTGAAAAAGTTTAGGCTGGAAAAGAGCAGAATAGCTTCAAACCCAGAGAGGTGCTTGAAGAGCCTTCTAATGGGAATTGTGTAAAGGGCTAAAAACCTGATTGCTGTGAAGATGGAGCCTGATAAATGTATTAATGGGATTATGCAATGTGGTTGGCTTCAGTATTAAGGGATCAGACTCTGGATTTCCGGTCCTGTGCTTTTGCAAATACACCTAAGAATCCTGCAGGTATGAAAAAAAACATGGAAGATTTACATTTTAAGAAATATTTTCATTCTGATTCAGCTTGCAGTGGATTTTACTGTTTCAAATGAATTGGGTGAACTGTGGAAAGGAGGAAGTACCTTCTGAGCTGGGAAAAAGCAGCAGCTGCCACCTGCTTCCTTATTTCAGTGGTCAGCTTTGGCAGCAGGCCTGTGCTACTTAGATATCTATTTTTTTAAAATTTAAAGCCTTTTGTATAGTAAAGTTAGGCCTTGAAATAGATTGTGCTCAAAACACTGACAATTATTTATTGTTATTTATCATTGTAAGGTGCTTTTTAAAAAACCTGCAGCACTTAAGGCACACGAGTGTTTATTATCGATCCCGGCATTCTCGTTATCGATCCCCGTTTTCCCCATTTACAAATAGTCCCCAGATTTCTGGTTGCTTTACTAAAACCCCAATAAATAAGACTTAGTGCCTTTTTGTCAGGAGGCCGTGGTTATTTTATCAAAGACAGGTGCCAGGCTGTTTTAGCACGGTGTAACTTAGATTTCATGGGCACTTTGTGCTCGGGATTTCCATGTTTTTTATGCTCTGATTCAGCCTCAGTTCTCCAGCCTTGTCTGCCGTTGAGAGCTGAGGCTTCCCCATCCTCTGTCCCTAGGGATATTCTGCTGGAGGTCTCTGTGATTCCAGAGGGACACTGGAAATAGGGGATGTCTGTGGTTATAGGAGGATTTCAGACATGGCTGTTGGATGTCAGAGCTCACCATCCCTTCAGCCCTGTGCTCTCTGCACTCAGCAGCAGCATCTCCATTCAGCCTGGGGGCTTGACCTTGACTATCTCCCATCTCCAGCGTGTTCTCCTCACTTCCCACGTGTGCTTCTTATTCACTTTCTCCATTCAGGATGTAAATGGCAGATGGTTTTTCTTTTTTTGGTTTCAAGGTTCTTCTCATCGGAGCCTTTCAGCCATTCAGCCTCTCAAACTAGTTCGCTTAATTACCTCAACTTTTTGAAACTGAAAACCTCGCAGACCTGCTTTTATTTTCCTTAAACTGAGTCAATTTGTGGAAAACAGGCTTGAATTGAGTGATCACAAGTGGCTTTTATTACAGCATCCTCACTATTTGCCAAAAGCCTCCCTCAGAATCAGGTCTGGTTTGCTCAGTGCCTGTTTTGTTCTGAGGTCTGTTGGCTCTTACCCACTGTTGGTATTTGTTCTTCTTTCTATATCTGCAATTTAAGACTCCCTTATCAGCCAGTTCCTCTGAGTATTTCTTTTTCTCTCTAGCCATTTTTAAAAGCTCTCTGCACACATCCAAACCCAACGGTGGGGTCTCCAGTGGACCTCTAGCACAATCCCAGCAGACAGCCTTTTACAGCCTTTTCCCAAAGTGACTCTAATCCAGAACGATCATTTTATGCCTGCTATCGCTTTGGATTTTTAGCAAACACAGATGATTCACTCAGCTCACAGAAAGAACCGTGGAACAATGTCCCAAAAGATCATTTAAATGGAGTTTTGGGAGTGGATTTGGGGTGACCATGGGTAGTGTGCAGGCTGTAGGTCTGATTTTGGTGGGGACCTTTGAGGGTGGGTGTTTTCCCCAGCCACCTGCAGGAGCTCTGTGTTTCCCAGCTGCCTTTACCACAGGATGATGATAATTTCTAACAGATTGTTTTCCTGACAAGGAAGAATTATCCCTGGTTTACCTTTTGGGAGCTGGACCCGTGGAGAAATGGAACAGCTGGTTTAAACACACAGGTCTGTGTGAGCAGAGTCTGTGCTCCCCCAGTTGTTTCAAGGACTCTCAGCAATCTGGCAGCCTGTCAAGGCCCCTCAGATTGGGTGGACTCGAGGGTGAGCTCAAGTGCTGGAGCATCACAGCCTTGAGCCTGCTGCAACAAAGCACACGCTGAAAATGATGCTTTTGTACTTTACCCAACTGCTTGGTTTGCAGTCACTTTTAATTTAAGTTTAGACAGTGCTGAGTGCTTAATTTAAAAAAACAACGTGCTTTTGGTAGACAAGAGTGTAATGCCTGAGCTATGCCACAGTTACAATGTGTAGGTGTTTGGGAATTGTGTTATAGACAAGCAAAATGATTGTTTCTTTTTAACTTCTGTTTAAATACAGTTCAAATGATGGAATATTTAGTAGAGCAGAATAAGCTGATGCCTGCCAGCTCTTTCATACCAGTGCTTACCAGATGTGCCTGTATTTAGAACCCCACCATCTGTTCCAGGGTGGAGGTTGGGGCTAGTCTAGGTATTTGGATGTTCTTCTTCCTTGGGTATCTCTGGAAAACTTCAAAGCATCTGTGCTGAGATGAAGGGGAAGCATGGTTAGCTGTAATACTCCAGGAATTCAAGGGAATGTTCCAGAAATGCAGCTGATTCCCGAGTGCAGCAGGGTTTGGAAGGAGAAGGAGCCTTGAGGAGAGAGGCAGTGCTGGTATTTGGTGCCGTCGCTCAGCCATTGCCAAGATCCAGGTGGAGTTTTGTTTGGCAGTCACCAGGCTGGGCTGCTGCTTCCTGCTTTGGATTCTGTCTTTCCTAACAGTCCATGCAATTTCCAGGAGTATTGCAATATGGAGGTTTCTTAATGGGATTAAAAAATTATTTTTGTATATAAGTTCTATTTAGATACATTTTAGATAATTTCTTTTGATGCTGGATTGGTGTAGAATTACTGTGAGCTGTAACAGAGCAAGGGAGGGAAACCTGCTCTACCTTTACCCTCTCCCACCATGTCCAGCTCCCCCAAAGCCAGGAGTGATCCATCACACTGAAATTAATTTTTGGTCGCTTTGGGGATGGGGAAAAACATATTTTAATCAACAAATTACTTGTGAAAAATACTCACCTAGTACTGGTAACAGGCTTTGGTTGCCAGTGATCTGGGAAGGAGGGAAAGCTACACATGTCTGTATCCATCCAGAATCTCATGGTTTATTTGTCTCCAGTGTCTTCATCTCTCAGAACTTAAAGAATTGTTGCTGAAATAGGAAAAAGATCCTTTTAGAAAGCTGCTTGTGAGGTTATGAATGGCTTTATAAACAAGGCATTGTGGTAATGGGGTCAGAACAAGATTTTTAAGGTCCCTTCCAACCCATACCACTATGTGATTCTGTGATAATACAATCATTTAATGAATTTATCTAGAATGTTTGTCCCTAATCAAGCACGTGGCAGTACAATTCAACATACTCAGAGTGTGATCCATAATATTAAACCCAAACAAAAGCTTCTACTCCATTTCTTGCCCAATGATTCTTCTTTTACAAAGCCAGGTGAAATAAATCCAGTAACTGTGCCCTCATTAACAAGAGAACAGGTATTTATTTTCCTCATCCCATTTAAGCACCAGGCAGTGTCCTCCAGCATCTTGCCAAAAGCTTCCACTACTGTTATAAGCTTATTTTCCTTTGCTATCAGGAGCTGGTTGCTCTGTGCAGGATGCTGACAGTTCATTGTGTTTGCTCTTTGGATCCCAGCTGGGGTTGCACGGGGTCCAAAGCAGAATGAGGATTTGGGAGGGAAGGGTCTGTGTGTCCATTCCTGTGCTGACTTTTCCTTTCCTGCTCCTGCCAGGAGATCTTGCTCCTGGGTGTTTCATTTCATGTTCCAGCCCTTGCCGTGCTTTATGGCCAGCAGTGGGGTGCATTTCACAATACTCCTCATGCCCATGGGGTCTTCAAAGGGCTTTATTTAACTGTACTGAGATGCCTTTACCTACCAATGAAATGAAGCTACTTAAGCTGCAAAGCCTGGCAGCTGCTCCAACAGCAGGAGCACGACCAGGCCACTGCTTTTTTGGTCATGAAGTAAGGGAAGGAATAAAAAAATTCCATATCCATTAAAAAAACTGCAGGGAAAATGTAAATTGTCAGAATATAATTACCTAAACTGGAGTTTGGCCAGCATTCCAGATTAACATTTCCTCTGCTGAAGCTGTGGGATACCTGATGGCCAAAAGCAGTCGGAGTCTCAGCAGGATTAAAATCTGAGCTTTGCTGTGTAGTTGTTCCATAGTGGCTGAGAGATGTAGATAATCTATTTAGCACCTACAGCACCCTGGGGCTAAAAAGTGGCTGAATCCTCTGAAATCCGATAGGAGTGTCTGAGGTTAAGAGTGCGGTCTGAAAACATTCCATGGAACTTGTAAAATCCGCAGATGGTCCGACCTTGGTGCCGTCTGCTGTGGAAAAGGAGGAGAAAGAGATTAAAAAAGATGTACCAAAAAGATTGCAGCAGGGAAAAGATGGAAGCTCAGGGTCCTCCCTGCCACCGTTGTTCCATGTTTTTCTGAGGTTTATTTCAGGCCGTGGAAGTGTGCCATGGAAATGTGCATTAGCTGGCTCTGAAACTCCTTAATACCTGCCTGCAGTGAGTCAATGGAATTTAGAGCAGATTGGAGACACTGGGATTCAAGCCATGCTCAGGAGGAAGTGGAGTGAGGAAGAGGGAATGTGGTGGGGGAAAGGAAAAGAGGAAAGTGGGGACCATTTACATGGAGAGGACACAAAGGTGTGATGGCATTCGCTGTGTGCCGCTGCAGCTGCCAAGTGCAGAGCAATTTGAAAGGTAATAAATATAAGGGAGGTTCCCAGCCTGAAATGATACAGAGGTGTCTAAAGAAGTTCAGTCAGCAGAATTCCACTCTGGTTTGGGTTGGAAGGGACCTTGAAACTCCCCCAGTGCCACCCTCTGCCATGGGCAAGGACACCTTCCACCCTCCCAGGTTGCTCCAAGCCCCATCTCCAACCTGGCCTTGGACACTTGTAGAGATGGGGCAGCCACAGCTTCACTGGGAATTCTATTCCAGGGCCTCACCACCCTCACAGGGAAGAATTTCTTCCTAAAAGTTGAACAGAAGGCCAAGATCTAAACTGTGGCTGCTTTTTAGGTGGCTTTGCTTTACATTTGCACGTTTCCCTACAGTAGGATCAGTGTTTTTAGTCCTCCACCCTGTCAGCTTCAACTCAAGGTCACCATGGAGTTTCCAAGTCTCTAACAGGATTGGCAGTGTGAATTGAGCCTGTTCCTTTGGGAAAACAGGTTTGGAAGCTGATAGGAGTGAAAGGCTTTTCCTTGCCAGGAAAGTGTCGAGCAACTTTATCAGCAATTTATTTTCTTATTTAAATAATTATTAATCGTAGATTATAGACCCTGCCCTTTTAGATCCTTTTTTGATGTGGAATTTTTACATCTATATGAGAAATAAAAGCCCAGATGGCAGAAAAGGTGGGGAATGAGTGTATTTGAATACAGTAGTTTTTCTTCTGGGATAAGCAGAAGGCAGAGGAGCAGTGGATTTTTTACTTGGTAGAAGGGATGCTAAAAACTCCTCTTTAAAACCAATTCCTGTAAGAGGAAGAAGGGGAAAACACACAGAGAAGGGGATTAAATCTGAAGGTGTCTCTGTCAGTATAATCTGTAATAGCCTTGATAGTGCTTCCTGAAAGGGAGACTCACCACACCGACTACTGATCCTGACAGCTTTTCTTTTGGGAGCTGGGAGAAGAATTGTTCTCCTGAGTTATCCCTGAAGTGATTCTCCACTGGTATTTCCTCCTCAGTAAGGACCTGAAGGAAATGATTGTCCCCCTGTTTCTTCCTGCAGAGCTCTAGGTAGATCAGGGTGGAATACAGAACCCCGCGCCGTGGCACGGTGGGAACAGATGTGTGTGGTAGGACAACGTGGGTGTGTTCAGTGATTTGAATGTTAATTTAGCCTTTATACTGTGCCACAGTCATAGTCTTTTTAAATTTTTTTGTCCTGATAAAATATAAAAAGTATTGTTTCTCTTTTGAACCTGCAGTACCTATTCCTGCCCTTCCGTACAGCGCATTCCCTGCGGCGAGATTGGATTTTTTATTGTTTATCAAAGGGCAGACCTGTGCCCCTGCCTCACCCCTCGCTGGTTTTTCATCTCAGAATAAAAGTTAGTTTCTCCTTGCATTCTTTACACATGTGTAAATGACTGTTAAAAAGTGCAGACTGATGGAAAAGTGGTTTTTCACCACTTCGAAGTGCTCATGTTTTATTAAAGCTGAGATTCTTGGGGCTTTTTGGCCAGAAACACACCACTCTCTTTACTCCTGGAGATAAACTGCCATTTCTTTCTATGAAAAACTCTCTAATTCCCCCAAAGATGTCAAATTGTGTGTTGTGGTGTGGGAATTGATTGCCATAGATACAAATTACTTTCATGGAGCTCCTAATACATAAAATTAGAATGCATAAGCAGAGGACTGGACCTGTCCTGTGGTTTGGTTGTGAGAAGATGCTGGCACTGTTACTTGCCTTTTCCCCCTCTTCCTTTTTTTCTTCATTGCTTTTCCCCCCTCTTTTGCTTCAGTTACCATCTGTTGCATGCTATGTTTGGTACTCGCTTATTTCTACATGGCTCCTCTGACTTCACAACGTTTAACCACTGATGCTGTTCACGCCAACCCTCCAGCGTGGATCTGGACGTTTTTTTTGTAACAAACTCCAAACCATAGTGGTATTTTAGTATCTGCTGATCAGTTTCCCACAAAAAAGTTGTTTTCCTAACCCCTTTTATCAGGAGGCACCTGGACGTCTCTCGGCGGGTCAGTGGCAACCATTGCATCCACATCACTATAGGGCTGTGGCATGACGGAGCTCCATGGCGGCATCCTCACGGAGTTATTGGGGGATACAAAGCACTGCACGGACAGTCTGAGCTCCATGGGGACACTCTTGACAATGTTTTATGGGGACACACAGAGCTTCTTGCCCACAGGGCCGAGCTGCGGCTGCCCCTTCGAGGCAGCATCGCACACTGCCAACATGGCGGCTCCTCCATGAGGGGAGCGGACGGTGGGAGGTACGGGGGGCGCACGCCCGCCTTTCAGGCGGGAAAACGTTCCCGGGCGCAGCGCGCGTGCGCAGTGGCCAGAGCCGAGCTGGGGGAAGCTTCGGCTGTTCCCGGCAGGTTCCGGAGGCGAGAGTCTCGCTGCTCCCCGCCCTCAACCCTTCGGGTATCTCCGCCCCCGCTTCGCCTATCTCCGCCCCCGCTTCGGCTATCGCCGCCTCTCTTCGTTAAGTTCCGCCGCCACTTCGGCAACTTCCGCCGGTTCGGTCGGAAATGGCCGAAGACGTGCGAGACCCAGCGGTTTAAGGGGAGAAGACCGGCCGGCTTCTCGGAATAAACCAACTGTGTCCGGCCCGTGGGGGGGGAGCAGGGGAGGGCGGACGGAGCGGGAAGACGAGGCAGCGGCTATGGCTCCCCCCCCAGCCACTCGCGGCTCCGCCGGGAGGGCGAAGTGAAGGCGCCGAGAGGTAGGAGCGGACCGTACCACGCGAGGGGAGAGGGGGAGGAAGGTGGGAGAGCGGTAACACCCCCCCCGGAACCCCCCCGCAGCAGCCCGTGGGGCCGGGTAAGGCGGGAATGGTACAGTCCGGGGGAAGCCCCCTGGAGCGGCGGCGTGGGGGGGGCTCGGCTGGGGCGTCCCTGAAGGGCTGGAGGGGGGCGCGGGGTCCCTGAGGGCCGGAGGAGCTCTGAGCGGGGGTCCCTCAAGGCTGGGGGGACTGCGAGAGGGGTCCCTCAAGGCTGGGGGAGCCGTGAGCGGGGATCCCTTAGGGCTGGAGAGAGCTGTGAGCGGGGATCCTTCAGGGCTGGGGGGGCTGTGAGCGAGGATCCGTCACGGCTGGGGGCACGGTGGCGAGAGGTTGCTGAGAGCTGGGGGGGTTCGTGAGTGGGGTCCTTCAGGAATGGGGGTTTGTGAGGGGTCCCTCAGAGCTGGAGGTTTGTGAGGGGGTCCCTCAGGGCTGGAGGTTTGTGAGGGGGTTCCTCAGGGCTGGAGGTTTGTGAGGGGGTCCCTCAGCAATGGGGGTTTGTGAGGGGGTCCCTCAGGGCTGGAGGTTTGTGAGGGGGGTCCCTCAGGGCTGGAGGTTTGTGAGGGGGTCGCTCAGGGCTGGAGGTTTTTGAGGGGGTCGCTCAGGGCTGGGGGCACGGTGTAGGAGCTTCCTCAGGGCTGGGGGTTCCTTCAGAGCTGGTGAGGCTGTGAGGAGAGTCCCTCAGCTCACGGCATGAGAAGCATTGTGGGGATGTCACACTGCAAGGGGCACCCCCGCGGGGCTGGGAGAGCCCCTCAGGGCTGGTGGGCTGTGAGAGTCCCTCACAGCATGAGGGGCACTGTGGGGGTCTCACAGAGTGAGGGACACTGTGGAGGGGTCCCCACAAGCCTGGGGACCCTCATGGCAGGAAGGCTGTGCTGCTGCCCAGGTGTTGCTGACAGGCTTCAGCCTTCCTGCCTGTCCTCCCTACTGCATCCAGCAAGAATCCTGAGACCTTCTTATCCG
>JAWWEB010000174.1:110914556-110930151 GCA_035222195.1 Myioborus miniatus | reverse complement strand
CCTGGCCAGTGCAGCCCCATTTCTCCCACTCTGAGGCAGTGCCTGAGTTGTTATCCTTGTGGTTCTTGCTGGGGTTCTGCCTTGTGAGCTGCTGAGGACAGCAAGGACAAGGCTGCCCTCGTGGCTGGTATTGCACTCCTGTGAGTTATTTACCAAAGTTGAGGTCCGTGTTATTATTTTTTCCCACATGATGTCCCTTCCTGCTCAAAAAACATCGGGGTCTTTACCAAAAATTTTACCTGTGTGGTGATAATAACTTAATGCTGACAGGCTCATGCCCCGTTACGCTCGTCCAAACCCAAACAATTTGGAGCCTGAAGGGGCTGGAAATGGTTCAAATAGTATTAAGGATTCACGGAGATGCTGAGAAGCACTTTAGATAAGCTGTTCTGTTGCTGTGTGTGTGTTAAAATCCAAGCACTGACCAGTTTCTGACCTCTCGTTGCTTTTATGTGAGTCTGATAGACCGTGTGCATTGATACCATGATATGATAACTTTAAAGTGCCTGGGTTTCTTGTGCTGCCAGCCTCACAGGTGTGTGAAGAAGATTAAGTAACTTTGTTTCCTGAGAGGAGTGTCACATGCAGGTGATTATCTGAGATATTTCTGTTCTCATGGAGAAATCTATGATATCTGAGATAGTAACATCTTGGAACGTGGGTTGGCGGGTTTTATCAAGTACTGAGTAATCTTAAACTCGTTTCTATGCAGAAATAGCAGCAGAAATGAACCACAGTCTGATTATGTGGTGATGGGGAGAGAGATTCATCTCCCCCTGACACATCCCTTAACTTCACCTACCATCTGAGAGCCCAGTTGTTATCATGCAGTGTTCTCTGTACCCACTCAGGCCTTTGGGATGCCTCTGCTTTTCCATTTCTCATTCCAGAAATGGAAGTTTGCATGGGTTCAGCTGGGTGTTTGGGGATTCTGGAGCTGGGATAATTGCCTGCCTTCATTGAGCAAATTTTTCCGGCAGCTCAGCTGTGGTACAGATAGTTCTTGAACTTCTTGATGTCGTGTTGCAGAAGGGAAGTCCAGAGCAGTTCTCTGGAATCCTCTGACTTTTCAAGTGGGGTCTGTTAGCTCTCGTGTTTGTTTACACGTGAGGATGGATTTTGGCAGTTGTCAAGTCAGAGCAAAAGCAGCAAATGCTGGGAACAAGTAAAACATGATTGAATTGCCTTCGCTTAAGCTGGGTCTCAGCGATACACGGCAAAATTGGTGGTTTGTTTGTGTGCTGTTCAGATGGCCTGGGAAAGATATCACCATCATCACCATCACCATCATCATCATCATCATCTTCCCTTGAATATTTGCAGATCTCTGGCACTGTTTAGCTGATGAGTTGGATGTTGTTGATGCATTCCCAAGTTTTGTTTGCTTATGGGGAGCCAGAGCCCTTCCTGAGCCTGCTTCCCATGGCTATTAATTCTTGAAATGCCGTGATACCTTCAGCTTAATTTTTTAGTGTCTCTCTCCCTCTGGCTGTGTATATTTTGTGTTTATTTGTTGTTTTTCCCTTCCAGTCTGTTGCCTGATTTTTTTCTCCTTGCTGTTTGACTCCTGTCGCCTCTCCCAGTTGCCTTGCCTGTTTTCCCAGGGCATTGCTCCTGCTGCCCACAGTAATGATTTCACCAGGCTGGGAATTGCAGCTCACCACAGATGTTACCTGTTTGATGCCAAGATCACGGCAGCCCTTTGTGAATTCGTTCCTGGTCCAGAGACAATTTTTCTGCTTTGGAGACCCCACAGGAGCAGTGAACTGGAAGGGACCTCGTGGTCATTGGCTCCAGAGATTTTTCCTGCAATCTGTGCTAAATACCTTTATTTTTTTGAGAAGGAGCAGACTGTGAACATTTTGAAGCAGCTCCTAACTCTGGGTGATGTATTTGGTGTTAGTCCTAATGAGCAAAACCCCCAACAAGCACAATATTGGTGTTTTTTTGTTGTTTACATGTGAAAAAGGCAAGCGTAATGCATAGGCTTGTTTGGATATGCTGCTCTATACTGAAAATCCAAAACAATATCTCTGCTGCTGTGTGGCTTGGCAGTGGGGAAAGCATTCCCATGGGATTTGGGGGATGCAGCTGGGGCCTCCAGTTGTCTCCTACAACCTGTACTGACACAGGCTGTGCTTGCTGGGCTAAAGCTAGCACGGCTGTGAGCTGCAGTTGTGGGGCTGCAATCCTCAAAAGCAGAATTTTCTTCTCAGGGAGCACTTAAAAGTGCTGCTCACTGGGGCTCCTCGTGCTTGAGTTTGGCTCCTGCTTGGCACATGCAAATCGTGGCGGTGGATGCTGCCTGAGAAGAGGTGCAGAGCCAGTTTGAGGTTTTGGGGTTTGTTTAGCAAGGATAAAGACAGAAGCATGTGCAGCTCATCGATCCCGGGGCTGCCCCAGGAAGCCTGGCCCACCAGGTAAATTGATGTTACTCCAGCACTTGCAGGGCCGGTTTTGAAGTGCAAATTGAAATCCCAGTTTCTGTGAAGTCATTGCTGTTTGTTAATTGGTGCCTTTTACCAGCAAGAGCAGTTTAGAGGTCTGACTAATCCATGTGGGATGAAGGAGGGCAGGTTTAGGTTAGATTTTAGGAAAGAATTCTTTGCTGGGAGGGTGGTGAGGCCTTGGCACAGAATTCCCAGAGAAGCTGTGGCTGCTCCTGGATACCTGGAATTGCCCAAGGCCAGGTTGGACGGGGCTTGGATCAGCCTGGGATGGTGGAAAATGTCCCTGCCCATGGCAGGGGGTGGAATTGGGATGAGCTTTAAGGTCCCTCCCAACTCAAACCATTCTGGGATTTGATGGTCTGTCCCTGCTAATTGGTGGTGAATGGATAATGGTTTCTCAGGGCTACGTTGACATAACCAATAACACTACAAAGTGATCTGTTCCTCAAGGGTAAAATTGAGACTTATAAATCAATCGGATCAATCCTGTATGGGTGGGGTTTTTTGTGTGGGACAGAACCCTAAACCTCCAAACCAGCAGTTCATCTGTACCCACTAATGGACATAAGGACTATTTTAAAGCACATATTCTTAATGAGTCTCCGATTTTCTGCTCTTACACTCAGCTTCTTAAATGACTGGAATCTTGTTGCCTGGAGTCTGTGCTTTCTCTGCTGTCCTCTGCCCTCCCCTTTCCCTGTGAATTTTGGTGCATTAAGAAAATGTGCCACTTTTCTAATGCAAATGTCTGCCTGTGAGTGATTTCAGAACATGGGATTAACCCGTGGATTCTAAGAAACACTTTCAAGTTTCTTCTAACAGGAAATGTTAAGAACATTCCCCAGTGCAAAAGAAACATTTTTATTCCCCTGCTTTGCACAGTGTCCAGCTGCTTGGTCCCTTACCTGTCTTGTCTCATAAAATGCTTTATTTTATGGCTCAAAATACTTCCAGGTATCTTCTTATGTGACTTCAATCTTAGGGACAGTGACAGTGCAGGCAGCCTGAGGTTTGTTTTCCTTCCTGTTGTGTTTTGGTACCAGCGTTGCCTGAAGTGTGGGCTCCAGCATCTGCCTCAGGATGAGCTGTTTTCCTGTTCAGTGTAACAAAGTCATCTCAAATCTGTGCCGGGATATTTGGCATCCATGGATTCATCTGGAATTGAGTTCTATTTGTTTAAAGGCCACAGTGCCACAGAGCAGGAAGTGCATTGCTCTGCCCATGCATTGCCTTCCTCAGGGAACACTTTCTGACAGGTTGGGTGCTTTGTAAATCCAGACAAAGAAATGATTAATTCAAATTTGGACGCTTAATGTGAAAATTGGCTTCTCTCCTTATAAAAACAATACAATTAAAACCATCCAACATCCTCCATTACACTGTCCCATCAACACATCTCCATTTCCAACCTTCTGGGCCTGGATTTGATGGAATTGAGCACGTCCCTGAAGGTGGGAAAAGCTTCTTTATCTTTCCCCCGTGATCCAGCGCCCCTGCACCGTGCGTAACGCGGCAGCGCTCGGGGCTGGGGTTCGTGAACGTCTCTCGAGGTTCTATTATGGGCACGAGGAAGTCATTATGCTGCAGGTCTGCTCTGTGGAGGCACTCGGTGGGAAGTGATGTGTTCTGGATTGTGTTGGTGTGCTGGGGAGTGGAGGATGTGCTGGGGAGTGCTGCTGACACGCAGATGATGCCTGGAAAAGGTTGGCGGGGAAGCGTTGCAGCTTGTGATGAGGAGAAGCTGCCAAACAAATGGGGAGCCTCAGAGTTGAGAGCAGAGCCTAAATATATAAATGCATGCTGTGAGCCTTTTTCTGAGGGGTCTGGGAAGTCTAAGCAGAGCAGTCCTGAATTCCCTTTCTGTTTGCAGGGCAACTTGTGAGGTCGGAAACCTTTAATATAAGCTGGATCAACCTGGGATGGGGGAAGGTGTCCCTGCTCATGGCAGGGGGTGGAATGGGACGAGCTTTAAGGTCCCTCCCAACCTAAACTATCACACATCAAAGCTGTGATGTGTGACCAGAAGGTGGGCAGAAGTCAGAACTGTATGATCTTATCTTCCTCATTAAGAGGTAATTTGCTGATCATTTGATACAGGAGCCCATTGACTCCCAGAAATGCATTGTATATCTAATAATACATGTCAGGGAATAGGTTAGCATCGTTCTCAGATAATTAATAAAGATAGCACTTCCATAGCAAATAGGAAGGAAAAAAACCCAACCCGTGCATTGTTTAGCTGAGATATTTCTTTCCTTAGGCATCTCTCCTGGGAAGACCTTGGTGCTTCTAAATGAATCTGCCGCCTACCTTGTGTACCATCATTGTAATGTGGGGATTGAGGAGGAGCCAGCTATTGGAAAAGCAGCCAGAGATGGATGCCCTGGAAAGGTGCCACTAATTACTGTGGCAGCTGACAATTAGCTGTTCAGCCTTGCCTTGCAAAGTTCTCAACGGTGCATCCCGAAACAAAACCAAGGACCTGGAGAAAGGGGAGAGCTGTCCTTGCTCTGATCTTGTGGGGTGGTTGTTAAAAGCAGAAGGTGGAGCTGGTTCTGAGGTGGTTCCCTTCCAGCAGAGCAGGTCAGATTTGATGGACCCAGAAGCATTTTGGTTTTCTTGCTGCTGGGCTCTGCAAACTTCTTACACTCCTTACCTTTAAAATAGGTTTGAGGCTGTCATTCTTCACAGGGAAAGCTGTAAATTACTAACATCTTCAAAGTGTCATTGTTGATGTGAATCTGAGAATTTTTAACCAAAATCAAGATGTAATAAAAAAAGATTCAAAGAAATCCTGCAGTTGGTTTCTTGCATTTGCCTCCAGGGTTTTTCTGACTCTGTTTTTGCATTGTGGCAATGATGAATAGCAGGAAGCCTTTTGCCGGTGTCTCACGGGTGTAGTTAGTCAGGAGTAACGATTGAGCTGGAGCTGGCAGGTACCTCAAGGATTTTGTACACAGACTGATCTCCCTCCATCCCTCAGGGATCAGACCTGCTCTTTCTCTGGAAATGACTTCTACATTGTTGGGACAATGATGATTTTGATTAGAAAGACCAAGCTGCAGAATTATTTCTCCCTTTTCAAACAAGATGTTCTGGTGTGCACTGAGCGCTTTGCTGAGCTTGTGTTCCAGGTGCCATTGCTCGGGTGGCAATGCCAGGAGCATCTCCATGGGTAGTTTATAGCAGCATGACCCAGGCTTTGCTCTGACTCGTGTCTCTGTGTCTCTGTAATTCCTTTGCCTCGGAAGGAGCGACCTGGAATGTGCAGCCGGATCCGGCTCCCGTTTCCGTGCGCGTCTCTGACCTGACACGCGAGCCCCGGCTCCCAGCAGCTCTCCCTGGGACACAAAGTGGCAGCTGCTTGACAAATGCAGTGGAGCAAGTGTTAGAAAAGAACCAAAGCGAATTTCCTCCCCTCAAAACTGATTAAAGCAGGAGCAGCCTTGGGAATGCTGCTTGTGAGCTCGGTGTTCCTGTGCAGGGGAGTCTCGCTTGGACACTTCGCTGTCCCTGTACCTATTCTTAGCCTGTTTACCAAAAGCTGTTGTATGTGCATCAAGAGATCTCCCTGTTCAGGCTGTTTGTGTTTATGTGGAGTCTTTTGAGGAGAGAGGGGATTATATCCAAGCTTTTCTGTCACCTCCTCCTCCTCCTGCTCAGGATCTACAGGTTAACGTTTCCATAGTATCTGAGTGTATGGCAGAGTGTCTGTGAGGCAGGGAAGTACTGCCTGCTGCTTGTTGACACTGACCTTCGAATTTGAGATTTGTGACATGGGTGAACTGATTCCACAGCCTGCTGCTAGGAGGGGTGGCCTTGGTCCCTCTCCCTCTCTCAGCTCTGCAGTCCCTGTCTTTCAGATGATGCCTCAGTGAAGTGATTCACTTTGAAAATCCAACAGCAAACTGCTTGAGGGATTTTTGGTAGAAGATGGGGAGTCCCCTTAGTGGTAAGGAGCACAAGGCAAGGGCTGGTTTCATGCTGGAGTGTCCTTGGAGGGGGATCAGAGAGTAACTTAGATTGGAAAAGCACTTGGAGATCATGGAGTCCCACCATCCCTCACCACTGCCCCATGTCCCCAAGTGCCACATCCATGGGGCTTTTAAATCCTCCCAGGGATGGAGACTCCACCCCTGCCCTGGGCAGCTGTGCCAGGGCTGGACAGCCCTTTAAGTGAAGAAATTCCCTGTTATCCAACCTGAGCCTGCCCTGGCCATCCCTCTCATCCTGTCCCTGTTCCTGGGAGCAGAGCCTCATCCCACCTGGCTTCCCCATCCCATCAGGGAATTCCAGAGGGGGAAAAGTTCCCCCCTGAGCCTCCTTTTCTCCAGGCTGAGCCCCTTTCCCAGCTCCCTCAGCCCCTCCTGGTGCTCCAGCTCCATTCCCTGCCCTGGACAGCTCCAGCCCCTCAGTGTCCTTCTTGTCCCAGAAGTGTCAAAAGGACCTGGGGAGGTGCCCCAGCAGTGCCCTGGCTCTGCTGCCACTCCAGAGCTGGGACAGCTCTGATGCCACCAGCCTCTTTACCTGCCTTGGGCACACCTGGGCTCATGGCCACCTGCCTGTGGGCCACCTCCCCTGGGTGCTTTTCCACCCTGCAGCTTTCCAGCCCCTTTCCCTGGCAGTCACAGGAATGGCAGGTGAGAAATGGGCAGTGGGGCACTGCCACAGCCACTGTGCTGTGCCAGGGAGCTGTCCCTGCACCCATTTGTCTTCCCTCAGCCCCAGGTGTTACCCTTTATCCTTCCTGCATCCTTTTCTCTTCCCTGGAGCCCCAGGGTGTTTCCTTTTATCTTTCCTGCACCCTTTTCTCTTCCCCACGGTGTGCTCCCTTTATTTTTCCTGCACCTTTTCTCTTCCCCAGGGTGTTTCCCTTTATTTTTCCTGCACCTTTTCTGTTCCCTCAGCCCCAGGGTGTGCTCAGGACGATTTAATGAAGCTCAGGGAACTCGTTCTAGGTGCTGAATGGACAAGAATAGTTGGCTGTTGTATCAGACTGTGAAGGTCACCAGAATCAGATGCTCGTTTTTCAGCTCCTGGGTGCAGCAGAGCTTTGTGCTGACACAGGCACTTCCTGTCAGTGGGGCTGGAGTGGCACTGAGAGAAGAAAATGCCAAGTTTTGAAGGTTCTTGCTAGCGAGACGACTGGAAAAATGTGTGTTGGGTACAGATTTGTCAGACTTTGGGGCTTCTTTTATTGCCTGACTTTTTATTCTGATGTCTCTTTGTTATGAATTCTACTTTTCTGTTTTGAGAAGTGAAATTAATAATGTCCCTTACTTCCTGTCCAATGGGAAAGAATGTGTTCATCCTGGCCCAAGCTGAGCTGCAGATGAGACTTTTTTGGGAACTGTTATGCAAAAGCAGAGGAAGAAGAAACAAACAGTTCTCAAATCTCTTTGAAATGCAATTTTAATGGTTCCTTGGTAATTCATGCAATTATTTAATCACCTGCACCATCCCTGGGATTGTTATTCTTCCCAGGTAATCAGTGGAGCAGTGAAGATATCTTGTAAATTGGAAAAAAAAGCCCAAAAAGAATTGGCATACGTTGTTTGCAGTACCGTGTTTCAGTAATTGTTTGAAATGACCTTTTGGAATCTCGGAGAGAAAATTTGTTTGCTTGACTTTCTCCCAGATCAGCTCCTGGCAATCTTGATATAGAGCAAAATTGAGTTGTTTTGAGTTTTTTAATTACATTCTGACAGCAGAGCCTGGATTTCTGTGTGCATTACTGTTTTTTTTTTTGCTTTTTTAAAGGTTAAGCTCTGTTTGACAGCAGTTCTATAGATGAAGTTTTTGAAACTTTTTGCTGTGGTTGTTTGCCTGGATTTTTTAAAGCCAGAATTGCTTATCCTGAGTATTATTACAAAAGAAATATTTATTTATTTCTTAATTGAAGGAGAAAATTCTCGCTGTGTTTTTGAATGTCTAGAGACGTGATGATGAAAGGTCTGTGGGTTTCTTGTTGGTTTCATTTGTGGCTTTGCTTTGGGTTTGTGTTATTTTGCTTTTTTTTGTCCTTTTCAGCTTTAGAGGTTGTAATGTGAGGAGATCATAGAACCTTGTCAGGTTTAGGGAAAGAAAAAAAAGATGATTATTTTTTTTACAAAGTTTTAGCAGAGCTGTTGTGAAATCTGGTTCCTCAGTGCCACTGGGTTGTGGTCAGAGCCCACTGTGGGTTTGGTTTGTAGGAAGATGTCCAACATCTGAGGGCCCTGCTCCACACCAACTCTGTGTGCAGCCTGCTCTTTTCATGGATGAGACCAATGGTTCTTCCTTTTTCCCTTTTGAAACTTCTGCCTTTTTTCCACTTTAAAATCTGACAGCCCTCAGAGAGCGAGGGGTCAGAAAAACACATTGTGAGAAATCCCTCAGCATTCAGGTTTCACATGAGAGCCCCTTGCTCTTTGTGTTTGCTGGAGCTGCACTGCTGAGGCTGTGAGAGCTGCTCCTGCAAAAACTCCAAAGAAAACTCTGGGAGAGCTGTGCCAAGGAGCAGGTGCTGCAAAATCCAGCTTCTGCCAGCTCTGGAGAAGATTGCACTGATGGAGATCAGCATCTCTCCAGGGAAAATTAAACCTCCAGAATGAGTGTCCAAGCTGGAACAAGACAACAGATGCCAGAAATATGTCCAGTGGCTCAGTTTGGAGTTTCCCTTCCTCCCAGGGTGATCCCTCAAGGCAGCGTGCTGTCCCCAAGGACTGAAACCTGCAGTTGTTTCCACAGGGAACAGAAATGACAGGAAGAATCAAATGAGACCCAGCCACAATGATCTGGAGCTGAGTGAGCAGCAGCTGAGTGATTCCAGCCTCCTCATCAGGCTGGTTTTGCACATCCTGACTTGAAAAATTCGGGTTTTCATCCTTGGATCTGAATAGACAAACCTGAGGGGCTCCATATTTCCTGCTAAATTCCAGATAAGATCTTTTACTGTTTGAACTTGCAAAGCAGTTTAGGTGTGTGTGTTTCCCTGCTCCTGCAAAGAGCTTGATCCACCCCTTCATTTAGTTGAGTTTGTTTGGAATGAGCAATGTTCCTCAAGCTGTGAATACAATAATGGTTTAGCTTTAAAAAAAAGAAAAAAAAAAAAAGAAAAACCCTCCCCTGCAAACAGATGATGTAATGCCCAAGCTCCAAGTTTAAACAGTAGCAAATTTGCCAGGGGATAAACCAGGGTGAAATCTGTCAGGCTTCCCAATTTCCCACATCCACCAGAGCTTTGTTCTTCCTGCTTTCAAACGCAGGGTGCATTTGTGTGTCCACACTGTGGTTTCCTGCAGCTCCTGCAGCCAAAGACTTTGTCCAGGGGCAAGAGAAACTGTTGCTTTTGTTGCTATAAACCTTGATATGCATCTTTTTGGTTTGAAGCTCTCCTTTGTGACTGAATTAAAATCCTGAGCCACCCCTTTGATGAGCTGCAGCACGGGGTTATTTATTGGTGTCTCTTGGACGGGCACCTTCCCTTGGCCAAGCAAGATTCACTCCCTGCAAGTCCCTGGGGCACTGCTGGGTGGGAGACTCCTTGTTCTGCAGCTGGTTTGAGCTGCCTGTGGATTGTTTGTTTGCTGTTTGGACTCTCCTCTCCCAGCCAGTTTTGTACAAAACAAGGAACACTTAGTTTTCACATATTAAAAAAATAAAATTACATGAGCAGCTTTCTCTGCTGGTGGCAGCTCTGGTCTGTGTAGTGCTTGGTGTCTGCTGGCAGGAGGGGACCTTGGGTGGGGAAGAGGGAGGTTTGGATCACACTCCCCCTCCTCCTCCTCCCTGGGATGCTCTGTTTATTGGAATTCTTCACTGACCTATTGCTTTAATCCTCAGTTTTGGCACCATTTCCCAGGGCTCGTGGTGTAAGCACAGGGCTTTGCCAGCCAGCAGGATGAACCAGCAGGGTCAGAGACATCCAGATTTCAGTGTCTGCCTGTGCTGGGGAGGAGGGAAGATGTGACACGAGAAATTGCAGTGACACTTGAAGGAATTGCTTCCATCTTCTCTGGCTTTTTCTATCGAGAAGCAAAAAGTGCCAACTTCAAACTTGGAGCAAATTCATTTTAAAAGCTGTCCCAGTGTGCGGTGAGCCCATTTTGGGGATGTCATTACCCAGCCTGGCATGTGGGGTGGCTTCAGCAGTTTTTCTTGCTCTGAGCAGAGCTGAAAGCTCTGAGGGCTCCTTGTGCTGACGCTGCACTGGGGGAGAGATCCCATCTCGGAGAGCATCTGACTCACAGCACCGAGATCTGCTGGGATGTGCTGCTTTCAAACAGCTGGATTTCAGAATCTCACCAAAATTCTGTCAGGGGTGGCAAGCTGAGGGGCTCTCCTGCAGCTGATGGTTTATTTTTTTCTGTGGTTGAAAACTAAGAGCAGTGAACCACTTGCAGTTTACGGTGGAGTTGTGCTTGATCTGTTCTGTTTATTATAATTTTATTCCCCACACTCTTCTTGCTGGTTTGACTCCTTCCTCTTTGGCATTGTTGTCACATGAATCCTTTTCCTCAGAATTCCCTGCTCCCTGCCAGCTGTGGAGCAGCTGGGAAGACACCAGGAAACACCAATTGCTCTGCAGGGCTGCCGAGAGGGGCACGGCCTGGCCCCGGAGCCGCTGGGATGGGCAGCAGCAGCAGCAGCGCTGGGGATGTGTGCAGGAGCTGAGGGCTGCACACAAGGAGCCTTTGTTTGCTTGCCTTAGCAACCCTGCCTCTCTGAAAGCTGAGATGTTCTCACTCCCGGGAATGCTGGCTGTTTCTGGGGAAGCAGGCTTGCTTTGGGACTGGTCTTTCTATCCCTAACCCCCGTTTATTTTAATAACAGGAGGTCTCCATCCAAAAGAAGTCTGATTATCTGGTGTTTTTCTCCTAAGCAGACTCTCGTCTCTGCTGTATCTGTTCTGGTGGGCACGATGTGCTGAATTTCAATCAATTGTAGTCTTTGCTAAATATCTGTCAAATATTGACTTAGTCTGTAGGGTGAGCTGACTAAGCTGAAATTAATGGTGTAATTCCAGCTTGTTTGGCACAGGTGTGGAGCCAGTTTCATTGCAGATGGCAGAGGAAATGAAGATCTTCCCTTGACTGCAGCTCTAGGGGAGGAGAGAGAAGCCTTGGGCTTATATGGCAGTGAGGGAAGACTTGGTGGAGACAGGGAGGGAGAGTGTTTGTGAAGATACTGAGGGTGATAAAAACTCTTCCCAATGAGTGAGGTCATAAGACAAAAATTGAGGTGGTGTTGTTAACTGTGTGCTATTACAGATGTCATGAAATCATCTTCCACATTCTGGTCCCTTGCCATGGCCCTGGGATAATTTTTCTAAATCTACTGAAAATGAGATTAAAAAAAAAAAAAGAGACAATCTGGCTGTTTGAGGTTTTGGCACAGATCAACAGGCTCAGTGCTGGAACCTGCTGGCTTTGTGCAGGTGAACAGTTCCACGTGTTCCTGAGGTGCTGCTGCAAAATGACAAAGCCCTGACACCTCTGAAAAGCCAAAGAAATGGAGATGCAAGGAGGTGTCTGAAGGGATCCAAGTGATCCAAAAGAGCTGGAGCTAAACCACACAGCTTCCCTCGTGTTTCAGAGCCTGTCCTTCAAACTCCTGGGAAGCTTCTGGGTTTTGAGGTTATTTTTGAAAGGTTTGCTGCTGGCATAAATGAATCTTGGAATTCAAAACAATAAAGATGCAGCTTTGGGGCCTGTCCTGCTTGAGTGACTGCAGGGATCTCAGGGCTGGTACAGTGAATCTGATGGAAGTTTATGTAAAAAGGGAGCTCATGAATTGGTTTAGGGTTTTTTTCAACACCTTTTTTCTCTTCACCCCTTAACTCTTTGCTGCAGGTAGTAAGACCTCCATTGTAATTTTCAGTTTTATCTGATCTTTGTGCCTCCAATCGATTGGCTCCTGGCTGATCTTCAATAGCCCAAAGAGCAAATGTAATGCAGCAAATTCATTATATGCTAAAATATTTATTGTGTTACTGTAAAGGTCACTGATAGCAGCAGAGGCTCAGTAAGACACAGTCCTGAATCTTTCCAAAGATGGGATCTGTCACCACTCTCTTCTGAGAGCAGTGTCTTTAACAGTACCTGGGATAACTCAGGCCATGCTTTTGGAGGTGTCTGGACCCTGTGTAGGTTAATAAATGACTTGTGCTGCATCTGAAAGTGAACAGCTGTATTTCATTTTGTCATGTGTACTCCACAGGCAGATGTGGAGGGCAGAGCAAGAAAGGAATCTTAGTTTTTAACCTTGTCCCTTTTGGCTTGATTTAAGTGATTTGCAGAGTTTTATAATAAAATCTGCACATCTGATTTGTGATCTGGTTGTAGTAATCTGGAATTGTCAGTAATGCCCAAAGGCATTTTTGCTCCTACCTGTGTAGGAGTGAATGACTTGTTGCCCAACATCACCTGGAAAGGTAACAATGAAAAGGCTTCCTGGCAATGAAGTGAGCTGTGACTTCCCTTCCTCTTAACCACAGAAAGAAATATTTAATAAATGGATTTGGGGCTGGGAGGAACCTCTCCAACCCTTTCCACAGGTGCAGGAGTGGTGGTGGTGTGTGAGTGCTCCCACACGGAGCCCTGCATGCTGTGGGATACATGACTGACCCATTTGCTGGTACCTTTAGCATCTGCCTGGGATTAGCTCAGCCAGCTGATCCCCAGCTCTGTGCTATGATGGTGTGTCTTTAGGCACGGCTTAGATGATTGGATACTGAGGAGCATTTTGGAGTCTGGCCTTGCAAATGCAGCTCGTTCATTGAAGCCGTGCTCGCTGGCAGAGCTGCCTTTTAAAGTTCTGCTGTCTCTGGTTTCTCACTGACTGCAGCCTGGCTGCTCCTCCCTCTGCTGGCCCCCACGTTTGTCACCTGCGGCCACTCCTCTGCCCGCGAGGGGCCCTTTCCTCATCACACCGAGAGTTTTCCTAATTGGAAGTGAGCGCTGAAGGGGCTGAGCTCGTGGCTCAAGCTCTTTGCCCGAGTGTGCCCGAGTGTGCCTTTCAGGCAGCTGCAGTGAGCTTCAACAGCTTCGTCTGTCATGATTAGACAGAGCTCTAGATAATCTAGCAAATCTCTTGATTATGAGGGTGGGAAATAATATGCTTTGATTTACAGATGTTGCTGCACAAAAAGTGCTGCTGTGAATTCTCTGAATGGCAATATCTGGGTGCTTTTGGCATCCTCAGTCTTTGAGCCCATCCATTTTCTGAACAAATCCTGAATTCTGCACACTGGTCTGGACACACATGGACAGCTGTTTTACACACAAGCAGACAATTGATTATTTTTCAGTAGCATTTTATGCCAAGTTCAGGGATTACTTTAGTTCAAAGGGCCTTGAAGTTTACAGTAAAAAAGACAAAGGATGGTGGAGGCTGTTGCCTTATGGCTGATAAAACAGCAAGGGGGACAAAGCATATTTCTCATTAATCCTCAAAACACCTTTTCCTTTCCTCCAGGAAGTTGTGGAGATACCTGAAAGCATTTTCTAGTGTCCCTAACATTCTGGGCAGGGTCTCTGATGCAGCAGGCACAGAGGTCTCCCCTCTGACACCAGAGGTGTGCAGCTGCACCAGCAGCAGGAGCACTGCAGGTGTTTCTGAAGGGGTTTGAAGTATTTTCTCCTTTTGGGCCCACCAGCTCTCTTGGTTATGGCCTGACTGACAGATCTGCAGAAGATGAGGAGGTGTTTTCACAGCCCTGGGGGCTGTGGTAAGCTGGAACAAAGAGCTCCTGTGGTCTCTCCTGGCTGTGTGGCAGAGCAGGTTGGGAAGAGCTCAGGTTGAATCTACGCTCGGTTCTTGTTTGTGGGGTTTAGGAAGAGCTCAGGCTGAATCTAAGCTCGGTTCTTGTTTGTGGGGTTTGGGAAGAGCTCAGGCTGAATCTAAGCTCGGTTCTTGTTTGTGGGGTTTAGTTTTAATCTCGGTTTGCTGTGCAGCCAGACTCTGATTTCAGTGGGACAGGGAAGAGGAGGGATGTTGGGAGGATAGAAATACACTTGTTTTGGTTGCAAGAGCTCCTGAATTTATGGTGCTAGCTGCTTTTCTGCTGAAGGTGAGGACAGCAGAACAGAGACATTCAGGTGGGGAATTTTTTCTTGGTGATCAAGTTATTTCATTTTTTCCCCTCCTTTCTCGAGGTCTGCTTTATAACCAGCAGAGAAAAGCACCCCTTTCTGTAGCACAGTTCATCTTTTCCTGAGCAGACATCTTGAACCCATGCGATTTTCTGTGCTCCAGCAGTGCCTGCTGCTCGTGCTGGCTGCAGAGAGGGCCAGTCCAGCTGCTCCAGGTGTGCTGGGAATTGCTGTGGCCAGCGCTGCTGAGTGAAAATGGCCAACCCTGGGCTGCTGGGTGGGTTTGTACAAACTCCTTGTGTCTGCAGCTTCCTCCTGCTTGGAAGAAGGAAGAGCTGATGTGGCCACTGGATGTGATTACACCCCGTGGTGGCAGGTATGAGGTTTGAAGAATATCTGTGACATTGTAGTGAGAGGCATTTTGGAGTGGCTCAGATATCAATGGGGAAAGCTGAAATGCTTTGTTTGACTCTCCTGACCCTGGGAATATTGGCCAGTTTGTCAGCTGGGATCCATCTGCCGAGTGTGAAAAACACCAATCACTTGGTTCTAAAATTTTAAAAGTTTCATAGTAATAAAATGGTTATTAAAATAGGAATACAATTAGAGTAATAATAATTTGGACAATTTGAATTAGGAAAATATGAGACAATAAAGACCAAGAGTTGTGGATGTCCGGGTACCTTTTCTGGGCAGCATAAGCCCGAAAAAGGACACACATTAGCAAAGGATTAACCCTTAAAAACAACAGCCTGTTGCATATTCATACACCTCATGCATGATGCATAAATTCCATTCGAACACAGGATTCTGTCTGGGAATCCTCAACTTCTTCCTCTGAGTCCTGACAGCACCTTGGAGGTGGGAAGAAGTTCATTTCTCCTGATTAGAGGGCGATAAATTCTTTTTCTCTGAAAGATTCAGGTGTCCTGTGGCTGCTATCTCAGTGCAAGTCCTTTCTTTCAAAAAAGTATCCTACATAGCATAGTTTCTGTTTTAGCATTTTTTATAACCTAAAACTCTATTTACCACACTACTTAAGAGAATGAATCCAGCATTACTTTCTAACAC
>JAWWEB010000174.1:110860694-110879875 GCA_035222195.1 Myioborus miniatus | reverse complement strand
CAGTGACCCCCAGTAGCCATCAGGCCTGGCTCAGTGACCCCAGGAGCCACCAAGGCCTGGCTCAGTGACCCCAGGAGCCACCAAGGCCTGGCTCAGTGACCCCCAGGAACCACCAAGGCCTGGCTCAGTGACCCCAGGAGCCACCAAGGCCTGGCCCAGTGACCCCCAGGAGCCCCCAGGGCTGTGCCTCGCTGCCCACGGCAGCCCCATGGAGGCTCAGGGAAGCAGGGCTGGGCTGTGTGGAGCCTGAACAAATGGCTCATTTGCATGGTGGGCTCACATGATTGCAGAGCCTGGTTTGGGCTGGAAAGTGCTCAGCTTCACTTTCTGGTGAGCAGGTGTTTGGCAAGGAAGGAGCCATCACACCATCAGCTTGGAGAGAGGAGGAATCTGCTCCCGGAGTGTTGATTCACAAGTCATGGCTGCTGTTCAGGAAACTTTTATTGGAAGAGTTTTCTGAAGTTCTTTCCTTGAAAATGAAACGAGGCACCTGCTGGGCTCCCACTCTTGAGCTTGTAACTCCCTTCTTCCCTAGGAGAAATCCCAACTTCTGTCAGGAGCTCTGCAGAGCCACAAGGTCCCTCCTGAGCCTCCTTTTCTCCAGGCTGAGCCCCTTTCCCAGCTCCCTCAGCCCCTCCTGGTGCTCCAGCCCCTTCCCCAGCTCTGTTCCCATCCCTGGACACTCTCCAGCCCTCAATGTCCCTGTGAGGGGCTCAGAAGTGTCCCCAGGGCTGGGGGTGCCTCAGCAGTGCCAGGCACAGAGGGACCATCACTGCCCTGGTCCTGCTGGCTGCACTTTAAAATTGATTAATTAATTTAATTAGTCAGTGTTGCCTTGTCTCTTAGTTACTGTGGAGTTCTCATTTATCTTCTTGCTGTTTGCAAGGTTTCCTTTAGGACTGAATTTCTGGCCATGACTCAAAATAAAGCCACAACTCCAGATTTGATTCAGACCTCACCAGGTGCCTTGAAGGGATTCTCGGGCTCTGTGGTGATTTTTACTCCTCCTGGTATCCTGTTTGTATCTGGTGTGTTCCTGAGTTGCCAAACAGATGACTTTAGGCTCTTTTGCTCTTTTTTTTCCTGACTCCATGGGTCCCTGAGGTGATGGCTGTGGCTGGAGCTGTGGGACTCTGTGTGGGCTCTTCCTCCTCAGCATTCCCACGTCCCTGTCTGAGGGTTTGTGTTTGGACTGGCAAGTGGGAATTACCATTTTTAAAACACTCATGCAGCTTTGCAAGCTTTCATCCTGGAAAAAATGAAGCCTGTCTGCCCTTTCCTCCTGGAATGATTACAGAAGGGTTTTAGCTTTAGGGAGAATATTGGACAGAAGCTGCTGTTGGAAGGCAGAGGTGCAGATGGGATTTCCTAAACGCTGCCTTGCTCCAGCTCTGCCCTTGTGTAACACAGTGGCAAAAATAGCAGCTCTTTCTGGGAAAACTGGAGCACTCTTGGAAGGTCCCACCTGTTCTGTGCTCCTTACAGTTCCTTTATGTTCCTTACAGTGCATTTTCCAGAGGGATTTTGGCACTGTGGGAGCTGGGGCTGTTGCCTTTTTCTGTGGCCCTTTTGTGGGGATAAGTAGGTCAGTGGCACCAGTGCTGCTCGTGCCACTTCCCCTGAAAGCAGAGCAGAGCTCTGGGGCTGTTTCCTGGCTCTGGCTTTATTCAGGTTTACGTGTTTGGCCTTCAGACCAGCCCAGGGTGCTGACTGCAGCCTGCTGCTGTGGCACTGCCTTTCTTCTGGGGCTCTGAGCCCCTCGTCCCAGAACAGCCCCGTGCTGCTGCTGGGGCTGGACATGGAAAGGTGATGGGAGAAAATGCTGGCAAGGGGTTCCCATTTCTCCCAGAACCTTTTATTCCAGATTACCCCATGCTGCTTCCCCAGAGGTGAACCCCTCTGAGGGGTTCATACATTGTCTCAGCAATTCAGAGTTGATGTGGAGTGAGTTTTAGACTGGAGATTCTATTATTCATTTGTTTTGGCCTTCATTTTGAGGACCTCAGAGCATTTTACAAAGAACTACCCCTGCTCTGGAAAACCAGCAGAAGGTCCTGGAATATACTGGAATATATTGTATTGGAATATATGTACTGGAATATATTCTCTTCCAAAAAAACCCCAAACTTCAGCACTTCATGACTGAAGGGTCAGCAATAAGCACCCTTTCCTCCTTCCTTTCATTCTTTTATTGTGTTGAACTTGTTGGTGTTCAATGCCTTTTTTATTATTTTTTTATGTTTCCATTTTGAGGTTTTGTATGTTGCTGGCATTGCTCGCTCCCATGCTCAGATCTTATTTCAGTCAGAGCTATGAAATAGTTGAAGGCAGACCAGCACAAGATGATTAATTTTTCCTGTCTCCCAAGATATCTTTGGAGACTATCAAGACATATGTTCTCAAATAGATTCCCTGGTAGCTTGGGGGTTATGGGAATGGCTGAGCAAGGCCGTGCCCTTTCCTTCCTGTAGAACTGGGATGGTTGGAAGATGCCAATCAATCAATTTTGTGTAGTGCTTACATCTTTTGCTCAAAACAAATTTGTAGGATGCTTTACATCCTGCTGAACAGGAAGTAACTTTTGATTATATTTCTCCTCTCAGCTGCTCTTTGTGACCCATGAGCTCCCTGGTGAATTCCCAAGGAATGCTGAGGGCCAGGGAGCAGGAGCAGAACTCCCTGAGGCTGTGCAGGAGGGACTGAGGCACAGCTGGGAACCAAACCCCAGTCACCCAGCACCACCCTGCCCTTGCCTTAACTCCTGCACCAATTTCCTCCTGCTGTGCCTCTGATGGAAGCTGCAGGGCCAGGTGAGGTGGGCAGATTGTAATCCCTGCTGCAGACTTAGCCCAGCGGTGGAAGGAATTGCTGCAGCCCTCTGCTCTTCCCTACTAATTTGGAAAGTTTGCTGCCTCTTCCCCCCTTCCCTCCCTCCCAGAGCTCCACCTTGCCACATTCCAGGCTCTGCCTTGTGGGAAAAAGAGCCCGAATGACCAGAGAGGGCCCAGATGTTGTGGCTGGGGGCAGGAAGCACAAGTCAGCTCTGCCTGATTGGTGAAGCTAAAAATAGTGAGAGCATTAATAGGAATTTCTGCCTTCAGCTGGCTGGGCAGCCTGGCCTCTCCAGAGGCATCTTCCTTGTGGGAGCCCTGAGCACAGGGAGCAGGGCAGGCAGCTCGTTAGATTAATTCCTCAGTGCCTCGGTTCCTTGTTTTATTTGCATCACAGGAGTGCCTGCAGGCCTGAGTGCAGCTGTGTGAGCCTAAAGATGCTGGGGATGAATTTCAGAGTGAGGAAATGTAGTGAGTGACAGGGAGGGGACAGGACCTGCAGCCACGTGGCACCGACAGCAATAAACCTGGGTGAGTTGTTTATTTTGTGTTACCAGCACAATGAATGCCTTCAGCTCTTCCCCAGCTCCTCACTGGGAGCTTGGTGGATAAAATTGGGAAATTGGATAAAAAGCAGGCAGTGTCCCCTTCCTGAAGCAGTACAGGAGGGTGATTGCTTGGGATGGTCTGTCCAGAGTCGCTGTAAATCCCCTTTCCAGTGATTTCATGTCAGGGGCAGCCAGTGGGAGAGCACATTTGGGCACCTGGGGGGCTGGGGAGTGTCTGGACAGCATTTTCCAGCCCTATGGGTGGGGTGGGGAGGGTGGGAACGACGTGATCAAAGTGGCTTTTGTTCCCTGCAGCATAGATTATAGTAATGTTGCTATGGCCACAAATCTCCCTCAAATTGCTGCAGACAATTCATGAATTTCCTTTTTTATTACATCCTAACACTGAAAACCAGCGAGGCTGCCAGAAACCTCTCTCAGGGAAATCTGTAACCGCTGGAGATGTCAGGAGCTGCAGGAGGGGCTGGAATACAGGTAGTGTGAATATTTCTGTACTGGGGAATGCTGTAAAGAGGGAATCTCTTGTTGCTGGAACTTTGGGATTATTTTGAGGTGAAGTAATTAAATTAACCCAAAATATCTAGGTGCTCACTTTGATCCCATGACTCCTGATTAATTAGTTATTCCCATCTCCAGGGTAATTGGAGTATCAGCATGCCTGAGTCATAGGCAGTGGAGCCCTGTAAGCTTTATCCTGTTTTGCTTCCTTTCCCAGGGAAGCTGTGTGGTCAGGAGAGCCTCACCTGGCACAGCAATGGGAGATCCCTGGCTGGGAGATCCCTGGCAGTGCTTCCTGCTGCTGCAGCACACGGAAGTTTTATTTTATCCTCCTGTTTGTAGCTTTGCTCACTCACAGAGGAGCAGAATTCGGGTGCCCTGAGCACTGGGGGTGAGGGATTTGTGAGTGGTTTCTTTCTGGTTTAAGCCAGGCTGTACATCTTGTGTGAAATCACTCCTCAGAAGCTCTTGTCTTTGTGGGCAGGCAGGGAGGGAGAGGGGAGCAAGTCGGTTTTGGTTGCTGCAGAGCTTTCTCACCCCACAGCTCCCTGTGAATTGGTCTGTGGGGGTTCCCCCAGGGCCTGGGGAACAGGGCTGTGAACAAGACTCCTGAACACCACTTGGGCACTGCCTTCTGTGGCCCTGGGCAAGTCAGTTAGCTCGTTCTTCCTTAATTAGCCTAATTAGTGCCTTCAAGGTATCTGGAATTTCTGGTAATTGTTGTTTCTGGTTGTACACCAGGGCAGTGACAGAGAGCCTTGGGCATGTTCAGCCTGGCTCCTTGTTAGTCTGCAGCCAAATAAACATCAAAACTCCTTTTGCTGTGTGATGTGACAGCTTGGAGGTGATGCCTGAGCTTGGAATCCCAGAAGGTTTGGGTTGGAAGGACCTTAAAGCCCATCCCATCCCACCCCCTGCCATGGGCAGGGACACCTCCCACTGTCCCAGGATGCTCCAACCTGGCCCGGGACACTTACAGGGGTGGGGCAGCCACAGCTTAACCCAAAGCCTGGCTGAGGCCATTCCAGCACTCAGATTGTACTGCTGTGGCCTTGTCTGCAAATCAAACCTCGTGTTATTTTCATCCATTTGTTAATTTGATCCTCACTGAAACCCATCCTTGGTCCTTGTCCTCTTCTGGATCATGGGGTAGATTTTTTGGTTCCACATGACAGAGCACGAGCTTTTCTCTTCATTTCACAAGCTTAGACTCACATTTTGTGTGTCTGCATTTTGTATTTTTTGAGGAACTGCCAGATTTATGGTTATTAAATATGATGGAACCTTTCTACCCAAGAGTAGAAATCATGGAAACACAGGATTTGGGTTTTCAGGGACCCTAAAGATGTAGTTCCAACCCCATCCCCTGGGCAGGTTGTGCCTTTCAAGTGTCTGGGTAAAGCCCAGCCAGTGTTTTGGATCTCTCATGTTTATGGTTTGGATCTCTCATGTTTATGGTTTGGATCTCTCATGTTTATGGTTTGGATCTCTCATGTTTATGGTTTGGATCTTTCATGTTTATGGTTTGGATCTCTCATGTTTATGGTTTGGATCTCTCATGTTTATGGTTTGTTCTCCTTGGGCTGCCTGGGTTTTGTGGGTGTTGTGGGTCTCTTGTGCAGTGCTTCAGCAAGGATCAGCATTTTGGGGTGACTCTACACAAAGCTCAGGAAGAAATCCTGATGATTTATTGGAGCCTCCTGGAGCACTTCTGTGAGGAGACAGGGAAGGACAAATGTGCAGGAACTCAGAAATGGAATGAGGATTGTGGTGGAGATGGAACAAAGGAGGGAAATGTCCTGGAGGAGGAATGGGGGATGAGCAGACACGTTCAGTTTGTGGGCAGAGGCCATACACCCTCATTTCATTCTCTTCTGTTCTGCTGTGTTTTTTTGCTTCCTTCTCGTGCACTGCACCCACACTTTTCGTTAATTTCGAAGAAGAGAAATAAAGTACTGCAACTGTTTTGGCAGCCTCAAAAGCAGGAAATCCACATGACTGTGGTGTGGCTTTATCAGCCCATTCTCACACTGCTGGCCTGAGCTTTGCCACCCTCAGGTGCCCTCCCCATGGCACAGTGAGCTCAGACTGGGTTGCTGGGGCTCTCCCTGTGTGGCTGGAGAAGTCCAGGCTCTCCTGAATGGACAGGCTTGGACAGCTCCAGCACCCACTGCCCTGCTCAGAGCACTTCTGATGTCCCACATCCATGGTGAATTCTCATGTTCACCCCACAAATACTGATTGAGCAGTATGATTTATGTTCTGCAGAAGCATAAATAAGCTCTTTAGTGTGCTGAATGTTAGTGTGATGTTTTTCTTCCTCCAGACCTGCAATGCTGGGTACGAGAGGGATGTGGATCTGTTAGAGGGGATCCAGAGGAGGCCACAGAGATGCTCCAAGGGCTGGAGCCCCTCTGCTCTGGAACCAGGCTGGGAGAGCTGGGGGTGCTCACCTGGAGAAGAGAAGGATCCAGGGAGAGCTCAGAGCCCCTTCCAGGGCCTGAAGGGGCTCCAGGAGAGCTGGAGAGGGACTGGGGACAAGGGATGGAGGGACAGGACACAGGGAATGGCTGCACACTGCCAGAGGGCAGGGATGGATGGGATATTGGGAAGGAATTGTTCCCTGTGTGGGTGGGGAGGCCCTGGAATAGAATTCCCAGAGAAGCTGTGGCTGCCCCTGGATCCCTGGCAGTGTCCAAGGCCAGGCTGGACAGGGCTTGGATCAACCTGGGATAGAGGAAGGTGTCCCTGCCCATGGCAGGGGGTGGAGTGGGATCATCTTTCAGGTCCATTCCCTCCCAAACCATTTTGTGATGAATTTCCAGCTTGCTTTGCAATAAACTGTGTGGGATAAAACCCAACCTGCTGTATAAATATGGGTGATCCAACACATTAGGTGATTTAATTTTTCTGGTGTGATTGATCAGGCTGTCTGGAACAGAACAGCTCTCATTTAGGTGGTGATGAAGCATCTCCAAAAAGTGCAGAAGACCCTGATCTTGACATTGACCCCATGCAGCTGAGAGAGGAGGGAGGAGCTGGAGCTGGGCAGGGGTAACATGGGAGCAGGTGAAGGAGCTGTTTCAGGGAGGGAAGGTACATTTGGAGCTGGGTAATTTGGCCATGTGGCACTGATGAATGTCACTGAGCCTTGCTCAGATGTGGCAGCCAGGGCTCTCAGGTTTCTCTTGGCTTTCCCTGGATGTGAACTTCCCACTGTCCCTGGGTTGTGAGGCCTCAGTGCTGAGGCCTTGCCCCCTGAGGTGCACAAGAAACCATCTGTGTGATTTAATGCTTAAATTTAATGTTACAGACCTCTCAGGGGAGGTGCTGAATCTCCAGAACTTTATTCCCTGTGTGCAGGAAAGGGGCAAACTTCCCATAAACCCCACACAGACAGATTATTTCCCATAGAGACCCACCCTGCTGAGGGAGATGCTGTTAAACTCTCTCTGTGTTTCTGTGCTTTTCAAGCAGGATTTCCTTTTCCTTACAACTTCCCCAGGACAATGAAACTTTTAAATTTGTGCTCAATGATTGACCTGAAGCTTCTGTCAGAGAGCAGGAGCCTGAACCTGCCTCGTGCTTATTTCCAGCTGTGGGAGCAGCAGTGAGGGCGTTTTAGAGAGGTGAGAGAGTTTTGTGGTTTTGCCTTGGGGAAAATAACATGCCTGAGCAATCTAGGGCTGGAAACCACAAAGAATACCAAGGATTTGAGCTGTCTCAGTGTTTGGGAAACCAGCCCTCTCTTCCTGCCTGGAGCTGACCTCCTCATGCTTCTCTCATGTGATGGGGAGCGCCCGGCTCTTGGCTGTGGTTTAACCTCAGGAGAGTTCTCATTCATTAATTACCTCAAGGTGAAAGCAAAGAGAGGCTTTGCTTCCTCCCACACCTAATTTATCCCTTTTAGAAGCGAGTAAAAGCTTGTGCCACTGCATCCTGGAGCATCCTTGGTTTGCTTCCCACGTCCCAAAATATCTTCAGCACTTTGTAAGGGGGAATGTGGTGAGCACTGCAACCTCACCACGGTGGTTTTAGGGATTTTCCAGCTTTCTTGGAAAACTCTGCCCTCTGGTCCCTTCCTCTGAGCTTTGGAGAGGAGGTGGGTGGACTTTGCATCCAGGATTTTCTGCCACTCCATCCCACAGGACACAGAAGGATTTGCTCCTGTGCTGGATGTTCCTTTGAGCGGAGGAGTGCTTGTGTACAGCCTGGAAGAATAAATAAAACACTGTGACTGCTTTATTACCAGAAAACAACACTAAATAATAAATTTAAGAGCTAAAAGCTCTATATGTAAAGTAGATTTCACAATGCATTATGCAAAAAGCAGAAAGGCACTGGAGAAGGAATCCACTGAAGAAGGCAGACTGGGAAGATGGATGATCTTGCAGACAGCATGAGGAGATGTGGAGTGAATCCCAAGCTGGCTCAGCTTCTCAAGTGACCTTGGGCAAGTTGTCTGTCCACACCTCCATTACCTGCTCTCTAAAACCAGGATGTGGTTTTCCTGGCTGCAGGATTTCATCAGAATCAATGAGTGTTTGTGAAGCCCTGGGCTGAGCTGGGCCGAGGAGCAGGGACTGCCTTTGGCAGAGGGCAGAGCTCAGGCACCTGTGAGCACCTGGGGGAGAGGTTTCTGTGTTTTCTCAACACCTGGGGGAGAGGTTTCTGTGTTTTCTCAACACCTGGGGCAGAGGTTTCTGTGTTTTCTCAACACTGAACATCTCCTGGAGCACGGCCTTGTCCCAGTGCCCAGATGAGAACACAGAGCTGAGAGCCAGACTCAGTTCTTCACTCGTCTGCCTTGAAGAGTTTGAGGTCACCTTTGCTTTGTGGAGACAGAGGTGGAGGCCTGGGGGTGCCTGATTTCCCCTGATTTCCCCTGGGTGCTGGAGAGAGGTGGTGCTGGAGCTGGGGGCAGGCCCAGGACATCTTAACTCCAGGTTTCTCCTCACATTTCTGAATTGCTGCCACCTGGAAGCTTGGACACAGAGCCATATAATAATTCAGGTGGGAAAGGACCTCGGGATATCTCTGAACCTGGGCATTGTCCAGCGAGTTTTTGATATCTGTTGGTCTCAAATCCTCCTCCAAATCCTATTTAAAGCTCTTTCCCTGAGCCCTCCTGACTCCTGCAGGATGATCCTTTTCTCCCTTTGAAACAGCTGAACCCTGTCTGTTACCACCTGACCTGGTGTGGTGTAAACCAATCCATGATCCAAAGCCCCAAAATTCCTGCTCAGAGCCAGGTGTTGATCTCTTGGCTCTTCCTGCTTTTTCCTTCATCATTCCCTGCAGCTGGGAGGGCAGAGGAGAACATCACTTGTGTGCTGTGGTGACAGGAGTGCCCTTCTTCCCCAAGAACTTGGGGTGGAAAACTCAGAATTCCTCAAATGTCACTTCTAAAGCCACTGCCTTCTTCAGCACTTGTGGTTTCCCACTTTTCCAGGATGAGCACATGGAGGGCTCTTGGAGCATTTTTCCAGGATCCCTTTACCCCACACGTGCCCGTGTGGGAGAGGAGCAGGGCTGGGAGCAGGCTTGGCTTTGCATGGAGCTGCAAACGTGCAGAATGTTCCTTGCTTTGGATAAAGCTCACTGAAGGCAGGGGTGCAGTTTATCCCTGGAATTTCCAGATTACAGAACCTTTTACCTGTGCCTATAACAGCACTGATCTCAGCCTGGGGGAATTGCTCTGTGCCTGTGAGCTCTGGAGATGGTACAAATCCCTCAGGATGATCCCTAAGACTGCTGCTTGCAATTTCAGAGTGAATTTTCCATCTGCTCCTTTGATGGATCTGCTCCCAACCAACTGTACCTTAAAGCACACACCTGATAGATTTATTCTCCTTGTTCAGCTGCTCCTGTTCCCAAAGTGATTGGGAGATTTGGGATGTAATCCTTCCCTTTGAGAGCATTAGGAGACAGAAAGTTATCATTGCTGAAGGGTTGTTTGGAGTTCGTTTTCTTCCACTACAGCCTGTTCTGAAGGGGAGAATGTGCTGTATTTTTATTTTCTCTCTTTGATTTCATTCCTAATGCTGATGGAAGAGAGACTTGGCAGTAGAAGGTGTCTCTCCAAGCTCAGATAAAGCACGGGAGCCACTTCCACACTCCCTGAGGTCCTTTTCTGTTTGCCAGGAGGGAGCTGGCATGGAGAGGTGGGTTTATTTGTTCTCCATGGAGAGCAGCAGAACTTTGTGGATGGTAACACTGTAGACCCCTCATTTCTTAAGGAAAGGGAGTCAGGATGAGTATGGATGCTCACAGAGAGTTTGGGAACTCTGATTTAGCAGCTGCAGGAGGATCCCTGTGGATTTTCCTCCCCACAGTGCAGTCATGTTCTGCCTCATGGCTGTGCATTGCTCTGCTGAGCTCTGAAGGACCATAAGTTTAAATTTTCCAGGCTCTGTTCACAAATATGCTGAGAAAGGAGCAGCATTTCCCTAATTTTATAGCAAGAAGGATAACAGAGGTGTAAGCAGGGAGGAGTAGGTGTGCTCAAATCTTTGAATATTTGCAGAGTAATGGCTCCACAAACACTCACAGATCAGACCAGCTGGGTTATTTCTAGAAATGCAAAAAGAGGGAGAACCTCAGGTAATTCCCCTAACTCCACTGGCACAGGGAGTGCCTGCTGTGGAGCTGAGGAAAGCTGGGAATGCAGCCCAGGCTTTGACAGTGTGCTCTGAGCAGCTGAGTTTGGTGAGAGCAGGAGCTGCAGTGTGCAAACCTGAGGATTCAGTCAGGTTGGCATTTGGGAAGAGGCTCTGGCAATTATTGATCTTCTGATCCCCTAAGAGATCTTCCTGCTTCTTTCTGTGTGTGTGTCATCAGCTCCAGCAGGCAGCAACGTTGTGCTGTAACATCAACAAGAGTTTGCAGCGTGGAGTTTGGTGAATTTAAAGAACTAAATAGTACTTGGGAGTGAGGGGGATGAGTTGGCTGGAAAGCCCAGCAGCTATCCTGCTCCTCCCTCTCCCAAATTTCTTTTTGGGAACGATGGGAAATCAGCAGCCTTTTCCCCCAAGGCTGATAAACACAACCCTGAAGTTTCTCTTGATAAAACCACAGATTGGGTTTTTACTTTGTCTTTTTTTTATAAGTGCTAATGGCAACGTGTGACAACCTCAGGCTCGATTGAGTTGATGAGGAATAAAGTCTTAATAGTGAAGAAGAGTCCAGGAGTGTGTCTAAAGTGCTCATTTTATCACCAGCACATATTTCATACTGACAGTCCATACTTTTAGCTAATCCCAAGCCACGTGTGGTGCATTTTAAATCCCTCCTCAGCCTGCTCTGGTCTTTCCCTTGTGGTGTTTTCCAGGAGAGCAGTGGAGCCACATTGGCAACTTTAGACTTCTGAGCACACGGATATTTTTAATTCACAACCCATATTTTGAGGTGAGGAGGATGAATTTTGTTCTGTGTCAAGGAGCAGAGGAGCCACTCTGTCAGAACAGCTGCTGAGGATCAGGTGTGGGGTGATGGATTTGGCTTTTCCAGGACCCCAGTTGCCATTTTAAGGAGTCCAGTTTGCCATTTCATTACCAGTTGTGGCTTATAAAAAGCCAAAGTAGCCACAAAGGAATAAGATTTTGATGCAGTCTTGCCTTTGGGGCTGCAGTGCCCACATTTATGATCCCTCATTTCTGTGTTTCCTCAACACCCTGCAGTGTTTGACCCTGTGGCACCCCAAATAAAAAAAACCCAGCAAAGCTTGTTTTCCCCTTGAAGTTAAGCTGATTGTTAGATTCTGGTGGTGTTCAAGGGAGCGTGTGCTTTGGCATTTCTCTCAGGAAAAGCATTATTAGGGCAGCTCATCTCCTGGCCAGCTGTTTGTAGAAAACTGGTGGCAACTGGAGGATCTTTACAGCCCCTGTGAGACCTGAAACAGCCGGGACTGGCACACACACAGCATGAGCTTCACTTCCTGCAGAGGGCCTGAAAAGGAAGGGAAAGAAAGAAAGAAAAATAAAATAAAAGCTTTTAAATTTTTTTTTCCTTTGGTTGCATGTTGGTGCCTGCTAAAATCCTGCTGCTGGGCAGAGCAGTCCCGGAGGCTGGAGCCTCCCATCTGCCCACAGCCGTGTGCTGCCAAGATCCAAGAAAGCTGATTTAGCCTTTTGCTGGCTTTTTAGCCCCTTTATCCTCCTGGCTTTCTGAGATTTGCGCCACTGCTGTTTGCCAATGTCATGAATTTAAAATCTGCCTTAGTTTTGAGCATTCATTCTGCTGTGCAACTGGGTTGTGGGTCACGTTGGTGGGAGGGGATGGAAATCCCATTTAATCATGGGGTGTTAAGTAAGTGACAACAAATGGCTGTGTAACAATAGCCCTGGGGATTGTGCTTTATTACCCCACATATTTCCCCTCTTCATGATGATTTTTCATGGTTAAAATCAAATTTCCCCTTTATTCTCTCTGACGTGTGCTTGAGTACAACGCTGAAAATTCTTCCTGACTTCTCTCTGCTGCTTTAAGGTGAACTTTTTTTGCTTTGGCCCACTTCCAGATCTCTCTTTCAGCTGAGATTTGCTTCCTCACCTTCTTTCTGGGAATTCTTGATGAGTAGATGAGAAGGGCATTAAATAGATTTAGTGAAAAATGACCGTCACCAGCGTGGATGACTTTCTTCTAATTAAAAATTGAAACGGAAATGAATGAGCTCCTCTTGAGGCCGTGCAGGAGCTGGTGCTAAGCCCAGCTCTACATTCATCAGTGCTGTGGGAAGTCCAGGGTATGAAAGAATATCCCAGAAACTTCAGTACCTTGGAGGATGCCAATAAAAGGGGAGATTTTCTAGTGACAGCGTATTGATGTGGCCTAGATTTAAATCTCTTGGCCTACAGCTGAGTCAGAGCTGAATTTTTCATAGGATCACAGAATGGATTGGATGTGAAGGGGCCTTAAAACTCATCCAGTTCCACCTGCCATGGTCAGGGACACCTTCCATGATCCCAGCTTGCTCCAAGCCCTGCCCAGCCTTGGACACTTCCAGGGATCTGCGGGCAGCCACAGCTTCTCTGGGCACCCTGTGCCACCCTCACAAGGAACAGTTTCTCCCAAGAGGTTCCCAACAGACCTTCAGCATCTTTGCTTTGATTCACAGTGTAAACTTTTCTAAGGTTGACCAGAAATTCCCGCATACTCAGCCAAGCCAGTTAATTGTAACCAACACAAGTACGTTCCCTTTAAACTTCCTCATGCAATGAATCAAAATTTTCCAGCAGGAAATGAAAGCAAAACACTCCATCTAAAAATTCCTCATCAGCTCTAGTCACCAGAGCAGAACAATGGTGATTACACTCAGTTATGCAGTGCAAATTCCCAGCACTGCTGCGTCCCGGGATCACAGCGGGGCGGGCACGGAGGGCAGGTGTACGTCAGCACCTCTGGTTTGGATGAGAGGAGAGGTGGGAAAAACAGGGATCCAGGTCCAGGGCTGAGGAGGTTGTGTGGTCTGGAGCAGCCCTACACAGCCCTAATGAGGAGCAGAATGTGTCCACATCTCAGGGATCCCACCGCCTTCTCAGGTGACAGCCCAGGGGTTGTTCTTTTGAGAGAGGACAATTGCTTTTAAATCTAACCATGTCTTAGGTCACTAGTGGGTCGTTTTGGTCGTGTTGCCTGACTGTGTGCTTGTTCTCTTGTAGGAATGGCAGAGCTTCACCCTCCCAGCAGCGATGAGAGAGACTGACAGTGCTACGAGTCCCTTCTGGCTCCGTGTGCACGACGGCTGCTGCCTCTGCATATTCATCGGATGGTAATGCAGGATGTCGGCAGCGGCGGTAGAGTTTGGCTCGGTCCCACTGCGTTTTTCTTCTGCCGGTTGTGACTCTGAATCACCATGACAACGCTGTGACACTTGCAGCAAAGGTTGCCCACGGACCAAGGGTGGGCTGGGGGTGGGCGAGAAGGTCAATGATCGAGTCTAACGGGGTCAGGAGTTGCGCCTGCAGCAAAGTGACCGTGGAAGAGCCGCCGGCACGGCAAGAAGATGAAATTCCCCTTCCATTGGCTTCTTGTTGAGCAGGCACAATAGCATTTCCCTCCGAGAGACTCGCTGTAAAAACTCTTTTGGTTATGGCTACTGATCCAACGTGATTGCGCGCGCGGCGACTTTGGAACTCATGACTGGCTATACGATGTTGCGCAATGGGGGAGTGGGGAACGGAGGCCAGCCGTGGGTGTTGAGGTGGTCCAGTCGGATCCGGCTCACCTGGCTTAGCTTCACCCTCTTCGTCATCCTCGTGTTCTTCCCCCTCATCGCCCACTACTACCTGACCACCATCGACGACGCGGACGATGCCGGCAAGCGCATCTTCGGCCCCCGCACCGGCAACGAGCTGTGCGAGGTGAAGCACGTGCAGGACCTGTGCCGCATCCGCGAGTCGGTCAGCGAGGAGCTGCTCCAGCTCGAGGCCAAGCGGCAGGAGCTCAACAGCGAGATCGCCAAGCTCAACCTGAAGATCGAGGCCTGCAAGAAGAGCATTGAAAATGCCAAGCAGGACCTGCTGCAGCTGAAGAACGTCATCAGTCAGACTGAGCATTCCTACAAAGAGCTGATGGCTCAGAACCAGCCCAAGCTCTCCTTGCCCATCCGGCTGCTGCCAGACAAGGACGACGCCACCTTCCCCCTGCCAAAATCCAACAGGAACTGCAGGCTGCACAACTGCTTTGACTACTCGCGCTGCCCGCTGACGTCTGGCTTTCCAGTCTATGTCTACAACAGTGACGATTACCCTTTTGGTAGTTCCTTAGACCCTTTAATTAAACAGGCCTTTGAGGCGACTGTCAGAACTAATGTTTATGTTACTGAAAATGCAAATATTGCTTGTGTGTATATAATTTTAGTGGGGGAAATGCAAGAGCCCGTAATGCCAAAACCTACTGAACTAGAGCAACAGTTGCACTCTTTGCCATATTGGAGGACTGATGGACGCAACCATCTCATCATCAATCTGTCGAGGAAGTCGGAAACTCAGAACTTCATTTACAACATCAGCACGGGGCGCGCCATGATCGCCCAGTCCACCTTTTACGACGCCCAGTATCGACCGGGCTTTGACATCGTGGTGTCACCGCTGGTCCACGCCATGTCCGAGCCCAACTTCCTGGAGATCCCGCCCCAGGTGCCGGTCAAGCGTAAGTACCTGTTCAGTTTCCAGGGGGAGAAGATCGAGTCCCTCCGCTCCAGCTTGCAGGAGGTTCGCTCTTTCGAAGAGGAGATCGAAGGCAACGCCCCGGCCGACTACGACGACCGGATCATCACCACCTTGAAGGCTGTTCAGGACAGCAAGCTGGACTTCGTTCTGGTGGAGTTCACGTGTAAGAACCAGCCTAAGGCGAGTCTGCCCACTGAGTGGGCTCTGTGTGGAGAAAGGGAAGACAGACTAGAGCTACTGAAGCTTTCTACTTTTGCACTGATCATCACCCCCGGGGACACCCATTTAGTGATCTCCGCCGGGTGTACCATGAGACTGTTTGAGGCCCTGGAAGTCGGGGCCATCCCGGTGGTTCTCGGAGAGCAAGTTCAGCTACCCTACAACGATGTGATCCGGTGGAACGAGGCAGCCTTAATCATACCAAAGCCACGTATCACAGAAGTGCACTTTCTTCTGAGAAGCATTTCTGACAACGATCTCCTTGCCATGAGGAGGCAGGGCCGCTTCTTGTGGGAGACCTACTTCTCCACCTCCGACAACGTCTTCAGCACAGTCTTAGCCATCATAAGGACTCGAATCCAAATCCCAGCTGCTCCTATCCGAGAAGAACCCGCCGTGGAGATCCCCCACCGGTCTGGCAAAGCTGCTGGTACAGACCCCAATATGGCAGACAATGGTGACCTGGACTTGGGGCCTGTGGAAACAGAGCCGCCCTACGCCTCCCCCAAATATCTCCGCAATTTCACCCTCACCGCGATGGATATCTACAGGAATTGGAATTCTGCCCCGGGGCCTTTCCACCTCTTCCCCTACACTCCCTTTGACCCCGTCTTACCATCAGAAGCAAAATTTTTGGGGTCTGGGACTGGATTTCGACCAATTGGTGGAGGAGCAGGTGGCTCTGGGAAGGAGTTCCAGGCTGCTTTGGGGGGCAACGTCCCGCGGGAGCAGTTCACGGTGGTGATGTTGACTTACGAGCGGGAGGAAGTGTTGATGAACTCCCTAGAAAGGCTCAATGGTCTCCCCTACTTAAACAAAGTTGTGGTGGTGTGGAACTCTCCCAAGCTTCCCTCCGAGGATCTCCTGTGGCCAGACATTGGTGTCCCAATCATGGTAAGACAGATGCAGCTACAGTGGGCTTGTTCGTGGTGGGGTTTGCGTGTTGGAGTCGTCTGTGTCAGCTCAGCTTCAGTCCTGGGGGATGGCTGAAGGTGTCTGTACCTCTTTTGGGTACTTTTCTCAGTGAAGAACAGCAAGAGGTGCCAGGTAGTTAGCACTCAGAGAATGCAAATTGCTTTTGAGGAGCCTAACATGAATTTTGATGCCTAAAGCTAAGGATTGCTGCTCGTTGGAAATCTTTGCTTAGGCTCTTTAAGTGCCTCCCTGTGAGGACAGTTGACACCTTATAAATTCCTAAGTAGTAACTGTTTCTGCACTTTGCCAGATGAATCTTTTATTAAAACAAAAGAGGGACCCACGGAATTAGTGTCAACTGCAAAGAGCTCAAAACTCAATTCTCACTTCATGTTACAAGGGATGGCAGAGAAGGAATTACAAGCCAAGGCTGACGTGACTGTGAGAGCTTCCATGCTTCCAAGGTTGTAGCTGACTTTTGCATATATTTGAGTTGATTATCTTTTTTCCTCAGCCAAAACGAAGAAGTGACACCTTCAAAAGCCAACATTAATTTTCAGACCCATGAAAAATGTACTCATTTGGACATTGACTTGTAAGGAGTGAATTCTACCCCAAATTTTTATTTATTTTAGGTCTTCCTTGTCATCCAAGCATAACCTCCTTCACTGGCCGTTGTTAAAAATGAAAATTAAATATAAATCTCCCCTCATAAAGAGAGCAAGGGCAGAGGGCTGCTAACAAGAACTGAGTGCTCTGAATGTGGTTGTGTTTAGAGGACAAATGGAAGGATAATGCCTTACAAATTAGGGAAGGGAAAAATAAAAGAGGGAGATGGTGCTTAAATACACAAACTGTGTGTGGTTTATGTGACAGGATGCTACTGAGCTTAATAGCAATGCGAGCTTTATGCTGCATGCAAAGAGATTCATTGATTTAATATTTCCTTTTATTATTATTGTGATGAATAAATCCTTCTGCTCACATTTAAAAACCCTTATGGTCCGGGAACAATGAGGAGAGAAAATTGCTTGGTTAATTGCGAAATAATCTTTCACATTAGTGCTTTTGAACCTGTGAATTCTACAAAATCTTTGCATTGTGTCTGCCGAAAAAACCTCGTCCTCCTTCGGAGCGGGGATTGTTGTCCTTGGAGCTGCTAATGGGTGTTGTTTGTGAAAGAAAAATGCATTTGTGTCGATGGAAGGGAATGGCTTTTTGTACCTGGCTCTCCTCTGAACATCTGTTGTGTTGGAGCCCTGCTGGCTTTTTTGGGGACTTGACACACACGAGGGGCTTTGTGTCACCTTCGAGCCACGCGCCGGGGGATGTGGGGACCAGCATTTGGGAACATGTGCGGTTCCAGAGGAGGGAATGGTCGTGTGCCTGCTTTGGGGAGGTGGGTGGTGACACTGTGGGGTGGCTGGGTCACACAGAGCTTCTGCCAGGTCCTTTCTGAAGGGGTGGGTTGGTCTGATAACAGCTCTGCTTTCTTCCTGTTTATCTAAACCCCAGTTTTTAAAAGAGCCCAAATCTGGGATTTCTCACAGGAGGGTTAACCCTGAGCAGCTTCCAGGCATCCATCCCTCTGTTGCTAAGCCCATTCCAGACTGGGTGTTTAATCCTGTTGGGAGCTTGTCCCATTCCTCTACAGGGATGGTTTGGTGTGGCAGTGATGGAAAACTTCCCTTTTGGTACTGTAAGGATGGTTTGGTGTAGCAATGATGGAAAACTTCCCTTTTGGGAGTTTGTACCATTCTACAAGGATGGTTTGGTATAGCAATGATGGAAAACTTCCCTGTTGGGAGTTCCTCTCCAAGGATGGTTTGATGGTGGCAATGATGGAAAACTTCCCTGTTGGGAGTTTGTACCATTCCTCTACAAGGATGGTTTGATTTGGCAATGATGGAAAACTTCCGTGTTGGGAATATTGTCCCATTCCTCTAAAGGATGGTTTGGTGTGGCAATGATGGAAAACTTCTCTGTTGGGAGTTTGTACCATTCTACAGGGATGGTTTGGTGTGGCAATGATGGAAAAAATCCCTTTTGGGACTGTAAGGATGGTTTGGTGTGGCAATGATGGAAAACTTCTCTGTTGGAGTTTGTACCATTCCTCTACAGGGATGGTTTGGTGTGGCAATGATGGAAAACTTCCCTGTTGGGAGTTTGTACCATTCCTCTCCAAGGATGGTTTGTACCATTCTTCTACAAGGATGGTTTGGTGTGGCAATGATGGAAAACTTCCCTGGCTTTCATCAGATAGTGAGAAATCCCAAAATCTGCTCAGGAAAAGGGTGACAAGAGCGCTGGGAGCAGAGGTGAGGCTCTGTTTGAGCCTTGCTGGCTGAGCTGTGGGATGTGCTGGCCACAAGGGGCAGCTGGGGGTGTGGGATTGGCAGGAGACACAAGCCAGTGTGTGCCAGTGTCAGAAGAAAGTGAGGAGCTGTGGTTCTGATTTCCTTATGAGGGAAAAAAAAAGCTCTTTTGATGGGGAATATCCAATTCTCTCAGATCTGCCAGTGCTGCTGCATCTCTGTGTAGCAAACACGTTCCCAGTGACTTTGGCATGCGAGGAATTGCTCCGTGTCCAGGTCCCAAAGCACAGAGCTTTGTGGGGGAACTGGAGGGGGAGAAGGGAAGGGGATGAGGGTGGGTTTGGGCTGAGATTGAAGGGGGTCCAGGCAGCCCCTGACTCTGAGGAGCAGCACAGCAGCAGCACACGTGAGCCAGCAGGAGCCAGGATCAAAGCACCTGGAGCCAGAAGGTCACGGGGGAAAGCCCAGCCTCAGAAAGATGTGGAGCTGCTCCAGTGAGTGCAGAGGAGGCCACAGAGCTGCTCTGGAGCCAGGCTGGGAGAGCTGGGGGTGTTCACCTGGAGAAGGGAAGGATCCAGGGAGAGCTCAGAGCCTAAAGGGGCTCCAGGAGAGCTGGAGAGGGACTGGGGACAAGGGATGGAGGGACAGGACACAGGGAATGGC
>JAWWEB010000174.1:110815761-110836783 GCA_035222195.1 Myioborus miniatus | reverse complement strand
CTGACCCCTCTGTCCCTCCTGGCAGTGCCTGGTCTCTGTGGGCAGTGTGGCACTGACCCCTCTGTCCCTCCTGGCAGTGCCTGGTCTCTGTGGGCAGTGTGGCACTGACCCCTCTGTCCCTCCTGGCAGGTGACCTCCCGCTGGACCTTCCGCTGCCCCGGCTGCCCCCAGGCTCTTTCCCACGACGATTCCCACTTCCACGAACGGCACAAGTGCATCAACTTCTTCGTGAAGGTGTACGGGTACATGCCCCTGCTCTACACCCAGTTCCGCGTCGACTCGGTCCTCTTCAAGACCCGCCTGCCCCACGACAAGACCAAATGCTTCAAGTTCATCTAGGATGGGAGAGCTGGGCCCTGCCAGCTCCCAGCTGAGGCAGGAGAGGCCGGCACGGGGCTGCTTTGGTGGGCTGTGAGTGCAGGAGGCTGTGGCAAACGGGCCGGCCTGGATCGGGATGGGCTCTTCCCTCTTCCCACAGTGACTCACCCGGACAGGGACCGGGACCCCCTGGCTCCCGTGAGGACACAGCCCCGGGAACGGGACCCCCTGGCTCCCGTGAGGACACAGCCCAGGGACCGGGACCCCCTGGCTCCCGTGAGGACACAGCCCAGGGACCGGGACCCCCTGGCTCCCGTGAGGACACACCCCGGATCGTACACTGAGGAATGGCTCGCTGGCCGCTGGCTCTGCCCCTCGCTAGCCAGGGGCAGCCGTTCTTTTTAATTATAATTATTGTTATTTAAAATGAAAGTGTTTTAGATTTGCCACGTGAGGCGCTTTTTTTGTTTTTTTTTTTTCTTTTCCCTCCCCTCTCCCCACCCCATTTCCCCCTCTGGACCCTTCAGCCCATGGCAGGGTGCTGTAGCAAGGCCAGGTTGGAGGTGTTTGGGTGCAGCAGCAGGGCAGCTCCTGTTATCTGCTGTCCCCATCCTTCCTCCCATGGCACAGCCCTTCCCACCCACCAGATCCTGGCTTCTCTTGCCCTGTGGCTGCTACTGAGGCCTCTCAGGTGTCACCAGGTGAAGAGCCCTTTGCTCTGCTCCCCACCCTGAGCCCCTGGGGAGGGCTGAGGTTGTCCTGGATGGTCCTGCCTGGCTCCAGCTCTGGCCCTGTGCTGTTCCCGTGCTGCAGCCCAGAGGGTTCAGCTGCTGCTGTCTCAGTGTCTTTTCCACCTTGTCCTGCTGATCCTCTAAAGACAGGGAGCGTGTCTGGGGCTTAGGGAAGATCCACCTGCAGCACAGCCTGGGCTGAGGGTGCTCCAGGCTCCTGGAGGCTCTGACCCTTCTCTGTGCTCAGCCTGGGTGTGCCAGAGCTGCAATTCCCACTCTGCCTCATCCCCATCCCAGAGAGCCCCGTGCCCGTGTCGGGTTTGCCGTTGGGCCTCAGCACAGCTGCCTTAACCCCAGCCCATGCTCACAGCCTGGCTTTGGGCTGTGTCTGAGGCTTAATCCCAACAGGAGCTTCCCAGAATCCCATCTTCACACAGGTGCTGCTGGGATCAGGTTCACAGCGTGGGTTTGGAGCTGGTTCCTCTCCCCCAGAGCAAAACGCTGTCACACTGTGACCACCCGAGCTCAGCTGCTGCTCCATCCTGCCTCAGGCCCAGCTGGACGCGAGGGGAGCACAGGAGGGAAGGGCAGAGCTTGGCCCTCATGTGCTGTTCTCCCTCAGCACATCCCAGATGTCTGTGAGCAGCCTTGCTGGGTAGGTGGGAAGGCGGCACTTGTGTGGTCACCTCGATGTCCCTGGTTTTCCTGGATGTCAGCCCTGCTGTGTCTGTGGTGTGTGGGAGCAGGGATGGTCCAGCAGCAGCTCCTGGGCTCATTCCCAAGGTCAGCCCTGCCCGTGCTCCTCCTGCACCACGCTTTGGGGCCTCTCCAAACTCCTGTCCCCAGGTTTTCCTATCAGCACTGACACTTCTCCGTGGGAAGGGGAGGGAAGGAGCAGCCTGTTCCCAGCAGAGCCCATGGCTCGTGCCTTCACCAGCACCACTGACCACAGCAAAACACGGATCAAGGAATCTTTTCCTATGGATTTTTTCCCCCTTTCCATTCCCTTTTTGTTTTAACATCAGATGCCCAAAACGCAGCACGTGAAGTCTCAAAAGTCTCCTTAAAAATGCCACGGGAGACTCCTGCGAGCCCTGGAACACCTGGAAGGATTCTCTGAATGTGGCACTTGTGAGGAGCTGTGTCAGCTCCAGCATTCCCAAGGGGCCTGAGCTCCTCCTCCAGGGCTTTAATTCCTTCCTCATTAGTGGGGTTCGTTAGCAGCGATGCCGTGGCTCAGGTACAGCCCAGGCCCGGGGTCAGCTCTGCCTTCCCAGCCCTCCTGGAGCACAGAGTGATGTGGGATGGACTGAACTTCATCCACACAGGCACTGCTCAGCAGCCTTCAGCCTTCCAAAATCCAAAGGAAAATGTTATTCCAGTGAGAGCCTGGGGGAGCATGGATGGGATGGGAAGTGTTGGCATTCCTTGTGGAGCTCAGGATGCTCAGGGTGTCAGAGCCCCAGGCTGGGAATTCTGCTCTCCCTTGCTGAGTTCTAGTTTGAGGCCAGTTGAGATCAGGGATCAGCAGAACAAATCCAGCTGCTCTTCCTCCCTCTCTTTGGCCTTTTCCCAAGCTGTTTTTTGCTGGGAGGGTCCCCCATCCACTGTGCTGGAGCAGGGACAGGATGTGCAGTGGGATCTCTCTGTCATGGGATGAATTCCTCCTTGCTGAGCGCCCCTAAAGGGGAAGGATTTGGGGTGAAGGGGTAAAGAGGCTGCTCCTGGGAGATACCTGGGCAGCAGCAGCGTTGGGAAGGTTGGAATTCTGTGGGGAAATGGAATGCCAGCAGGAACATCTTCCCCACCCACAGGGCGGGTGCTGCCCCTCCCAGAGCTGCCGCAGCTCATTCCCAAATCATCCCAAACACCACGGAACCCCCTGGAGTACAGGACTGGCATTCACAGCCCAGAGGAGACATGCCAGCACCTGAGCTGTCCTGAGGCCCCTCCACCAGGGAGGAGCACACTTTTCCAGAGTGCTCCCACCCGTGCCACCATCCCAGACATCCTTCCTTCCGTCGTTCTCCCGGGATTTTCAGGGCACCCCAGGGTCACTCCGAAGCTCAGGTTTGGTTGGATGATCCATCCCAGCTTCTGGGGCGCGTGGCCTCCACCATCCCAGCCCTGAGGAGACGGGAAGGGCTCTTGGCAGCTGCACCTTTTCCCCGTTCCAGAGTTCTGCTGCTTCCCCCGGGCACGGAGCGAGGCCTTTCCCGCTGTAAATAGCCACGGCCCCGCCCGTGTCACACGGCCCCTGCCCTCCCCTTGTGCCCACGGTGCTGTGAGCACCAGGATTTCAAATCCAACAGGAACTGAGAGACAAGGAGCACTCCTTCGACACGAGCACAATGTTGAGTTTTTTGTAAAAGGTTCCAATAAATGGAGAGTTTAACTTGGGAGCGTCTCGGTGCCTCTTTGCTGGGGCTGGGAGAGGGGCCCAGCACGGGGCTGTTGCTGCTCCTGGCCCTGGGACACCCCAAAACCAGACATCTCCTGGGCTTCTGTTCCCACGGGGCAGGTGAGCTGGTCTGGAATGCTGGGAGCTCCTCAGGGATGGCAGTGCCTGGGGCTAAACCCCATCGTGGCCCAGGTGAGCTCATGGCTGGGCCAGGAGAGCCCCTGGGAGGGGGTGGACCCTGAGTGGCTTCCAGGGACATCCCATCCCATCCCATCCCATCCCATCCCATCCCATCCCATCCCATCCCATCCCATCCCACCCCAGTTCTGCTGCTTGGGTGGGTGTTTGCAGGCAATTAAAGCAAACCTGCCCATCCCTGCCTGGGGATCCAGAGCCCAGAACCTTTAGGGACAGTTCTGTGGCATTGCTGGCTCAGGATGCTCCCGGTCCCTCTCCTGTGCAGGAGGCTGAGGTGGCAAAACCAAATGGATCCACGAGGTTTGGAAGGAGATTCCCAGCTTCAAACCTGCAGGGAGGAGCAGGGGGAGGAATGGAGCCAGCTGGGCCATGAGCCATGGGATCCCCTCCACGCTGGGCTGGGATTCCCCCAGGATTTCTTGCATGTGGCTGGATTTCCTCTCTTCCTTCCTGCTGACTTTTGTTTTTTGCCCTCCCTCCTGAGCAGCTGCTTCCTCCATGGTCACTTTTTGACTTTGTTGTCACTTTTCACCTCTGTGTCTCCTGCCCTTGCTGCTGCTCCCTCTGGGAATTGTGTCCTTTCTTTTCCTTTCTGCCTTGGAGCAAGGCTTGGTTTGTGCCTGGGTTTGTTTCCAGGAGAGGTTTCAGGGAAACCCCAAAGGATTTCAGTCCTGGAGGGAGGAGCTGGATGCTCAGCTCCCAAATGCCTGTGGTTTCTCCCCAGAACACTGCAGGGAGGCAGGGCCATCCCTGGCAGGGCAGGGCACAGAATTCCCCTCTCCAGGACCCCGGCCTGGCAGCAGCAGGGGGATGTTGGTTTGGGATCTGGCTCCCAAACCAGCCCAGCAGCATCTTGGGCACGGACTCAGCTGGAGCCCATTTTCTCCCGAGGTAAAAATCTCCTAATTAAGATTTTTTCCTGCTGTAACTGCTGTGTTTGGTGAGAGGAGCCACAGCTCCGGTTCCATTTCCGTTTCTCTGTGAGGGTTTGTGCCCTGGGATGAGGAAACAGAGGCAATAAATCCTGTTAATAATTCACTGCCTGCTCCCAGAGGGAGGGCAGGGTGAAGTGCTTTACACTCCACTCCTCTGCACTACAAAGTGCTCTCCTTTTTCCCTCTTGGATGATCACTCCTTGATAAAAAGCAATTTCACTGGAATTGCTCCCATTCTGCCCAGCAGTGCCATGAAAGCCACCAGCTCCTGCTGGAGGCCAGGAAAGGACCTGCTGCCACCCCTTCTGGGTGATTGGCTCCAGGTGATGGCTCCTTGAGGGAGGACCTGTCCCCTTCATGGTCTTCTGAGGTCACAGCCCATGGATCCTTGAGGGATGGGGTCACAGTCCATGGATCCTTGAGGGATGGGGTCACAGTCCATGGATCCTTGAGGGATGAACCCACAATCCATGGATCCTTGAGGGACGGGGTCACAGTCCATGGATCCTTGAGGGATTGGGTCACAGTCCATGGATCCTCAAGGGATGGGGTCACAGTCCATGGCTCCCAGGTGACAGCTCACCTGTGACAGGTGAATGGGGCCTGTCACATCTCACCTTTCCCAGCACGAGCCTGCCCAGGCCATGCTGTGCAGCCAGTCCCAAATCCCTCTGCTCTCATTCCCACTCCTCCCAAAGGCTGAGCTGCTGGTGGGACTCAGATCCAGCACCAGGCCCCAGTTTCCCTCTGCCCCTCATGTCCAGGTGCCCACAGAGGTGACAGATCCCAGTGACACTGACTGATCCCAGTGACACTGACTGAGCCCGGGCAGGGACCTGGCCCTGACTGCCCTGGGGCAGTTGTTTTCATTTTCACTTCACATCAATGGAGTGAAACCACAATGAACTCCTCTCCACCCAGAACAGCTGCTCCATAAAAGCCATCCGAGAGCAGAAATCTGATTTTAACCTCTCCTCCCCATTATTTCTGTGGGAGCACAGGGCTGGGAAGTCACTGGGAATTAATCACTTGCCACACCCCCCACTAATTGTGTTTAATGAAGGGAACAGCTCAGGGAGGGATGTGGGGTCCAGGGAATGGGGATGGCCACGGCACAAGGAACCATGTGGAGGCCAAGGGGATTTATTTTCCCTTCTGGAAGGAGAGTGAAGCCAGGAACCTTTGCTGCTCTCTGGCCATTAAATTCTGGATAAAGCCTGGACTGCATCCATGGCACTCCTCCCCTGGCAGCTCCCTGGGCTGCCACAGTTCCCTCTGCAGGACTGACCCAGCCCAAGCAAATGCTGCTTGTTCTTCTCTCTCTGTGCAGAAGGAACAAGCACCTCTTTTTCCAGTTTAATTAGGGTTTCTCATTAAAGAACTCCCCTCCCAGCATGTTTGTTTCTCCAGCACACACAACCTGAATACAACAAAACAACCCACACTCAGCTGCTGGACAGATGGAACAATGAGAAGTCTTCCTGCTCAAAATGACAGGAAGAAAAATGTAAAAGCTTTTAATTTTGACTTTCTCCCCCTGAGGAGGGTGGGAAAGCCTTGGGAATGTGAAAAGGAAAGCACTGGAGTGGGATCAGTGCTGGAGCTGAGGTAACCAGCAGAAAGATGACTTTATCCCACTGCCTCTCTGGGTTAAGAATAATCCCTTTGCAGTTTATTAAAGTGAAATGATCCCAGTTCTTTGTTTTTAAGTGATGCTAAAGCAGCAAAGCTGCAAACCCTGATGAAGATTTAATTCCACTGCCCCAAGTTCTTCCCACTGGTGACACCACTCCTCACACAGCCCTGGCACACACAGGACAAAGGGGTGGGTGCTGGGATCTGCACACCCAACCCAACAGAAATCCTTCCTGGGAATGGGATGGGATGTGGACACTGCAGAGATTTCATCACAGAGCTGCTTCCACTGCCTGCATCTCCTCAAAGGGATGAGCAAACTGCAGGAGCAGCTTTATTTCCCAAAGGTGTCAGGACAAGGATGTGCAATGGGCATGGAGAGGCTTTTATGAACCGCAGGATGTGCTCCCTCCTGGGCAGTCTCACTCTGCTTTTTATTTTTTAACACCAAATAAATACAAAACAATCCAATAAAAAATGAACAGCAGTAAATCTGAGAAATGGGTTGTCTTTAAGAGCAATACTACTGACTGAGGTGAGGCCCCAGATACGTGACTGGGGGAGGGAAAAGCCTCCCCAGGTCTGCAGGACAGATGCCTTTGGACAAATGACTCAGAATTCCATCAGGATTTGAGATGGGGGGGCTGCAAGGACAAGTTTTTGGAAGGTAGAAACAAGAGGCACTTAAATCTCAAAAGGTTTTTTATGAGCATTAGGAGTTTTCCTACTTTATGGACTTCCAAAGTGTCTTCCTGAGGTGCTCCCTCCTCTGCTGATGGAGGAACTCAGTAGGAATCAGCTGTAGGGAAGGGCCTGGAGCTCCATGGACAGATCTGGATGGAACAGGTGAAGCTGCAGCATCAATGAACACTTGAATTCCTACAGGATAAAGCTTTTCCAAAGTGCCTCTGCTGGTGCAGGGAATGGCCAGGCTCTTCCCACTGTTCTCCATGTCCACCAGACCCTTTTTTGCCATTTTTATTTGTACAATCTTTGCCTCACCAGCTCTCCCCTCCTCGTGCCAGGGAAGGACACGTGAAGAACACACAGGGAGGAGAGGCAGGGAATGGGATCTGGGGATTGGGAAGAAGCAGTGGGAGGGGAAAGGCCATTGTTTCAACATTCCTGCAGGGTTCTGGCAGGTGAAGGACTGGGGCACAGACTGCTGAGGGACTCAGGGGAGCAGCAGCTCACCCTGGTGCCAATAAACACTCCAGTTATTTACTCTGCAGCTCCTGTCTCCTGTGAGATTCCCAGCTCCCAATTTTACACAACAGGAATCTCCTCCAAAGTATTCCAAAACAGCTTAAAAATAAGATTTAAAAAATAAGTATTAAAAAATACTCCCCTGCTCCTCCATGAAGGGGAAGGTGGTTTCTGGTCTCTCTGAATCACAAAATTCTCTCTCTCTCTCTCCTTGGGCAGCTCCAAGTTCTGCTCTCCAGGCTCTCTCCTTGCAGAGCCTCCTGGTGTCCACGAGCTAAAACTTCTGCAGGAATTTGAGCACCAGGTCCCTGAGTTTGACCCTCAGGGGCTCATCATTGTCACAGATGATGTGGGTGGAGTCCTCCTCCAGCTGGATCAGGGTCTCAGCCTCCTGCAGCAGCACAATGTGGCCCTTGGCCGTGTCCTCCACCTTGACATCGCTGAATCCGTGCTGGGTTTGGGGAGGGAGAGGGAGAGAGGGAATCAGCACAGCTCAGGGAAACTGGGACAGAGGAGAGACCAGGCACAGGGGTGAGGGAATTTCATGGAATCACAGCATGGATTGGCTGGGAAGGGACCTTAAATGTCATCCAGTGCCACCCGTGAGGTGGCAGGGACACCTTCCACTGTCCCAAACTGCTCCAAGCCCTGTCCAGCCTGGCCTGGGACACTGCCAGGGATCCAGGGGCAGCCACAGCTTCTCTGGGAATTCTATTCCAGGGCCTCCCCACCCTCACAGGGAACAATTCGTTCCCAATATCCCATCCATCCCTGCCCTCTGTGAGTGGGCAGCCATTCCCTGCATTCCCTGTGTCCTGTCCCTCCATGCCTTGTCCCAAATCCCTCTCCAGCCCTCCTGGAGCCCCTTTAGGCCCTGGAAGTCTGCAATCTTTTATCTCCTGCAGGTGAGAATGAGATTCCACAGAGCAGCAACCAAACTTGTGCAGCTTCCTCAGGAGGCTCCTCCACCAGGGGAGACATTTCCAGGATCTGTTCTACACTTGGTCACCTTCTTACCAATCTTGTGGAAATTTAAATGCTTTTTGAGTCTCTCTCAGCTGCTGAATCCAAAAGTTCTGAGGCAAATCACCCATCCAAAAGCTCTGCTTCCATGGCAAAGGAGGGGATCACTGACATGAACCCTGCACAGCAGGACAAGGCTCCACAGGGAACAATGCCCTCTATTCTGATGTGCAGGGGCACCCTGGAGCACTTTAGCCACCCACTGGCCTTTCTCCATTTCAAGCTGCACTAAAAGGATTTCCCCTCTCTCTGCTACCAGAGCAGCACCTCTGAGAGGTGCAGAAATCTGCTGGAATCAATCCCATCAAAGGCTCCTCACCTTCTCCAGAGTCTGCACAAACTGGTCCATGGGGATGGAGCCACTCAGCAGAGGCTTCAGAGATTTGCACTCGGGCACATCATCACTCACCCGCTTCCTCTTCTTGCTGGCAGGAGGCTGGGGAGGCTTTGGAGGGAGCTGATGGATGAGAAGGAGAAAAAAAGGATGTAACAGGCTGGGAAACAGACAAATTCCCCACTCTAAAGGATGCAACAGGTTGGAAACAGGGAAATTCAGAGAGAGCAACTACTCAGGGAATGAGAACGTGGCTTAGCTCCAGCCATTTATGAGGTCTAAGTTTTAGACCAGGTAATTTTAAGCCCAGGTCTAAGTTTATTTGGCAGCAGGAATGAGTGGAGAAGGGAGAAAATGAACAGCAGCAGCCTCAGACCAATCCCACTGCAGCACTTCCCAGAGCTGCTGAGGGTTTCCAGGGAAGCAGCCTGGGAAGAGGGGGGCAGCCTGTTTGCTGTGCTGTGACAGCAATCCTCACCAACCTTCCCATCCCTAAATTTCCACACTGGGCTCTCTTCCCAGGTGTGGAAGGGCTGCTCATGAGGCCCTGCAGGCTCGTGGATCTGAGAGAGAGGGGAGCAGGGCAGGCCCCTGGCCATCAGCTCCTCCTGCAGAGCACTCATGCCAGGAATTCAGTGCCAGCCTGAGGGGGTGGCAGGAGGGGAGAGCACAGGGGTACAACCTCAGGGGAACTGAGGGCAGATGGTCCCTTCCCCAGCCTGATGTCCCAGGCCATCTCTCTCCTCTCTAACCCTTGGTCCTGAGGGGCTGACTGATGCTGTTCCTGACTGTGGAGGACAGCAGGATGATCTGTAGCCTCTCTTCAGGAATTATCTCACTTCCCCATTCATCCCAGCCAGGCACATGGCCAAGGAAAAGAGGGCAGAGATTTATTTGCATCCCACTCCCTGCTCTGGGTGTAATTCCTCACCTGCACATGCCAGGGCAAAGCCTCTGCCAGGGGCTCTGCCCCAGTGGGAAGCAGCTGCAGGAGGGGTCCTGGAGGGCAGGAAAAGCCAGAGTGAGGATATTTTTCTCCCTTTCTCATTAGACTGTACCTGCAGCACGTGCTTGTTGTCCTTAGTATGCAGCACAGCAGAAACTGTTGCCAAGGAAATACCAGGCTTGATCTCCAAGGGCACGAGGGAATCTGCAAGCTGAGGCAAAAGGAGATTTTGTTCAGCAAGTGATCAGCTCAAAATGTGCATGAACCCAGCTGTGAGATAAATTGGCAGTGTGGTATTTTTAAACATGGGCTAATGAACTGTAAACACAAAGCCAGTGATAGACTGAGAGCTCCTTGGACCTGCCCAGCCTCCTTCCAGCTCCCAAAATTATGGATTTCACACCATGAGCAGAGCAGCACGAGGTTTGCAGGAACCAGGGCTGGTCTCAAAAACCACAATAAACACAGAGAACCCTTGTGTGAAAAGACAATTGCTTCATTAACAATTTTAGTTAGTAAAACTCGTGGTCCAATCCAGCATTATTATGTTTGTGATGCTGATGGACAATGAAAAATCAAAGTGAGTTTCCTTTCAGTCCCTGACTGCAGAATATCTGGAATAAGAACTGTTTGTCCTTAAAACCCCAATGTTTTCAATCAACCCACTGTTGATTAGTTTGAAATTATTCCAACAATGCTGCACAAAATCCTTTCCACTGCCTTTTTATATAATTCTTCCCTGAAAGAGAAGACATACAATCTAGTTTTGGCTTGGAGTTTGGTTCTAACACTGCTGGCAGTGCCTGGAGTGGGCAGGGCTGCACCTGCTGACACCAGAGCAAGTTGGCCAGTTGGGAAGAACCTCCTCCAGCCACTTTTCCAAAGGAATTCTGCAGAAAACAGTGCTCATGAATGGAGGAAATGATTCCCTTTTGCCCTCCAAGGGAATTGAGGGTGCCAGCATGCCCAGTCCTTTTGCCATGAAAGCACTGAGAGGGTTTTTCTGTCGGCTGGATGGGGGCAAAGTTCTTTTAGTAAGTTCTGCAAATCTCACCTGCCACTGTTAAAGCTGCAGGAACATTTTTAGAGCGGCTCTTTGGAATAAAGCAGTTGGTGTGTTGGAAAAACACAGGCTGCATTAAAGATCCCTAAATTCTGCCTGTGTTCAGCCATGGTGAATCCTAGAAATCCAAACTTGATGGGGCAATTCAGCTCACTGTTACTCTGGGACTCTGTTCAAGATCTTTAAAGCAGGCAGTTTGAATACAGCCTTTATGGTTTGTTGTTGAAGGCAAAGAGAATGAAAATATAATGACAATCATTGCTTCAGATTTCTCCTGGGATCTAAAACCAGCAGCACTTGCAGCAGTGAGTTCTGCTGCCTTCCAGTGCTCAAAGGCACTTTCCATCCCAAGCACCTTCCTGAGGAGGATCAATACAAACCAGGCTCTGATGGAGAGCAAAATGACAAATCCTGTCAAGAGAAAGATCCTTAAAGAACAGGGAGTGGCTTGGAACCAAAGTCTTCTCCTGCCACTGAAGTATTTTGCTATTAACACTTCTGCAGGTTTTAAACAGGCTAAATGGCAACATTTGGATTATTTACAGGCAGAAGGACAGTAGGACAGGCATTCATTTTGATTTCCTCCCCAGCTCACAGCCCTCTCCATGTGGCAGCCAATCCTTTTATTACAGAAACTCAGTGACCCAAAGCAAAAAGGTCATTTAATCACATCCAGTAATTCACCCACCAAGGCCAGGCAGCACTGCTCCCCTCCTTTCAAGTGACCTCCTGCACACACAAATCACAGAACTCCTCCAGAATGCTGCATTAAAGAAATCCTTTCACAGAGGCAGCAAGTCTTGTCTGAACTCCAAGCTATGGCAACTCCACTGTTTCCCCTCACAAATGGTTTCAAACTTTAATTCTCCTGGCAGCCAGGAAGCTGTGTCTCATTTCAAGGTTGAATTTGTCCAACTTGCAGTGGCTGGCTCTTGTTGTGCCTTTGTGTGTGAGATTGAAAAGCCCCCCACCAAGCAGGAATAAATGAGTCTTCCTTCCAGTCATTATCCCCAGCCCAGTGTCACATGCTGGCACCAGGAAAGCCACCAAAGCAGGGACACTGAGATCTAACAGCACATTAATCAGTCCCCTGCCCATGGATGAGCACTTGGGCTGCCTTAGGAGAAATCTGGGGGGGATGTGTGCAGTATTTCAGTTTTTAGCTTGGGATGTTCTCCTCCTGTGATCAGAGCTGTCTGCCCACGCTAAAGCAGAGGAAAGATATTTTTACCATGAAGTCTTTCCTGTGGGGTTGCATTTTCCACCCCAAAAGAGGATTTGACACACACCCAGTGAGCACAAACACTGCTACAGATGTTGATAAAGAACAATGTGGGTTAAGTCACTCTTAAAACTCTCCTGAAGACTTCAATGGGGACAACTCTCCCCTGGTTTAAGCTGTCCTCAGTCACCAGCCAGAAATCCTCTTGTTGGCAATGAGGGGCTGAACAACCCCTGAGGATGGGACCTAAAACTTCACAGCAAAAATAAAATGAGGCTGAATAATCAGTGAATAAAATCAGGGCAGGACCAGACTTTCAGCACACATGGTCTTGGTTCTCTGGAGGATTCTCCCAGGGACAGACATGCTGGATGTACAACAGTATTTTAACATCCCAGTTCCAGTAATTTCTTGTTAGATTTTTGGAACACCTCCCAAAACTCCTTGATTTTCCTTTTTCATTTCTGGCTTACACTGGAGAGGGTGCAGGAAGCTGACCCAGCAGGGAGAGGCAAAGTTTGGGCTGAGTGAGGTGAGCTGGATGTGGAGAATAAGCAGGAGCACAGCAAAGTGACCAGCAGTTAAAATCCCCTCAACTTTTAGGACCTGAAATCACTGATGAGCACATTAGATTATAGCATGTGTACTTAGAAAGGGGCCCTGCTGGGTTTTTACATCATTAAATGTGTTTTCAGGTTTTCAAACTCAAATTTTCAAATGCATAAATGTGGGAACTCTGAATTAAAGGTGGGATCAAAGCAGAGAAGCAGATGGGAAACCCCAGCCTGTGGATTGCTCTGGCAGTCCTGAGGTGGGGAAAGCTCTGGTTAAAGGAAAGAGATTCCCAGGGAACTCCTGGGCTGCTGCTGCAATTCCTGAAGGGCCATTAATGGAACTCCCAGTTTTTATTAATGACCTCAGCACAGAATAAGCAGGACTGATCAGAAGGTCCCACTGAAGTTCGTAGGGCACCTTTAACAGAAAACAGGACCAGGCTGTGAGAGAGGAAAAACTCAAAGAATTGGAGTGAGAAAACCAAAATGAAGGCCAAGCATGGGGCTAACACCGGGAATTTCTGCTGTGGGCTGGCAGCTGCTGCAAGGGACAGAGGTGAAGGGTTCAGGTTTATTAGTGCATCCCAGGAGAGCCACAAATGTGACATGGCCATGAAAAAGGGTAAATGCAAGCCCAGAAAGTATCAGGTAATTCTCCTTGAGATGAGCTATCACATTTTACATTGGGCCTGGCAAGATTTCATCTGAACTACTTGTAAATTGTGGGTAATTCCAGCTCAAGTAAAAGAATCTGAAGGGTAAAATAAGGCAGGAGGAGCTGTCTTGTAAGGGAAAACTAAATATCTTGGCTTGTTTAGCCTGGCAAAAAAGAAAGCCAAAGGGAGAATTTGATTATTCTACATAAACACCACAGGGAAAATACCAACAAAAGGGAAAATGTATTTATGCCCAAACATGATGTTAGGAATAAATGTGTGCAGGCCAGCAGTGGATATGTGTAGGCTGGAAATTAGGATGTTTTTGGCCATCAGAGACAGTGGGGGCTTGAACAGCATCTATTGGGAACAGCAGGGGCAAAAGTCTCTGCAATTTGAAATCTCACAGGTTTTGGAGGCACATTATAAACACTGTTGGTAACTGCAGCTGGGTTCTGGCCACGTGAGCCCTGAGGGCACTTCCATTTCTAGGGGGGAATGATGGAATACAGCCTTGGAGCTTGCTGGGTATGAAGCAATTCCCACCCAGATCCCCTGAATAGGATGGAAATTGCATGGGACAAAAAAAATATCCCCTGCCAATTATCAGAGAAGCCCAAGGATTTTAAAATCTGCTTGAGCTCAGAGAGACCCTGGAGGTCACATCTGCAGAGGTTTTTATTGTAACTACTCCTCAGCAAAACCTGAATGGAGAACCTGCCCCATCCTCCATCCCTCCACTCCCCTGCTCCTCACTCACACCAAATGCAGTTTCTGGGTGCAGGAAAGCATTTTTAGTAGGACAAAAATGGCTTCAAGGCTGTGCAGCAGCCTCTTCACAAGCAGGGAGGATCTGCAGAGTCAGTAGTGTAAGCAGAATTAAAACCATGGTCTTTGCCATGTCACTTCAATTTGGATGGTGGTGACAGGAGAGAAGGAAAATTTCCCTCACCTCTTTCTTCCTGGCCTCCTCTTATCCCTTTATTTTTCAAGTAATTTAATTACTAATTTATTAATTCTTGAAGTACCAGCAGCTCTGATGGCCAGGCCCTTGTAGCCAGACACAGGAGGAGTCTCCAACAGATCCAGCCTTGGTTTTACAGCCCCAGCTAAACCAGGGGCCAAGAGCAGCAATTCTGCAAGTATCAGATCCCTCAGAGGGACAAAAAAATGTGGGGTCAAACACAGGGGGTGAAAGGGGAATTGAAATGTGCCCGTGGATTTGTGACCAGCAGGCACAGGGAACAAGGCACAGGCACGCTGCAGGCAGGATGGAAATTGGGGATTTTGTTTCTGAGACCTAAAGGAACAAAGGCTTTTCCAGCAGAGAACAGCCCAGAAAGGAAGGGCAACTGTGGGATCATTAGTGGGTGATCTGAGTCAGGTCCTGTTGGGCTTTCAGCTTTACATTTGACACAATCCAAGGGTTTTAATTCAGCTGCTGAGTTAAATCCCAACTTCACAGAGCTGTCACTTGCTGGGGTCTCCCACAGCTCTCTCTGGAGCAGATTTTAAACTCTCATTAACTTCAGTGGATAAAGAATCATATAATGAATACCTAAAGATTTTGCTATTATCACTTGCAAAAGTGATCTTGGCTTTGGGTTTCCACAGAGCCAGCATCCAGTGAAGAAATAAAAAAGCACGAGGTAAAATCTGCAGTTTTGAGCAATGAATTAAAGCTCTTCCTTTCCATGGGCATGCTCCACATGCAGCTACTGGACCAGGGCTCCAGATCAGCAGGAGGAACCTTGTCCCCAAACCCTTGTCCCCAAACCAGAAGGACACCAGCCAACCACCAGGGAATAATCCTGGGTGGCATTCCAAGCACCAGAACTCACTCTGACCACTCAGCACTAATTATAACCACTGGTTTTTTGCCAATCCCGTGCCAAAACAGCAGTTTAAGGAATATTTAGGGAGTGCAATGAAGGAGATTTATGGTTGTTTAATGAAGCTCTTCCCCAGGAGCCTGGCAGCAGCCAGGGAGCAGTTGTTTGAGGAATTTAAAAAAGGATGGTGGAAAACAGAACCAGCAGAAGCAGAAATTAGGGTTGGATTTGAATGAAATATGACAGGTAGGGGAAGCAAGGACATGAAATATCTTCAAAGTAAAGGCAGTAAAGCTTGCAGATGCAAGAGATGAGTCATTTGAAAGACATAAAAACTGCATAAATCAAAATATTCAAAATATAGTAACCATTTTATGGGTCAGAATGTCAAGTCAGGATGGGATGTTGTTGTTGAAGCTGACTGGGAAGAGAGAGCTGAGTGCCTGCCTAGAAAAGTGTTATCTTACAGCCAGCCATCAAAAATGAAAGGAAAAAACAAACCCAGACATTAATACAGGCAGGCAAAGGCAGGCTGGAAGCAGAAAAGCAGATCTGAGTTCCACCTGACTAAATAGGACAACCTGTGGGTAAGACCAACCACAGAAAAGTTACAGCAACAAAAAAAAAAAAAAAAGGCAAAGGAAATGAAGGACAACACATTCCAAGCACAAAAAAAGAGAGGAGGAGGGAGGAGAACTCTCTCAGGTTGAATGGCCAGGAGAGAAGAGACACCAGAGTGAGGTGGGAGATGTTTCTAAGGAGAAAATAAAGGCTGCACTGAGCTCTGCTGATGTAAACCAGGGGGATTTATCAGCACTGGTTCTGGCTTTGTGTGAGGAAAGTTGGTAAAAGCTGGGAAAGAACAATTTTGGTGGAATGTCAAAAGGTGAGGTCCAACTCAGAGGAGACCCCAGGCAATTCTGCAGTGAGCTGGGAGCTGGGGCAGGGCTGAGCAGCAGAAGCAAACAGGTTCTATTTCACTTCAACAGGTTCTATTTCATTTAAACAGGTTCTATTTCATTTAACCAGGCTGTATTTCATTTAACCAGGCTGTATTTCATTTAACCAGGCTGTATTTCACTTATTTCTTGTGAGGCTACAGCACACTGAACCCAGGGGGAATAGTCAGGGAAAAAGGAACACAGAGGTCAGAGACTGGATAATGTGGGGTCACCAAAATGAGCTGAGGGTGGGAAGAAGGACAGAATTCAAAACTCCTTAGTTCCTGAAACACAGAAGGAAGTTGGAAAGGTCAGGTAGAAGTCAGGAAAAGGAGTCAAGATGAAACCTCCATAATTATGATGGCTGTTTTCCTGATCCTTCTCTGCAGTATTTTCTGATAATTTCACGTGGGGTCAGGCTGTGCCTTGTACATGGCACTCTCCTGCCTGGGCTGTGTCCTGAAGAACACAAAATGGAGCATGTGAAGAGCACAGAGCCCTGAGTGAAGTGTCAGCTGCAGGCACCAAGTGATCCACACCATTGTTCAGCTGTAATTAAACTGGAGGCACTTTATTTGCTCAGACACTACTGTTTAATTTTATCTGTTTGCTCCAGAAGATGGTTTCCATTTTCCCATCTTTCTCCTGTGAGCAGACAATGCCTAACCAATTTCCAGGAAGCAGTCTTTTTTTATAATTTTTTTTTTAAGTGAAAGGCAGATGCTGAGAAGAAATTATTTAAAGTGTAAAGGTTTGCACAATCCCTGGAAGAGCCATTCCAGCCTGATGCCTTGGGACTGTTAAAAACTCTCTCCAAACAAAGGCTGCTGTGAGTGTAAATCTCATTATCATACAACAGGCCTGCCTGACCTGCCTTTGCTCCTCGCTGAAGTGATTGAAATACAGACAAGGTCCAGCAGTAAAAAAGTAAATTTCCATTAGCCTGACAGGCCAGGATCTGAATCACTGCAAGTTTTGGGAAGGAAATTTCACTCCACCATAGCATCAGCCTGCACTGAGTGGGGCCATGCTGAGCCAACCCTTTGGTTTTCAAAGAATCCAGGCAGAACTTTGAGCTGGGAAAGGGACTGGGGATGTCAGGAGGGGGCCCTGGTCAGGATTTCACTGCAGCAGCCAATCTTTTATGAGACTTTCAGGTTTACTTCACACACAAATCCCTGCCCTGCAGCACATCTAGCAATCACTGGCTTTTCCAGGGTGGATTTCACCATTCCATTTCAGGCTAACATGGTTTTGACAAATAACAAGCCACTGCAAGGTTTCTAGGAGCTATAAAATGCCCTTTTCAATTGCCACTTGAGCCTGCACAGAACCCCAGGGCTGGTGGGAGCCCATATTAAACAAATGCCCTTTCCCTGCAGTACAGAAATTCCTATATTCAGAAACCCTAAACTACTGAAAAGGGAACATTAAGCAGCAAATACTCCCACACCAGGGAGCCCCATCCATCATGTCTGAAATCTGTCTTGCACAACCCACTCAGCAGAAGGGGAAGCTGTTTCCATTTTTTACCAGGACCATGTAGTTCCCTTAGAAAGAAGGAGCAAGATCCTTTTTTTGGAGGATGATTTGCATATCTTGGAGCTGGGGAATGGCATCCTGTTAACAATCTTGAAGCACAGCCTTGCTCTCAGGAGCCTTTTCAGCAGCATCACCACAGACCAAGCAGCTTTTGCAAGGAGTTGTGAAGAGCAGCTTTGGAACCAGGGAAATTCCAGAATGGATTGGCTTGGGAGGAACCTTAAATCTCACCCAGTGCCACCCCTGCCACGGGCAGGGACACCTTCCACTACCCCAGGTTACTCCAGGCCCCATCCAGCCTGGCCTTGGACACTTCCAGAAATCCAGCTCCTCTGGGAATTCCATTCCAGGGCCTCCCCACTCTCACAGGGAAGATTTTATCCCAGATTTTATCCCCAATATCCCATCCAACCCTGCCCTGTGGCAATGGGAGCCATTCCCCCTTGTCCTGGCACTCCACCCCTTGTCCAAGGTCTCTCTCCAGCTTTCCTGGAGTCCCCTTCAGGTGCTGAAAGGTCACTCCAGAGCCTTCTCAGGGTGAACAATCAGCCTGAAGAACCCCTGGATGTGGACAATCACAAGATACTTCTCCTCCCTGAGCATGGATAGCTCTGAAATTAGGACTGTTGTGTGAATATAATTGGATTTTAGTTGTTAGGGGAGGGGGGAAAAGGCCATTTCTGTCCTTTTTCCAGATTTCTGCTGGACCTCTCCAAGTTAAAGGGAATGCAATAGAAACCAGCTGCTTTTCCCAGGTTGGTGATGCCACATTCCCTGCAGAGCATCCTCCCTCCCAGCAGCTTTGGGAAGGGCAGGGAGAGCTGGAATCCAGTCCCTGCAGGGGCTGGCACAAGGGACAGCCTCTCACACAAAGGCTCCACCTCAGAGTTTAGGTGGAAACCCAAAGCTTCAGTGGGAACTGAATAATCAGTGAACCCCAGGCTGGCTCCCTGCACTCTGAACTCAGGACTGGTTTCATGCTGGTGAACTGAAGCCAAGTTTCACCAGTCTTAGCTTTAATAGGATCCAATAAATATGTAAATTTCCCAAACAATTAAATATACATGCCAAGATGGAGCTGCAGCCAAGCATAGTTTGTAATTAAAGCCCTCTCCTTGTCTCCAAGCAGTGGGCAGGGCAGCTCCTCACAGAAATGCTGTGAAATGGTGGCAGTGGGTGCTGGGGGCTGGCTGAGGGATTTGTTACTGGGTGAGTCCCAGTTCTGCACTTCATATTTGGCTCAACTAAAGGATGCTTCCTCCTTCTACACTCCAATGAAAAGTCACTCAATATTCCAGTTTCTAAAGGGCAGTAATGCCTGTTTGCAAAAAGCCACTGTCACCTTTGATCCAAGGACACATTTGTGCTGATTGGATTGTCAAAAAAATATTTTAAGCTCATGTCTGTCAGAATATGGGTCACCCTTGGTAATATGGGGACATTTGGATTTGACTTATGGGGTTAATAAATCATTAATAGATGTTGTGGGGATAAGTAATCCACATTTTAGATGTCTACAAGCAATCCATTAACCTGCTGGGCTCCTGCAGCCTGTAGGAATTAACCATTTATGGAAATTGTTGGAATACAAATGAGCCTTTCCACTGCTTCTTTACCATGACTGAAAACTGATCCTTAATGGGAAGGGTATTTCTAACAGCACGTTAGGAGTTTGGGGAAGGAGAAATGCAACTCCTGGCTACTAACTCTGGATTCTCTGGATCCTTTCCATGGTCCTGGGGCACTAATTCAAACTGCTCTGTCTAAAACTTCCTCATGTTTACACTGGAGGTGACTGGTTACTTCACTCATGGCAGAGATCACTGTTTGTCTTGTGGGATGGGATTTTCTGGCAAAGGACAACTCACCTGAGCACAGTTTTTGCCTGCTCACAGAATCATGGAATGGTTTGGGTTGAAGAAACCTTAAAGCTCATCCCTCTCCAATCCTGGCACCTTTCTCTGATCCCAGGTTGCTGCAGCCTGGCCTTGGGCACTTTCAGGGACCCAGGGGCAGCCACAGCTTCTCTGGGAATTCCAGTCCAGCTCCTCCCCACCCTCACAGGGAACAATTCCTTCCCAAGATCAACAATTCCTTCCACCCTAAGGGGATCCCCTTGCCCAGTGGGAAGCCATTCCCTGTGTCCTGTCCCTCCATCCCTTATCCCAAGTGCCTCTCCTGCTCTCCTGGAGTCCCTTTAGGCACTGGAAGGGGCTCTGAGGTCTCCTCTCCAGGCTGAACAGCTCTCTCAGCCAACCAATGGGGTTTTTTTAGCTCCCATTAATTTATAGAGTGAAATTATCTCTCAAAAGTGGTTCTTTCCTAGCTCTCCAGTTGACAGAATGTGGTAAATTCCAGCCACAATTCATCTTAAGGACAAATACTTTTAGTTCTGAGGCTGCACCTCCAGTCCTGAGGTCACTTCTGGGTCCTTCACGACAAGAGGGACATTGAGGGGCTGGAGCATGTCCAGGGAAGGGAACAGAGCTGGGGAAGGGGCTGGAGTATGAGGAGGGGCTGAGGGAGTGGGAAGGGGCTCAGCCTGAAGAAAAGGAGGCTCAGGGGGGACCTTGTGGCTCTGCACAACTCCTGACAGGAGGGGGCAGCCAGGGGAAGTTGAGCTCTGCTCTCAGGGAACAGACACAGGATGAGAGTAAACAGCTTCTAGTAGCACCAGGGGAGGTTTAGGTTGGATATTAGGAACAACTCCCTCATGGAAAGGGAAGTGGATGAGTCCCCACCCCTGGAAATGGCACTCGAGGCCAACCACAGCAGTGGCACTGACTGACAGCTCAACTCAGTGCCCTAAAGACCTTTTCCAACCACAACAACTCAGCCATGCCACAGCTTCCCAGAGGCTGCTGAGCTGGAATTAGGCTGTGTGTGAGCAGGAACCCCCTGCAGGGACTCACGTCGGGCATGATCTCGATCTTCTCGTAGCGGCGCTTGTAGGGCAGCGTGAGCACCTCGGCGCGCCGGTAGGACATGGCCGGGGGCTGGCAGTCGATCATCAGGTCCGTGCGGTGGGACTGCGTGGGAGGGGGCTGCGTGTACTGCTCAGGGCACACCACGTGCAGGGGCTGCAAGGAAACAGGGTGGAATTCCCATCAGCATTGCCAGAAACTGCTCCAGGAGCTGGAGATGTGTGCAGGGTGACCCGGCCGGAATTTAGGTCTTATCGCCACTTTGATATCATCCTTGCCACAAGGAGAGAAAAAAATAAAAATATGAAATAGGGTTTTCTCCCAAATCCTTGCCAGATTAACTGGAAGGAAGTGGTAACAGTGGTGGAGACCATCCCAATGTCAACATGTGGGGCTGCAGAAACCTCAATAATCAAGGCTGCAAAAACAGCTCCTGGAGTTTTGCAGCAATATGTTGAGAAAGCGTAAACAGGCTGGTTGCCACTGCAGGGTTGAAGAAAGCCAAAGGAGAAGCCAGTTCTGCAAACTGGAAGCCAAAGAGACAAAGACATCTTGTCTTTG